>RXPK01000257.1:838316-1222949 GCA_004143645.1 Protaetia brevitarsis
GTTATTCAATAATAAATGGCTGTAATTTATTTATTTTTAAAAATAACAAATGAAATTTCTGAAAAAAGGATATTTTTTGTATGAAGGAATAACCTGAAAAGGGGTAATTCAGCAAATATTAATTGTATAATTTGTTAATACACGGTTTCGGTAAATACGTGTATCTTCTTCGTCAACAAAAAATAAATATCAATTAATTGAAATGTAAAAATTTACCAATATTAATTTTGATAGGGAGAGAATAAAATTAAAATAATGTGATTAATAAAAAACATAATATCAATTAAATACTAATACAATTAAAACTTCGATTCTTTTTTAAAGGTATTTACAATCGTTTATTTCAGAATTGAGGTATAGCCCTATCTAGAATGAGTACTGAATGCGAACAAACAGCTACATTTCGCGGTAAACAAGTTTTTGCATTACATATGAACACATACAACATTTTAAAATGAAAATAAACGCTTAAAATATAAAATAAATTTAAAGTAAAGATATGTGTATGCCTTCTAAACCATCAAGTGATATCCGTTTTGTTAAATGCTTTCAAATTTAAAACAAAAGATGTGTTTTTCAGATATCTAGTTTTTCGTGCATTTTCCGGAAAATAAAAGGCCCATTCAACCAAGCTCATCAAACTGCAACTGTTTCTCCATTTTATCGTTTTTCTATATCCTCTAGTTGTCGAGAGTTCCCTAACACCAGAAAAAAAGCCCTATCTCTGCACATAATAGCATAACTATTCATGTAAGTATATATACAGCGTTACCACAGTATAAGTCAAATCAGTACGGACATGAGATTTTTTTTACATAGGTTTTCGAGAGACACAAAAATTTGACCTTGCGCCATCTTTAAACCAAGTAGATTCAACATATATATATATACTGTGAAGTTGGCAAGTGATTATAACCGGTAATTTTGAATAGAACTTGATATTCACATTTTCTCAGAACTCGGTTCTAAAACTAATTTTAATGTCAAATAAACTGCGAAACGATATTCTTGCAAAAACATCTTTGAAATATCTATTGAGCATGTTCTTCTCTTTAAAAAAATGCCGCATTTCTATTGGTATACAGAGCTTTACACAGACAAACACAGGTAGCACAAAGGTTAAAATAAATGTCAACACAATATGCGAATCAGCTGGTCACGAGTGGACATCTTCTAACCGAGTAGATTTTGAAATAGCCAATTTCACACTGGTAGTGCGATGACACATGTTATGACCGAACTGATTTGGTTTAAACTGTGGCGTTACTATAAAATAACCTGGGGGTTGGACTACCTACCAGGCGCGTCCCCAGGTGGTGGATAGGAAATGGCCATCTTGTGAGGGTTCGCTCAAGACAGGATGGTTAGTGGCGGCTATAAGTTTGTCCTCTCCGTCTAAAACGGAGCATGGTGAACGAAAGCCGTTGCCGCGAACCAGTCCCCTCACCCGAGCTGTCGTGTCGTGGCTACGGGCTTGCACAGGTTCCATTACGATGCCAGTTGCTGCTTCGGTTATCGAAGGCCAACTGTCAAACCATATCCGAAAGGGATGGGGGTCTTGGCTTAACTGCACGGACGAGAGGAGACAACTCAATAAAAACCTAAATCCTAAGGCGGCGGACTAGGCTGATGGGATGCGTGGCTGGATAGAAGACCAGTCTCTACTAGTCCAACCTTGGGGCACCTGGCGCACCCCATTGTATCTAGCCTTACCTCTGCATGCGGGGCTCTGTGGAGGTGGACCTTTTCTTCCCTAGCTACTCGTGGGATCAACCATGGAGAGAGAAAAAATTAAACCAAACTCACCTAAGCGGGAAGACACCGCTAGCAAACAAAAAGTGGGCAAACCCTCCAAAAGAAGCCTCCTACTTCCAAAGTGGAAATACCCCACAGGAAGGAACAAGGGAGGAGCAAACCCCAAACCTCTTGGCTCTTCGGAAGAAAGAGCAGAAAAACCAACCCCCCTACCTGAACTAGGACAACCTGGAGGTAGGGACGATCCGTTGCGACGTGGTCTCAGCGGAGCAGGGTGCAAGTGGTACCTACGCTACCTCAGTGAAGGGCTTGAACCAGAGGAAGCGAGGAAGAAGGCCTTAGAACATAAGGCCGAACCACTCAAGCGGAAGAGGAAGGAGACTACTCCAACTCAAAAGCCGCATAAGAGGATAAACAGGAAGTGGGTAAAAGCACCATCCTGCCTCACGAAAGGCAGCTATGCAATGGCTGTCAAGAATGTGGAGAAAGTTGCAATCCTGCCAAGGCGTTCCTGAGGTCACCTCAGTGGAGACGAACCAAACGCGTTGGAGCCGCTTTAGTGGAGAGATGTACGGCGGATGGGAGCACAAGATCCAATTCGAAGGCATCCATTTTAGGCCGGGGCTGATCCTGGTTGAATGTGGAACACCGCATTCTGCCGAATGGCTCCGCCTAAAGGTACCCAAGCTAAAAGCTTGGAAGGAGTGGAACTGACCACGTGCGGGAAACGAAATTCCAAAACCGCACGTCGCCACCCTATACCTCCCCAGATGTCAGGAGAACCCTGAAGGCTTCTATCTTTGATAGAAGCACAAAACGAGGCTCAGGACAAACCTTTGGAATGTCCTTAACCTAAAGGACGAAGGCAAGGGCCGCTTCTGAGGGTGGGAATCGATGAGGCTTCCTACCAACAATCAGGAGCAAAGGGTACACCATCCACTATCGGTTGGGAGAATCCCTGTGCATGGGCTCAAGAAGCAGCCAAAGGAGAACCACTCTAGCACCTCCAAGGAGGACCAGCCTACTCTGGCGTATCCAAGGAGGACAAACTCACTCCCGGCGCACCGAGGAGGACCAACCCCCTCCCGCGTAAGGGAGGACCAACCTGAAAGCGATGTGGAAAGCATTGGTAGCTTCCACATTGCAGCCCTCTATCACGGAGAATCGTCATCCGATCGATGGAGGTTGACTCACCGCAGAGGGAGAAGAAGAAGAGGGGGACAAGACCCTTACCGGTGAGGACAGCACCCTCACTGAAAACTAACGGCGAGATGGCGGGCATAATATTGCCCAAGTGAACGTCCACCACGCCAAGGGAGCTTCCGCCTTATCTCCAGGACGTTCACAAGAGAAAATCTCAGTATGGCGCTAATTCAAGAACCCTGGGTCATAAAGGACGGTAAGAGGACTCGCCTGTAAAGGCAGCAGAGTGGTATGCGACAATACCAGTATACCTAGAGCATGCATCTTGATTAGAGACAACATTAATTATATTTGTTCTTCAGAATTCCTGAGAGAGACCTTGCCGCGGTCCGAGCATACCTCGAAATCAAGGAAAAACGTCAAGAAATCGTAATAGCCTCATGCTATTTCGACGGAGATGGGGCTGTACCACCAGCTGAGCTGCAGAGGTTAGTGGAGTACTGCCAGAAGAAGCGGCTACCACTACTCATAGGATGCGACGCTAACGCACACAACACTGTTTGGGGAAGCAAGGACACCAATCAGAGAGGTGAGCAACTTTTAGAGTATATTCTTTGTAATAACCTACTCGTACATAATATTGGGAATACCGCCACATTTGTAACAAGGGTAAGGGAGGAAGTGTTAGATATTACACTTAGTACACTGAACCTAAAGGATCTGTTAAAGACTGGAGGGTATCAAGTGAACTTCTCTCTCTGATCACAGAATGATTGTGTTCAGACTAGAGACGAAGACTCCAGAGCCACCACTTCGGAGAATCCAGAAAACAGATTGGGACAACTACAGAACCAATCTAGAAGCAATCTAGAGGTCATCAAATCCAGAAAGGCCAGGCATCATCTGGATCTGGAAAACGACCTTAGAGAGGTGAACAATGCCATACTCGAAGCATACGATTCGAGCTGTCCTGTTCAGCAGACAAAAGAATGTAAGGACGCACCTTGGTGGAACAGCCATCTGTCAAAACTAAGATCCGATACGCGGAAGCTCTTTAACAAGGCCAAGCGTAACGGGGATTGGCAGAGTTACACCGAGACACTTACTTCCTACAATAAAGCTATCAGGAAAGCGAAAAGAGATAGCTTCAGAAAGTTCTGCGAGGAAATCGATTCAACACCTACCGCTTCGCGACTTTATAAGTAATGGCGAAGGGTAGAATCGACTCAGGAATGGCACTAAGAAAGCCAGATGGAAGCTTCACCGAAGGTGAAGAAGAAAGAGCTCTCCTCCTTCTAGAAACCCACTTTCCTGAAAGCAAAGTGGGAACCTCGGAAAATGCTTCCGAGATATATAAAAGACCAAATAAAGAAGCTACTACAATGGCAAGACACATATTAGCAGCGAACGGTTAAAATGGGCCATTAATACCTTTCAGCCGTTCAAAACACCGGAGTAGACGGGATTTTTCCAGTCTTACTTCAGAAAGGGCAGGAAGAAATCCTCCTCACATGATTCGGATAAGCCGAAGCAGTCTGGAGTTGGGATATATTCCAGAAGCCTGGCGAAGGCTAAAGTCACCTTATACCAAAAGCAGGAAAAAAGGACATCACGCACCCTAAATCCCATAGACCTATCAGCCTTACATCATTCTTTTGAAAACGGTGGAAAAGGCTGTAGATAACTACATCAGAACAGAGATCTTGGAGCGGGTGCCATTGCACCCCTGTCAGCACGCCTACCAAACAGGCAAATCCACTGAGACTGCATTAGTGGAGCTGACGGACCAAATCCAAGATGCCCTGACGAATAAAGAAACCGTAGTGCGCCTTTCTAGACATAGAGGGTGCTTTTGACAACACTCCCCACGAGTCTGTCAAAAAAGCATTAATTAATAGGGGTAACGACGTGACTTCTAGATGGATGTCGCAACTACTGTCTACCAGGTCGGTGGAACGGAGTGGGACATAAGACCATCTCGGTTAGCACGACCAGAGGATGCCACAGGGGGAGTTACATCCCACTTATGTGGAGCCTAATAGTAGACGAACTCTTATGCGGATTGACGGATCTAGGCATATCCTGTCAAGGGTATGCGGATGATATTGTCATATACGCAAGAGGCAAATTTGAGAATACCCTCTGTGACATAGTTCAAAGAGGACTGAACTTTACGAGAAGATGGTGTCAATCGATGGGACCAATGTCAACCCACTAAGACAACCCTAGTAGCGTTTACCAGGAAAAGAAAATCCAATCTTGAACCATAAAACTGGATGGGCAAAATATAGACTGGAGAGCGGAAGTTAAATATCTAGGCTCACCCTAGACAACAAACTTCTATGGAACAAACATGAGCTTGAGGTAACCAACAAGGCCAAAAGAGCTCTGATGGTGTGTAGAAACTTTGCAGGGAAAAATTGGGATGCAACCAAAATACTGCTTTGGATGTATACAGCGATAGTGAGACCGATCATCACCTATGCATCAGTAGCATGGAGCAAAAGAACTAATCTGGCCACCGCGAGAATTAACCTCTCGAAAGTGCAAAGATTAGCATGTGTATGCATAACGGGGGCTATGAGAACCTGCCCAACAGCAGCTATTGAAGTAGTTTTGGATCTTGCCCCTCCACATTGTAGTGGAGGCGTGGCGAAAAGAACCGCACTAAGAATGGTCAAGAAGGAATGATTAGGCATAGCCCTCAATCTCCGGACGGGGATCAAACCTGGGATATGCCCCGGGATGACATGTTAAAGAAATTTAGCTTTGTGAAGGAATTTACCACAAAGCTAAGTAATAGGAGCGAGTGGATCATAACACCATCTTGAATTTTAATAAAATGCCATCAAATGGTATACTGATGGCTCCAAAACGGCAGAAGGAACTGGAATAGGAATATACGGGCCTAGAACTACATATTCCGAAAGCTTGGGAAAATACCCAAGTATATTTCAGGCGGAAATACACGCTATTGGAAGATGTGTTCAGTTCAATATGGATAGGAACTATCGGAAACAGGAGATTATCATCATGTCTGATAGTCAAGCAGCCATCAAGGCGCTGAGCTCATATGAAATCAGCTCCAAGATGGTCTGGAATGCCTAGGGAAACTAAATGAGCTAGGCAAAAGAAATAAAGTAACCCTCCTGTGGGTTCCGGGTCACACAGGAGTGGAAGGAAACGAAATAAACGATAACCTCGCAAAAAGGGGCTGGAATGCCTTTCGTAGGGCCTGAACCCTTTTGCGGTTAAGTAGCAGTACAATACTGAAAAAACTAAAAATAGAAATGGAGCAGAGAAAATCCAGTTACTGGAAAAATCTCCAGGGAATGATGCAGAGTAAAATTCTTCTGGGAACTTATAACCAGAAGAGGTCTACAGAATGCATCAACCTGAGTAAGAACAATGTTCGCATATTAACAGGAATACTTTCAGGCCATTGTAGACTGAAAGGACACCTGACTAAGCTTGGATTTGAAAAAGATCCTGAATGCAGATTTTGTGGGGAACAGGATGAAACACCCATCCACCTCCTCTCAAACTGCGCAGCACTGTGCAACCCGAGGGATTGTACCTGGGAGCATGTGAAATCGAAGAGGGAGACTTACCTAAACTGGGGCCTCCGATATCCTACACTTTTTAAAAGGAATAGGATTGGGAGGCCAACTGTAAAGCAGCAAGAATGGGGGACACAATAGATCCTTTAGGTCGCAGTGTAACACCACCCTTCACCTACATACATACATACATACATACTATAAAATAAATAGACACCTTTGGTATTGTATAAAACAAAAGTTATTTGTGATATTGACATGCATTTTACGCTGTCAGGTTGAGGAATTGTAGAAGTTTCGACAGTAGAGTTGGTAGTACTGCGCAAGCATAATAGCTACGATGGCTGCAAACTCTACTGAGAAAGCATATTGCGTGCTTGAATTTGCCAAAACGAACTCCGTAACTGTTGTCCAACGACATTTTCGAACACGTTTTGGAAAACCACCACCTACTAGACAGTCGATCTACAATTGGTACAATAAATTTGAAACTACAAGATGTTTATGTAAAGGCAAAAGTCCGGAAAGAGCTCGTGTGTGAGAAGAAACAGTGGAACGTGTTCGTGCTGCATCGAAGTCCACAAAAGTCAACAACACGTTTGGAACTACAAATTCCGCAACCAACTGTGTCGAAAATTTTACGTAAACGACTAAAACTCACGCCTTACAGATTGCAGTACAAGCTTAAACGTCAAGATTTCTGCAATGAAATGCTGCCACGTAATGAAGATGAGTTTCGCGAGCGGGTAATTTTCAGTGACGAGTCAACGTTCCACATAAGTGGCAAGGTGAATAAACACAACGTCCGAATATGGGGGACTGAACCTCCGAGAATGTTGGTGGAGCATTTGCGTGATTCTCCAAAAGTGAATGTGTTCTGTACTGTATCTCGCACAAAGGTGTATGCTCCTTTCTTTTTTGAAGAAAACACAGTAACGGGAGCTACATATCATCAAATGTTGACCATTTGGTTGATGCCTCAACTGCATGAGGACGGGGGGAACTTTATCTTCCAACAGGATGAAGCACCAATGACACCGTGTCGTTAGAAATTATCTGGACGAAACACTTCCACACCGCTGGATCGGCCGTGCAATAGCCGACAACCGCGTTCTCGTACGGTGGCGACCAATATTGAGCACCTATGAGTTCCCAAAGTAAACTTTAAGAATCACTTTATAAAATAGTTTAAACGAATTCATAATAACGTATTAGTTTTGGATTAATAAAACATTGAAAGTGTCTATTTCTTTTGTAGTAGCACTATAATGTTAAACGGTATAACTGTTTGTTAACATTTCACATAACCTATTTTATAGTGCAAATTTTCTATAATTTGGTGGTTATATTAAGATCAAAAGCAATAGACAGACGTCTAGATATGTAAGTAATAGTTGTAATTATTTTTTTATTCAACATAAAACTCCATTACGTTTTAGCCTTTACATATTCTAGTGTAAAGTTTACACATTATATTATTTATTGTAAGGTAGCAATTAATATGAAATAAATGACATTCCCTCCATTTACGATTCAATGTGGCATACTATAAGAAAAAATTGTCGGGCAGCTACTTTATACTATTTTCTCAGCATGTTATTCATATGTCCTGTTACAAGACAAAGAAGCAAGAAGACAAGAAATAAAGCATTATGTATATTTAAAGTTACTAATTCAATACGCATTTGTATTTTATAGATTTTTATTTTATATATTAATTTAAAAAATCTTGTTTTTTTCAATTTCATTAGGGTAGGTATATTTTTTCATTGAATACAATTGTTAAAAATAAAATCTTCATCATAAATTCGCTAAAAATCGTGGCATCTTCACAATTATGACTTGTGTCATATTCAGGTTTATTTTTATTACATAGTTAACGGTTGAAGGGATGGAAGAGATGTTACAGAAACACGCTGGTAATATTAATATATATTACATATATTAGTAAAATGCATAAATACTTCAAATTACAATACAGATATATTACAGCCACTTTGCCTTTTTTGAAACATTCATGAAAAAATCGGTATTTATAAAAGGTTTCATATAGATTGCAAATACATTTCGTGAGGTTAGAGAAACATTTTTATTATATTCCAATCTACTATAAATGAAATATTTCAAACATCTTTAAATGTGGTGTGCTGGGTGAGAGTACAGGCAAGCAAACTGAAATATATCAGAAATACTCCCAATTAATCGAGTTCCTAATCTCAAATTCAATTTTACAGTTTTTAAGCTGTAAACTTACACGATGTTGTTATGTCTATGAATTTTAAACTCTACTACGTTTTTTACTCTGCTATATTAAATTGTACTTCTATCTGGTAATTTCGCAATCTTCCATATTGTATTCGATCATCTTTTGCGAAAGCCTAGGTTGTACAGGCAATCAAAAATTGGCTTAGTTTCATTTTCTGGACGCTTTCTTTCTAATGTTTTGGAATGTAATTAAATTTACAGTCCTTTATGTCACTAGGCATACAACACATTAATACATTAGTAAGTACGCAAATTTCTAAAAGAACAGTTTCCAACTTGATCCTTTATTTCAGCTTGGCCATTTTGTTGGCCTGCGCGAATCCCAAGAATTAACCCCGTGAGGCTTTATAAGTATTTATTATATTAATAATATACCTAATCATTACATGGAAGAACTTGTAAGTGTTAACATCCTATCGAGACGCCTTACACTGAGAATTTTTTTGCTAACCGTAAGTGAAAGTGATGGTTAAGACTAAATAACTTTAGTTTTTCTGATGGTAAATGAAAAACATTATTTGTTCCAAATGTTTTATATTATTTGGAGTTAATAGTTGCTTTGCTGGTATTAGTCACTGTGTATTAATAATAAAAAAAGTAAGTTGTAATTGTTACCATCTTTATATAATTAATAGTACCCCAAATAACCCAGTTTTAAACGCGGCAGATATTTGTGTTTTGTAATGAAATTAATGTAACCACTAGATGGTCGGAATGCAGAAAAATATTAAACTAACTGCTTGTAAGTTCGAAATAACATTTTAAATATAAATTTAATATTAAAAGTTATTGCTCGCATTTAAAAAAAAGATACATTCAGTTAACTGATAAATGGTTAGCTGAATCCTTTTTCTCTCAGTAAGGACTTTAATCTAAGAGAATGCGGTATGTTACGAGTTCCTGATAAACAGTAATGTGTACAAGTAGAGAAATTTATTATTATCCCCTAAATTAAACTTAATTCAGGTGAATTAACACATATGTACAAAAACAATTTTCTTCTGTTCATTCTTTTGTCTGACGTTTTGGTCATTTGGCATGTGAAGTAAATACTCTGAAAAAGCTCCTAAGTAATTAGCCTCTTCTTGAGGAAACTGGCATCAGGCTCACATATTCATACTATTATACACATCAGGTAGCTATATCTAATATTCCTCTGATAAATTTTATATCAAACCTATAATCTAAAACCGTGAAATATTATTGTTAACCTATAAATTAAAACGAAAGATAACATGTACCTGAACAAAGCAAATTAATTCAAAACTAGAGAAGCATGAAGCATCCAAAACACAAAAGTAATATTGTGAATTTATTTAAGAACGAGAATATTAATTGTATATAATAATCTATAAGTTATTTATTTTAATAGTATGCACTTTTTATCTTTTTTCAGCAATTTCATTTAATGTCTTTTACTACAGGAATGGATTATTTGTATAATATTATTGTAATTAACAATGACTACTATTGAACATGGACGACTTAAGTTATTTACTTTTACATATTATACCATCAATCATTTGTACTTATATTAAATTTAAGAATAACTTTATTTTAATAACATACGTCTTTTATTTTCTTTTTGGTTTTTTTTTTAATAAGATTGCGAAATATCAGGAACTACTTCACCGGCGTTTTTTTTTTTCATTCAAGGATTCGCTGCATTTGAGGAAGGTAAAATTCTTTAAATTTTCGTAACACCATGAATTTTTACTTCAAATTATCGCAATGAACACATACTAGTACGACACAAAAAAAAAAGAAAAAGAAAAAGAACATATGTGTCACTCACAAAATTGTAATGGAAAAACTGGGAAGAAAAATTGTAAATAAATTATCGATTCTGAAGCGGAGGACAAAATTCAGTTTTGAAATTTTTACGCTAGAATATCTATACATATTTTAAAGAAATCTAAAAGCAACGAGAATGTATATTCTCTGTATTTATTGTATATAGTGTGGGATGCGCGACCGTGTTATGCGCCAAAAATCGAAGCACATCAATAAACTAGAACCCAGAAACGAACCGAAGATAATACAATGTTAATTTGTTTAATTGTTTGCGTCTCAGATCTTTTACGCAATTTCAGCAAGACAACCACCTGTCATTCGGCAACCGGAGTATTTGTGTAACTCCGGCATATACGTACGTGTGTGCGTAAGGGCACAGCCTTCTTGTATTATATTGATTTTCTCCGTGCATTGCGGATATTTGAAAGTGTGACTCGCGAAGATACCGACCAACGTATATATTCGGTTACCGCCGAATCAAATCGGCTCCAAAAAATTAAAAATATATCTCGCAATAATTTCAGGAGCCGCGAGAGTCTAGATCAGTCCGGCAGATTTTGGGAGGCCGATATATAGTTCGCTCTAAGGGGATCAGTCCATTAGAAAACACCTCTCTCCTATATGTTTCGGTGTATGTATATCGATATAATGTGTATACATAGATATACACATATTCGCCTGAGTAGGTACTACATATATGATGAGAGAGAGTAGAGAAATATCGGTAGTGGTGGCTAGACGTGTGAACATGCCAGGTATATATATTTCAGCATCCTCGCGCTATTACAACATTACAACACACATTTTGGAAAAAGAAGCGTGTGTATTTAGAGTACTTACTTGCCCAATTCTTCTTTCAACTCGTAATTGTCGCTAAATCTGGTACAGGCTACGGGCACAGCCATAGTTAACTACCGCAGTGCCACAGAGCTAAAACCTACTGTATATTTCTCGCTGGCACAAACTAAATGGACGAGTGTACATGCGCGGACAATAACTGCTCGATAACGCGGCACTAGCAGAAGCAGCAACCAGCAACGGACTACTCTCTCTCCACGGTGGCCGGCGCGATTTCGACGATGGAAACGCACAACTGGCCGATCGACGACGACGCCTAAACTCGACAATTATCCGTGTTATTATTGCGAGTCCGTCCGCCAATATCTAGGAAGTTGCTGCACTGCATCAAGGCTCTCAAACATATAAACGCGATTGTATAATGGGTTATTTTTAAACGGCGTGTCCAAATCGCAGTCGGTCGAGACAGGATCCGCGAAAGTCGGATCTTTTGCGACGACGGCGGCTCAGATGCCGAGAGCTGGAAGTTATTCTGCTGGGGGACATAACCTAGAAAATCAATATTGAACGTTGTGCATATTTACGCCACCGCGACGGACGACGCTGCCTTCTTTCGAGTGCGTTGAATCGCTACGAGATGGCGCTCTATCAAAAAAGGCGAATTTTCGCCACAAAATCATTGCGTGCGCTGAAACAATTTTCATTGCATAACCGATGAGTCGACTAAAGCAATATTTTTTTAATAATAATATTCGCACCTTCATATTTCCAATTTGAAGAATTCGTAATAAAAATTCAATACACAGAAAAAAAAATGCTATATTGTTGCAACAATTTTCTATTAAGGAAAATTGTATGGAAAAATTAATTGACGCTACTGTTGCACTACCAGGACCCTGGGTACAGAAAAATGCATGCTTATCTTAAATAAAATTGTCTTTGGTCAAATAAACTTTTTGAATATTCACAAAACAAAAACTTTTTAATGCAAGAAAAATATTTCTCAAGCTAGTTTTGACGTAAGTCGTCGAGCAGTCTAGGATAAAACCACTTCTAGCTTTCGTACAAGGATATTGTTTACTTGGATTAAAAGCTTCTTGGATAAAATGTTAGAAATCTTGAATTAAATCGCTTTTCATCCTATCGCATGTACTTACCTTAAAATCATTACAATGCTTTAAGTATATAAGGATAAATGTTTATTTGTGTCAAATAAAAAGGATTATTTGTATGAAATAAATGCTTGATTTGAAAAAATTATGGGCATAGAAGTAATTTTAAAGATGCATTTGCATATAAACGGGAAATTATGAAACCGATAAAATATGGAGTACAATAATTTTAGAAGTGAAAATGATAATAACTTAGAAGTCGAAAATTTGCAATAACTATTAGGTTATTACTACCACCACTTTTGAAAAGAAAATCATGTCCTACATTTCATCGTTTTTAAAATTTAAGCCATATTAGCAAATACCTCTTCGTTGTCTTCGTTTCGCAAATTTGAGTTACCCTGCATAGCACCGTGCTAGTAGTACAATGTTTGATGAAGTTACGTTCCTCTTACCTCAAAGCACCAGCGTTTTAAGGGTGGGCACGACTTTTACAGATTTGACTCAGTCGGTAACAATTTTTCATTCGTGAGTTTCTCAAAAATTAAAAACTAATTAATATAAAATTTAATATTGATTGGTTCGCAATATTCCCATGATTGCACCCAAAAAACTATCAATGAGAAGGCAACCGTATTACCCTATAAATATGAAAAATGCGATAACGTATTTTAATCCACAGGAAAAACTGTGTAGAACATTACCATAAACTGGAAATCTAAAATGGACAATGTATAAGTCATGAATTTCTAATTCATGAAGTTAGTCCATTAGTCATCCACTGTTTTATTATCATTACATATGCAAATACGTATTTTACATTAGTATTAGAAGTCCTTTCTTGTCCTCTCTCGGTAAAAAGACACTATAAGCGGCATGTATTGTATTTGGTTTAACGTACTGCTATGGTTTGGGCAACCCAATTATCGCTGAGTGTATTTTTAGTTGCATATTATGGTTGTTTTGATTTCCTTGTTTGAACAGCTGATGTTCAATTTACCGAGAATTTTCACAATTTAGTTTTGTTTTGTATAAGTTTGAGTTTAAGAGTTTATTGTATGATTTTTATTTTGTAGTATTAAGTTTTTTTTTAATTAATTCAGTCATTCAAATGTCTATTGTTCGCTTGTGCTGATTTAATGCGTATTCTATTTAATATTGTCGCTGTTCTACGTCTGCGTTGTACGGATTTTGAGAGAGGGATTTTTGTAAGAAAAACAATTGTAGGATTTTGTTAAGGACTTCCTTGTTAGACTATTAACGTGAGTAGCTAATATTTTTTTTTCTTTTCTTTATTTTAAAATCAGTTTACTATTCTTATTTACTTCAATTAATACACATCAGTACGTATTTACAAATATAATAAAATAATGTGTTCAATATATGACTTTCTTATTGCAATACTTATTTAAATAGATTACGAGCTTGTCAAATCAACAACTATATTAACCAAAAATAGTTGAAAACAGGAATGTACTACTTTATTGGGAAAATATAAAAAATAATCAAAATTTTAAAGGAATTAAAGGTTGTATTTCTTTTTTGGAAGGTTTACAAAAGTACATACAAAACTGTAAAATGTAGTTGATATCAACCAAATGTTCTGCATTTATTCTTTTCAATTCATCACCGAGTTCCACCTACAACTTATGAGCAGCGATACCAAAAAAAATATTAATACAATTGTTCTCAAAATTAGTAATAAAAAATTTGTTACGCTCCTTTTCTCCATTGGGTCCTTGTTACCCACATTTTTTTTAATATCTACTTCGTTTTCTACGTTTACTTCTTCGGCATCATAACTGTGTGTGATTTCTTTTCTGGAAAATATTTTCGTAAAAGTTCTGAATGTTAACCACTGATTTGGCGATTTATATGCACAACAAAAAGATCGTATTTTTCTTTACAATGGCATTGATAGTGCACTTATAATGATCGTTTTGCGACAAAGAGTTTCCACCTCTTGCACATTATAAACCTATTCGTTATACCAACCTATAAAATTCTTCTAACAATAACTAGTTTTAATTTTAAAATTGGCAAACTATAATAGCAGGCGCAACTCGATAAAAGATAATTATCTTTGCCAATATAAGATAAACTTCAAAGAATAACAATACGTACCAAACTGGTACAAACTCACTGTGAAGTTCACGCCCCGGTCACGTGATCACTAACCAAAACAATTTTTTGCAATATTAAAATTATCCGGAATATTCTGATCACCAGCTACTAGCGGCACCCGTGTTTCAGTAGAATGTTCAATTTTCTTCTTTTTGACAGAAGTGAATTTTTTGATAATCGTGCCCAATCTTAATGGGGTAGACTCTTGTCCTCCTCTATTAACTGTCAGAACGTATATCGATGACTGTTCTTTTGAACCGAAGTGTTCACTTCCGTGCTACCTATACTCATATGTAATCCACAAAACGAAACCAATTCTTGTAATATAGAAGAGGTGCATTATCACCTTGTCTATATTATATTTTCCCCGAAACTGTGGCAAACGTAACACTATTTTTCGTCTTTTTTATTTTTATTTTTTCTGGTTTGAGTCACCAGTCCCTTCGGAGGCGTGGGTTCGTATCCCACCGCTACCACCATGTAATATGATGTATTTTTACTTTAATGACAATGACAATTCAATATAAAAACAAAACAATATAAAGACTGCTCATGTTACAGTGACATCAATATATGTAAAAATTTACTTTACAACGTATGAGATAAATCATGAATACTTAACTCGATTAGTTAACAACATTCAGGTGCTTAAGCACCGTTTATCACGTTATGAATCAAATCCGACGTATAAAGGAATCCTTTTTTTTATAATCACCTCCCGAAAACATTAAAAATTGCACAACTATAAGTAGTGAACGTCCTTATTAGCAGATAAAGTCTATTACTCCACAGATGAATACCTTAATGATAGATTGTAAGCACATTTGTTTTTATTAACATATATACATTTTTGTTTATTTCCTTTGCTTGTTTTGCTTAATATATTTCTGTTTTAATCTTACTGTATTACATAATAGTGTTACCTTAATTTTGTTATTAGATTTAAGATATATATTTTTGTTTCCGTTGTTAATTAGCAGGAATTTAAACAATTTAATTGTTTATTTGTTTACTAATTATTTGATTGCATGCTGTATTGCTTGACTTATCCAATTCTAGTCTATTCAACAAGTAACGTCACCCTTCCCTTAAAAGGAATACTTACAAATGCTTCAGTACGCATTAATCTTCCGATAGCGAGATGCAGCTTTTTTAATCTATTTGTAACAGTTTGGTTACTTAGGCTGATTAGGGATAATATTCCAACCTAAACTCAAATATAAAGTAAAAGAAGCTAGTTGTAGCTCAGTTGTATGTACGTTGACAACGTTTTTAAAACGTATGTGTCCGTCATGTGGTTGTTTCTTAAAATTAAATTAATATTATTGAAATGTGACTCAATTAAAAATGGTTTTTATTTGTATAATGGGTGTGACAAGAATACTATGAAATTCGAGATAGAATTGTAGCGAAGAAAAAATACCTTTGAGAAAAACGGAATTCCGTCGGAACGTAAGTAACAAGGAAAATGAATTAAGGAAATTAAAGAAATTTTGGGCCACTAATCTCATGAGTTTCATTATTAGATTTGTAAAAAAAGCTTGTCTTTCCTTTTGTCATGCCCCCCGAATCCCTGGCACCAATAGGTAAGGATACAACGTAAAAAATCCAGATACTCTCAATAATGATACATTGACTCAAAAATAGTTATTGTGATATATCATTCTACTATTATTAATATCTGTTTTTTTCGAATATTGTTTTCTTAGTATGAATTCATGTAGACTCTTAATTATTACAAAATATGTTTTACTCAATTTCATCTGAAAATCCGTATACTTATATTTCGTATTTGCTGGACACCAAATGTAGAAGGTTGAAACTTTAAATAGTCTTTCGCCTCCTTCGACTTCGTAAGTTGATGCAATCTAATTTTTTATGTCTTAAAAAAATTTAAGTGAATCACGGGGTTCTTCAATTTCTGTGAATTGTTTCTTTAATGTAATCTTATTTTATTAATAAGTACAGCGTACTACACTACTTCCGTTTTACTAACAATATGTGATAGAATATCAATAAATATCTTATCGATATAAAGCCACTGCGATAAGACTATCTCGGTATCAGAAAATTCGTTTAAATAAATTTGCTAAAAGTAGTTTTCAAGTTTATATTTAGCTTGGATACTCTTCTATAAGAATAATATTATTGTGCCGGGAAGTACAAGAGATATTAATTTGAATCAATTGAGTAAACTTTAAATGGGAAAAAGAAAAAGCATCAGAAAATCAAGTGTTTTTAGGGGCAATTTTTTTAGGTTGATACCTAAAAAAATTGCCCCTATCTATGCAGCTTTCCGCCTAAATTTTCCTTTAGACTAGATATGCCAATTACTATATTCATACCTACCAACCACTATAGAGTATATTAATCTTTCTTTCCTTTCAGAGCAACTCTCTTAAAACAAGAGATTTTAAACATATGGCGTAATTTAAAAATACGGGCTTTATTGTTTCAATCGAATCAGTTATTATTGGCTTTTATACATGGAGCGCTTTATAATATGTTTGCAAAAACTAAATATGCTAACAACTGTCGACTTCACCTTAATTACTTGAATTTCTTCGCTTCGACGATATAAATACGCAAACATAGCGTTACAGGAAATGAGGCGATGACATAAATAAAATATAAACAACTCTTTGATATGTAAAGGCGGACAGTGAATCGAACTATTGACCAACAATTATTCTCGTATAGAAGAAATACAGAATAAAAATATAGCGGTTTTGCGATACAAGGAACTATGTTCACATCAGTCAGACCTATACTGGGCGAATCAACTTCGGGTAGAAACAAACTTAAACAGAAAGAGCTATAAATATCTAAGTTTTTCACAAATTTTCTAAATAATGGATATCAGGGACAACGATTCTTTCCATCGCAATTTCAAAATAAGTATTGGCTTCAACGAAGAGAGAAAAATGAAAGTGTGCAGTATATGGGTTTTTTTGTCTTTAATTTTAGTAAATCTTTTTTTTTGCAAATTACCTTCGCATGTCTTAACACTCAACAAATCTGCAAACTGTATACAAGGCAGGGGCAAAAATATGAAATTATGTTAATAGTAAAGTACCTCAGTTTTTGGATTTAGAGTATTCTTCCATTAAAAAATGTTTAAATTCAATGTTATATATAAATATGAAGTTTCCCTTTACTTTAGCAAAAACTAAATGTAATCGTTTTTAATTACCGTATATACAAAATTGATCGAAATCATACATCTGTCATATTCTACTCTGTGTATACTTTCTGAGAGAAAATCATGCATAGTCTGCCAAAATTAGTTAGTTTTAAAAATATTATAGTCTCGGAAAGGAAAGCTTTTAAATGGGAATTTTTGCTGCACAATATATTTTGTTTCCAAGTAAAACAAAATAATAAGATCAATTCAAATTTAAGTTTTTAGTAATTGTTAGAAATTCACAACTTGTTTAACTTCGTTTTTGTTTTTATGTAGGTTTAATATTGATCATCACAAGTAAAAAAAAAAATAAAACACAATGCATTTGCAATAATGTCAACGACAGATGTTAATTAACTTAAAGAATAAATATTGAACTTCTACATATCGTCTTTGGTTTAGTAAAATTTTTATCGATATAGTATTAAAATTTCTT
Organism: Protaetia brevitarsis; assembly: GCA_004143645.1. Lineage (NCBI taxonomy): Eukaryota > Metazoa > Arthropoda > Insecta > Coleoptera > Scarabaeidae > Protaetia > Protaetia brevitarsis. Next base: position 856,488 of record RXPK01000257.1, read on the forward strand.
AGCAATGTTCTGAGGATTGATTTTCGTGATACATCGTCTAATTACATTTTCTAAGTGATCGATAGTTCTAAATTGTCAAAATTTGTAAACGTTATTTTTTATGTAACCCAAAAAAAAAGAAATCCTTTGGAGATAGGTTTGATGATCTTGGAGGCCAGGAATTTTGTTCAATAACTTAGCTCGTTCAGTAATTGCAACTTAAGTCCAAAAAGAAAGCGGGTTGTTCTTTTTCTTTATATTCTTTCCTCAAATAACTCATTCAAAAAGAAATCAGCAGAAATAAGAACTTAGAGAAATATTTTAACTTTCAAATTTCTTCCTTATCTACGGTATCATCCTGTATTTAAGATTACCTACCCAGTATAATATATAATACTGTTTCACTAAAACAAAAGAAATTAATTAAACGGTATAAAGTTTTTAATATACAAATAGTACACAATAGTTTTTACACACCTGTTCTTATACTTCCACACGTTCAAAGAGTATTTGTGTAGAAATGGCATGTAATAATATATTTTCCATATCAAAGGAGATGGACATACATATACAAAACATTGACACTGAAAATTGTGGAAGAATATTTTGGTTGCAATCACGTTGTTTGGAAAAAACACACAGGAATCATTGGACTTTCTTATTGGAACATGAAACTTTACCATATTACAAATAAAAGGTAATTACTTACGTAGACTTTTTCTTTAAATTAAATTAAATCTTGTAAGAATAATAAAGTTGTGTACAATTACGTAAGTACAAGTTGTTTCAGATCACACAGCCTTATTTTTTTTCTAAAGATATATTGCAGCTAGAATAATGTGAAAATAAGAAATGATAACATAGCTATATCTGAAGAATCGTTTATAAATGTTTCTATTTGGTAGAAACGTTTCATTATAGCAGTATTGATACTTATTTTAATTGAAATACCTAATATTTATTGTTTGTCTAACCTATACAAGTTGATGATCAATTTAGAAAACTCTTATACAAAATTTAATCGTTTTTTGACAAACTTTACTGGTCGAACTACCTGTGTTGCATTAGAACAAAATCACACCGTCCATATTTTGATAAAATCGCAAAATATCTCAAAAACCATTAACTTTAAAAATAGAAACCCGTTATAAAAATTTAGAAAATTCGAATTAAAATAATAAAGTAAGTGTCGGCTATAATGATCGTTTTGTAGTGGACGTGTGATCTGAAACACGCGCAGCTTTGTAACTAAGCAAAGTTTACTTGCAACTTCCGTTACTTTTAGTCATTAAATCAAATCCAATGGCGTAGATAGAAATTAGGTGCTCCTACGAAACTTTTAGGAGGGTCCTTCCGAGAATACCTAATAGCCGTTTAGAAATGGTGAAAGCGCCGGGTGTTGAGTTATTTATAAACGAAAATTCAGATTTTGAGGAATATTTATTATATTTATTAAACATTAGGTGCGTATTGGTTATGTAAATTTACCTAAATATCATGCCGTAACTTATCTAATTCTTTAGCAGCATCACTAAAAAATTCCAATCATCCAACCGACTCGTTATACCTATTAATACGTATTTAATGCCTTAGCTTCTGTACGCGACCGCCATTCATCACTCAGTGGTAATTCAAATAAAAGATGCCTCACTGTGTCTACCCATTCACAATGCGAATCATTAACCCATAAAGTAAATTACTATCTTAGGCAACTTATTTAAATTACGAACTTATTAAACTTATGTCACAGTTGTAATAAGATGCAGTAGTAATTGTCCATTTTATTTTGCCAATACTTTGCTTCAGGTCTACCACTTTATTTCTTGCAGAGCAGGATGAAGTTTTATAAGCACTCCATAACAGGCTGAAAATAATATTTGATTACTAGTAAACACTCAGATCTACTTGGGGTTGGAAGTACCTACCAGGTGTGTCCCGGGGGTGGTGGATAGGGGAAAGGCCGTTTTGTCAGAGTTTGTTCAAGACGAATTGGTTAGTAGCGGCTATAAGTTCGTCCTCTCTGCTTAAAACCGGAGACAGGGTGAATGAAGATCGTTGCCGTGAACTATTCTACGCTCGCCCAAGCTGTCGTGCCGTGGCTAAGGTCTTGCACAGGGTTCTACAACGATGCCTGTTGTTGTTTTCGGCTACCGAAAGCCCAACTGTTAAACCAGGTCCCGAAAGGGATGGGGGGTTTGCTTTAACTGCACGGACCGAGAAGGAAACAACCTCAAAAAAACCTAAATCTAAGGTGGGCGGACTAGGCTGATGGGATGCGTGGCTGGCTAGAAGGCAAGTCTGACTAGTTAACCTTGCGCCCTGGGCACCCCATTATATTTAGCCTTACTCTGCTGCGGGCTCTGTGGAGGTGGACCTTTTTCTTACCTAGCTACTCGTGCGATCAACCATGGAGGAAGGACGTTTATTAGAGGGACGACACCGCTAATAACAGGAAATGGGAGCAGAAACCTCATAATAAGCTTCACTTCCAAAGTGAGAGTATCTCACAAAGGAAGGACACAAGGGAGGAGCAAAACGACTTGAGCAGATTGGGAACAAGATGGCAGCCATCCTCTCAAATTGCGTAGGCACTGTGGCAACTCAAGGCCCTGGGAGTCACGTGAAATCGAAAAGGGAAACTTACTATAATTGGGCGCTCTAATATCCTACACTTTCTGAAAGGAATAGGATTGGAAGGCCAGCTGTAAAACAGCAATAACAGGGGACACAATAGATCTTTTAAGTCACAGTGTAATATCACCCTTGCAATATATATACATACATACAAACACATTAGATCTAGGTGCCCATCTTGTTAGATATGTGTGTTTCGAATATATAATACGATTTTACCCCATTAATACTGTTTCATTAATGGTTTGCTAGCGTGGCAAATACACTGGAAAACTTCGGTAAGCTATATGATTTTTCAATTTTTTCTTGCTTTAATTTTTGTTTCTGCGCACCGTTCATGTACTCATTTTTGTTCAGATACCGCGTATTGCATCGTCAGTAGAATATGAAAAAGATATACGATATTTTCTAACATAGGATAAATAGTACCGTTGAAAGAAAAATGCAAAAAAAGAAATCTTTGGTTAGTACTATGTGAAAAAGTTGTTATATCTATTTCTATCCTAGTACTTCTAGTAATGCCATAAAAACATGAATACTTGAACGAGTCTGAAAACATTTTGATGTTAAAATAAATTACAGCTTTCAAATACTTTTAATTTTTTTAGTTTGTACCCAACCGAAGTTGTCCATAAGCGTAGGTAATACTTACAGTTATTCATTTACTCTGGAGTGTTACAATATAATATTCTGAATAACATTCAAATGTGGGATTAGCCCTATTTGTAGGCATACTTCCACACTGACTCGTTAGTGAAATAGTATAGAAGATTCCCTCTTTACATATCTAAGAAATCTTAAAGATGCACCAGTGTAATTGGTGCATCTTCAACGAAGAAATTTTTGGAAGTGGTTGTGGATGCCGCCTTGGGATGACCCAGGTACGTGCAGCAGCTGTTTTAGGAGCTTATCATCCTGCTGCTATGCTCTCTGAGTCATAAGGCAGAACCTTGGTGAGCATATTTCAAGAATAGTATACTTTGCTCTGCTGAGTCACACATGAGGTATTATCTTCCTTGCTAGGGTTTTCACTTCTGCACGAATTTATTAGATGTTTTCAAATTGCAAAAGCGGGCAGTGCACGTGGTCGAGCAGAGCCCCCTTGTTTATTTCGCTCAAAATTCTAACTTTATACTCTTTAATTATCTATGAGTCGTTGAGTATTGTATATAAACATAGAAATAGTCATACTTATCGGTTGGACATTCATGCTTATAATACCCGTACATGCAATAATATTAATCTGCCAAAGACAGACACCACTCTTTGTAAAAAATTCCTTGACTACATGGGTTTCTATTTCTTCAATAAGCTTCCTTCCTTCATAATAGATTTTCCTAATTTAGAAGTATTTCGCCATAAATTGTAGGCTATATTGCTGGAGCAAGCATTTTATTCACTGAAAGAATTTATTAATTATAAATTTTGAGTCGTTCTCTTATTGTGACCGATATTTGTGAATTTATTTATTTATGTGTATCTTCTGTAATCTCTCGGATTTTTTATTTAATTGATATAGTTATGATCATTATTAGTATTTATTAGTATACTTAATGTGACTGTCAAACAACAACATGTTTAATGAAAACACAATATGCAATATTGTATTCACCAATAACCGAGGTTTAAAGGTACCATACAAAAACTAGGTGTCATCTTAAAACCAAAGATGAAAATAATATTATCAGTTACCGATTGATTATTTTTATCTATGGAGCATATCTACATAGTAATTACCATAATCGATCAAAATTTAAGCCAAGCATCGCCTACATAAACAGAAAATGCGTGGCAACCAACAATTGTACTACTCTGATATATTATGGCAATATACTACCTGATACTAGCTACAACCACAGCTAATTAATTCGTAAAAAAATAAAAGTGTATAACAATGAGATATTGTAGAGTATTTGCAGTTATTCATTTTCTTTTATAACTTATAGGACATGTAATTTGCATTTACATCACCACACGCACGCAAAAATTGTAACAAAGATGATAGATAAAATGCTTGGTTTAAAACATAAAATATGCATCACCTTTCACACTATTTTAATCAATTCAGTATATATTTTTTAATTTAAAAATACAACTTGTAGATTTACTTTACTTAAAAGCAAATTACCTACCATTCTTTCTGCGAAATGTATTTCAGCGACTTCTTCTGTGGCATATAATATCAATATCGAGTATTACAAACTGTGTATCGATTTTAGATGATATTAAGTTTGCTTTAGCATTTAACTGCAGCGAACTACCTAGTTTAAAACCAGCGATAGTGATCTGTTTCTCAACTAGAAAAGAGCATCGATATTAGCTAAGAAGAGCGGAGAGAGCAAAATAATGACGACATAAATTATGGAATCATGGAAGAACATTTTACAGGAAAAAGTACTATGGTACCTATAGGTAGTATGCAATATCTAGTATAAGAAGAACTTGGCGTAAGTAAATATAATTAGGGCAAATATTCAGATAAGCAACAGATTTACAAAAATCCAAAATCACCTTCAGAAGATTACCTGTGTATGTTGCGCACATCGTCCACGTCCGAACTATAAATGCAGAACCCTAGTTTGATAGTAATTTAATACTTAAATAGAGTTGCTTTAACCAAACATGGCAAATATTTTCCTCATTTCAGGCGCAATCACCATCAAGATGGATTTTTGGTATTTTTTTTTTCATTTCGTGTTAAATCTGTACTTAGGGCAGTAACTACTTTCTTCTTCATTTTCAAATTTAACCTCAATTTCAAAATTAAATCAATACTTATATTTGATACTTACAATAAATATGTTCTTGTCGGATTTAATTTAATAAATGCAGTCGTTATTGTGTAGTACTATTGTGGTCTGTTTAGCAACATACCTAGGTGCTCTTCAAAGCAGAGGAGGCCTCATAGGTGAGTAACTCCAAAACATTGTATCAGAACGAATACTCTTTCATCTGTCATAAAGACATTAATAAATTATGAAATTGATAAACGCACATATTCCTTTGAAGATGTAATAGTACACCTGATTTCTTATAAATTTATCCATCCCCAAGTAACACATAATATATAACCAATATTCGCCTAATATAAAATAATAATACAATGTTTTTTTAATATTATATAATTATTATTAATAATATTTTGTCTTAAATATTTTATTCATATTTATATCATATTACAAATTTAGATATGTCACTGTAGTACTTATTTTTTCCTTGATTTACTCTAATACACCCCAATAAACTGTATTAAGTATTCAGTTTTGTTCTTATTGGCATTTTTGACTTGCTGCATTGGTTTTTTTTCAAAAATAAAACATATTTTACATTACAAAAAAAAAAATGTATTAGAATATATATTTTATATTATTTAGATGTTTCAAATGTTACCACAGCTCGTACAACTTCGTACACATTTGTTCCCTTTTGTTTATGTGGCGTTGGCGTCACCTGTGGCGGTTGTATAATGGATAAGAGTAGTTTTACACGTACGAGAATTTTTACATAAATCATACCAAAAATTATCTCGAGAATTTTCGTAAGATTTTTTGTCGCGGTCGTTTTGCGCAGGAATAAGGTCACTTCCATTTGCACTTCTAAGTTGTAACCTAAATCTGAACAATTAAGATCCATATTTTGCTGGTTTATTGGTTAACTGCTATTTATTTCGGATTTCTATGATAACCATAATCAAATTTAATTTAACAAATGCGCCTGCTTATAACAACAAATATCGTGAAAATTCCGGTTAAAATTTATTCCTGTGTAAAATGACCTAAAAGTGTCGCGAAAAAATTTCTTACAAAAATTCTCACCAAAATTTTCGAGATAATTTTTGATATGATTTAGGTAGTAAAAATTCTCGTACGTGTAAAACGGCTCTAAGGTTATAATAATAATATATATTTAGTCCAATTAGACACCAAAGTGTATAGAACAACTCACAAAACTAAAATATTAACAATACATACATACACAGGTTCGAATGAAGTAGTTCATTGTTTAAGAAATGTTAAAAATTCCTCACGGAGTAGAGGTTAGGTATTGATACGTTAGAAATAGCCAAATATATACCAATCTGTCAAGGTTTATGATACAATGATTTAATGAACACTTTTTTGTGGTTGCTGTAAAATTAAAAAAGAAAAACAGATTTTTGCAGATACCGTCAGCATGTAAAATATTTACTAATATAACAAATATTTGAAAAACAACAGAAATATTAGAAAATTATATAAAATAAATATTAAAAAATACAAAGAAATATTAGAATATCATATTAAACCCATATTACAAAGTAAGATGTATAAAATATTAAAAAAACTGTCGTTTAAAATATAAAAAAATATTTTTTTTTTTTTTTTTTAATATTTTTGTGCTACTGAGGTCATATCCACTATATCAAATCTAACCATTTCTTTAAGATACCTTAAATGTTTTCTGCGTCTGGATTGTTGGTTGAAAAAGGAGGCTACCCACGTACACGTGGCTTTAAGGCAAGGGGAAGTGCTGTATCTGCTGCTCTTTTGCTGTTTCTTGCTTTGAGAGGGGGGATCATTGTGCAGCCACTTTGTGTGATGTAAGCAAAGCTTTTGACTGTGTTAACCATAGCATCTTGCTGGAAAAATTAAAGTTTTATAATTTTGAAGACTTAAGCTTGGCTTACATTAGATCATATCTATCAAATAGGCAGCAGGTGGTTCGCATTAATGGCTCTACTTCTGATAAACTTACACTTGAATTCGGGGTCCCGCAAGGCTCTATATTAGGTAATCTAATGTTTTTAATTTATATAAATGATTTACCGCAGGCAATGCCAGTAGATAGATGCATTCTTTTCGCTGATGATACTACTTTATTGGTCAAGTCAGCAGAGACCGAAAGGGTTGTGGAGAGAACTAATTTGGTAAATAATGCAGCGAGCTCTTGGTTTTCCTCAAACAAAAGAAACACTGAAATAAATAATTCTGATTCAATTAAATACTTAGGAGTTTTCCTCGAGCCTAAACTGGGCTGGGGAGCGCATACTGATTACATTGCAAATAAACTTGGAAAAACATTATTCCTATTAAGAAGTTTGTCAACGTCGGTATCAGAAAGTGTCTTAAAAACTGCTTATTTTCCTCTTTTTCACACAGTTATGTCATATGGAATTTTGCTATGGGGTCATAGCTATCCGAGTCTTAGAATTTTTGGGCTGCAAAGAAAAGCCGTGCGGATCTTAAGTAATTCATTTCGTGCTGACTGTCGAGAAGCATTTACAAGATTAAAAATTTTAACTTTTCCATGCCAGTTTATGTTGGAATATCTTATGTACGTTAAAAAAAATATAAATTGTTACTCTACCATGCTGCATTTCACGACTATAACACAAGAAACAACAATGATTTAAGCATTAAGTATAGTCGTCTCAGTTCCACACATATGATGTCTTACCATCAAGGCATAAAGTTTTTCAATGTTCTAAAAAAAATATTAATTCATCAAGCTTTTTATACAAGTGAGGAATATTTTCAACACTTTATGTAGTTGCACCTCCGTACTTGGTGTTCACTTTGATTTTATTGTTACTGTATTTACTATATTATCTACATTATTAAATAACTTAAATTAAAATTATTAAATTAGACTTATGACTTGTATAAATCCTTTTGTATAGCCAGCACCAATAAATTATATTTATTTATTTAAATATTTATTTATATTTATTTACACTTAGGCCACTCCAGTGGCGGCTGGTGCTTACTTTTTGCAAGTGCTATTACTATGATCTAATTTCTTCGTATAAGTTCGTAACATATTCGTATTTCGGACGATAGCACCCGTACTTCAATCATTGTATTGGCCCCGCCTTTGACGTGTGCACCAGCCGCCACTGGGTCACTCTTTGCTCTAACTGGGCCCATTATACTATTTTCCCTAGACGCTGCTATTCATCAACGGTTTACCAAAACCAATTCAGTGGAAAATAAACTCCCAAAGATGAAACTTCTATGTTGAACAAGCGGTAAGCGACCACATAAAATGTCTTCCAGCGTCTCATCTTCTAAGTAACATGCACGACAGAATGAACTGCTAACTAATCGTATACGCAACTTGGCGGAGGTTGCTGCGATAATTCTCAATTCATGCATATGACTAAAAACAACAAGATCAATGGAAGGGAAATATTTGTCGCGGCCATATTTGTTAGGCTTTTCCGTCTGTGTATCTGATAGAAACTCAATATGCATGTCACTATTCGTTATTACCCAATGTAATTTGTTATCCTAACAGATATGGTGGATTTTTGGACACGTTTTGACTAGAGCGATGGACAGAAGATGGAGTCTCCAAGTAAATATATGTATATACAAAATCTAAGCGAGTGTAGCAGGCAATATTTTGCTGTCCTGGACGACAGCAGGTGGTTATGGATTCCAATCTATTTTCTTACGCAATAGTGGTCCATTGATTTATTAGGGTATTAGGTGTAGCTGACGAAATAGGGAGGACAGGTTCCGTTTCCGTAAAATGATTTACCTGGATTCCCTTTATGACTATTAATACATTTGAGTGTTTATGATTAAAGTCATTATCCATAAGTAGCAATCGTTTTAGGACATTACGGAACTAAATAACCAAATCTGAAGTTTCCCTATAGCTTGCGAGTTGAGGTCAATAAAACAAACGAACATAACTTCTCATCCGTTCCTCCATATGACCATCGAAAGTGGAAAGGTGGAAGGATGATGATGATTTACAAAATTTGCATACTAATGACTTTACTTTTCGTTCTAAATAGCATTACTTAATAATATTCTGACATACGATAAATAAGTTTCAAACTAAGCAGAACCTCTTTCCTAAGCTTTAATTTCAATTTAAGAATTTGTTTTATATTATCAAAACTATTATGGACACATTGTACATGCTCCCTAAGTATCTCCGCTCCTTATCTCTACAAAAAAATGATGACAAAGCTTTTCAAAGAATTCAAAAATAAGTGAGTGCCTCAAACAAAGTGATTTTATATCTTCCAAATCTATATCGATTATATAAACAGCATTCTCTCAGCAATCTGATAAATACAATTGCGCATTAGCGTTCAAATATTGAAATTATATGTTAATTTTCAGAAAAACAAAAACTAATACAAATTGTAAATCAGAGAGGTGCTAGAATTGCTCGCTTTGGGACTCCTCTAACGATTGACAATAAGAAAGAATTCTTATTTTTACAAAAGGATCATTTGGGAACGACCGTACAAAAAGTGCGTCATAGAACACAATAATCCACAATGATCCTCAACCGATATGATATGATATAAAATACAGAAAACAATTTTTTATGACAAATAGTGTCAAATCCGTTTATAAATCTAAATACAAAGATTAACCTCATCTTTTAGCACGAATATCATCCATCACATTTTAAAGTGCAATGTTATCCAAATACTCCCATAATCAAGTAAGGTGCCCAAATATTTGCATTCTCTGGATGGTAGTAGGTAGACAATAAAGATATTTGTTGGTACTTATTATGAAACTCGGCAATATTTTTTTTGGGGTTAATTATTGCTTCCAAAATTTTAATAAAGCTTTAAAAAGAAACTCTTTTTAAGGCGAGGATATTGTACAAAATAAAAATAACATGTGCAACACAATGCAAAGATTCATGAGTGAAATATGATATTTAATGGAAAAACTAAAAGGCGTTCAGATTCGTAAAAATTAATCTTGTTTTGTTCCGAAAGTCAAAAACATCACGTCTTCTTTTTGCAATGTGTAAGTAAAGACATTTTTAAGAGCGCTGCATAAATAGAGCGAAATTGGACATGCAGCAATTAGTAAATATTGACACTTCAAAATGAGGCTAAAGGCGTAGGCTAGCTTAAGTTGAACGCATGAATGCTTTTGAGGTTTTGCTGAAAATAACGAAAAGAAATAATAAATTCAAGAGGAATTTATCACAGTATTGTTTTTTTTTTGTACAATGAAACTATCCATCTTCTAACAAAAAAAAAACACACAGACATGAGATGTTAAGGCATGAAAGAGAATTCAAGATAGAGGTTCTGCTTCTTTAGTATAATAAGATTAAAGTTTGCACAGCTACCTAGTATATACAAATCCCTACAGAGCCTCATATTTTGGATAAAATATAATAGCACCGTTCACCAGGAAGAACAGAGTAGAACATTTGACACCACCCCCTATTGAAAGTGTAAAGCTTTTTTTTGTCCATGGGCGGATGTAAAACCCGAAGAAGGCAACTCGACCAGAAACACCTATTGTGCCCCAAGTGTAAAGCTTGCATTTGCAGATAATGTAAAATTTTAGGCCCGTGATTTGAAAAAGATCACTCACAGGGCGAGACTATCCTTAGGGATATGCCGAAGAAATCTCGGGTGCTACCTACAAAGCTGGTCTCTTGGCTTTATGTGATGGTAGTTCGTGCAACCATAACCTATGGAGCAATAGCTTGGTGGCAAAAGGCGCAACCAGCCAGAGCCACGACAAAGCTCACGTCCAAAGAATCGCAAGTGTTGCAAATGTCTATTTCCCCGTCATTGGTGCTAGCTCGTCTGGACTTACCACCCTTGCACATTGTTGTGGAAAGGGAGCTCTAACTAACTACATATTACCTCCGACAAATAACGAACCAGTCACCACATTGCCTCCTACTCATGTCTGTGTGGCCAAGAAGCTGCTAGCACCGGTTACTTCCGACGGCATACTAGGAACGTTTTCAGACATGATGTGCACTCTACTTTCCTTACCAAAGAGAGAGGAAAGCAGTTTCAAGAAAAAACCACTGACGCAGACACCTGCCCACACAGCACACACTTAGTCCGACAGATATCCACTAAATGTCTCAATCGCCAAAACATGTCCATATCCATTACATATGTTGGATATATAACCATGGGATATTCGTTTTGGAGTTATTACAATTAATAGAAATATATTTATCGCAATTTTAACATAAAAATTAATACTCAAATAGGGGCAAATGCCTGTTTTGAAGTTATTGATAAGTGTAGCAGATATTTTGTGGAGATCTATTCGATTACCATTTGAACAAGGTCGAAAATCGCCGAGCCGAGCCGAATGTATGTTGTGTTTATACTCATACTCTCGTACCTGTCGTAACGTGAAAAAGTTAAAAAATACCATTGTTGAATGTGCTGTATTTATCATCTGTATTATCAAATGCGTTACTTGCTTGTAAAGTCTTGTTTAGTTTATGTAAATTTTAAAAGCATTTCTGAACCCCCCCATCTTAATTATCCACATTATTGGATTACTTATGAAGATGAACTTGCAGGAAATTAAAAGAAAAAAAAATGTGCGTTAATTATACTTTCTATCTGAACATAATAGATTATTTTTATATTACCACGTTAGTGTTGGGTATATCTGGCTGTCAATGATTTCTTTTTCTCTACAGGAAGTCAACCTTCACTTAACAACTATTTATTGTACTATTATACCGATTTTCTTTTCCTTAAAAATCAGACTTCTTGGAAGACATGCTTACCAGTGAACACCCAACGATCTTTCAGGCTGAAATCAAAGTCATTGAGGTGCATTGCAGAGAGATTTTAAATAAAAACTTAAAACTTAAATAAAAACACATTAGAAAATAAAAATTTTAAGTGACAGTCAGGCGCTGCTGAAAGCACTAGAGCAGCAACTGGAAACTGATCTGCATATACTTTAAATACATCGGAGATGGCTATTAATCTATCCCTAATCTGGGTACCTAAACAGTCGCTCATTCTCGAAAATGAGGAAACATACACCCTTGCAAAAGAGGCTGATGCGAAACAATTTCAGGAACCAGAACCTGCCATTGGCATAATACCTGGGTAGCTACACAGCAAATCGAATTTTGGGCAAATCAGATAGTGCTTCAATACTGGAACAGCTGTCCTGGTTTGGTGCATCCCAAACAGTGTGTTTCACCTAGTCGTGCCAGATTCAAGGAATGGGAATGACTTGAACTTGACGTAAAAGTATCAAAGTAATTGTCTCTGCCTTACAGATCGCTGTTATCTCAGAAAGCGCTTACACAGAATGGGGCTCTGCAATGAGACTGATTGTCGACTGTGTTTAAAGACGAGAGACAGCTGAGCATATTTTCTACCACTGCATGCTATACTGCAAGGATCCGTATTTGGGAGTTGCTGATCGTGGATAAAGGTCGAGATGCGACAACGATGAAAGTATGTTTACAGTCGGGGGAATGCTGTTGGCCTCTGGTAGGCAGAAACTCGAGTTCGTTTCTAGTATTATTCCTCCATTCATTGTTTCTGCCGACATGGTGACAGACCATGAACTTCGCTTTATTAGCTTTTTTTTTGGGTAATTGTTGTATTTTTCCTTTGATGTTTTAATGCAAAGGCGATTGATATAAATTTTATGGTATTATATAGGGTTAATGAAAATTGTTTGCTGGTTTGAAAGTCCCTGAAAACTTGTGATTGAATCCTGTTGGGCAACCAATGAAGAATGACTGATGGGTGCATTTCCGATACAATGCGAGTCGTACCTGACTGAACGTGTTAAAGGAGCAAGTAAATAAACAGAGATCCTCATTTAACAAATTTTATTTACCAAAACATATTTTTTGTAGGAACAAAATGTGTACTATATAACAAGATATAAACAATTTTTAGTTAAAATATCAAATAAAAATTTACATATAAAAATGTATAGATATGAGATAGATAAGATAAATTATACAATAATACGAAAAAAAAGATACATAAGTAACTATAAGATATAATACGAAATCTCTGCCTTCTTCAATATGTATATAAATGCATTAAAACCGTATTTCAGCACATTAAATTTAAACGAATTAAAATACGGATTAGTGGATATGTGAAAAAGGTAGTGATGTTATTTTTATGAAAACGTATTTGTGTGTAAAAAAACAATAAACAAAAGTGGATGTTCCTTCTAGAAATTAAGATATATTATTTAAAATGTATACATGCATGTAAAAATTATTTTTTCTTTTTATACAAAAAAGAAAACTCGTGATTTGTATAAAAAGGTTCTATTAATCTCTTAAACAGGAATAGTTGATATTTAACTTAACCTACCGTATCCATCAACCAAATACAAAAGCATTATGAAGTAAATGTACTATAAAAGATATAATGCCTGGTGTGTTTGGGTACTTTTTCTGGAAATTGTGTTTTAGTTTTAATATTAGATGCCTATTGTATGAAATGGCCGCTACTATTTTACAAACAGAACTGGATACGAACACACCTCTATTCGACTGTTACACTTTTGGCCAAATTCCTCGGGCAGTCTACATTGCAGCCTCTCAACATAGCAATGTGATAACTGAGCAGTTGCATTGGAATGACTGTCAGAATGCCTTGAAGGGCATCAACTGTGTGTGGGACCTGCGGGATTTGCAAGCGAGTTTGGCAGTTTCATTATCCCCTTCTTCGCAAACTATTATCGGTCGACCATCTCGGCTCCTAACCTAATTGCGTAAGAACAGAACAATTTTATATGTTGGTATTCATACTGTTTTCGTTCATTATCAATTTCATGCGCATAAACATGTCACCTACTTGTTGCAATGCATTCATACACTTGACATATACAGGGTCCCTCATAACGATCATCATAATCGGCATCTGGTCATCAATAAGTGCCAAGGGTCCATGTTTAAGTTCTCCCGCCATTATTCCTTCGCTGTGCATATAAGTCAACTCTTTCACTTTCTGTAAAACATAGTAAAACAGTGATTTACAAGTCCACCATATAAATATCGTCAAATATTAAAAACTGGTTAACCGATTTTTCCTAAAACCGATCAATCGATTTTCAGGGATTATAATTATTAACAGCTGCATTTTTAAAGTAGGTATGTATTCAAAAAAACAAATGTATATTGTTAATACACAATAAATGCGCTCTACACACACACACACACACACACACACACACATTTTGTTAATATTATGCTTTTGATAAATCTTGTCTTCTACATAATGTAAAATGTGATTATAAATAATTTTGAATAAGGAGAACTTCTCATAGTTTCTTTATTAAAATGTATAAGTTAAGCAACTAGTTTCCTGCTTAAGACTAGATATATGTGTAGGTATAGAGCAAGAATTAGTATAAAAATGATTATAAAATGAAAAGATAATTACTTATTTAATATTTTTTTTTCCAAAAGCTAAACCAAATAGATGGTGTATATATAATGTATAGTATAAATGATTTTTTCAAAAACCTATACTAAATAAAGTTAAATATTGTCAAAATTGTGTAAAAACACAAATTGATGTGTAAATTGTATTTTGTTAGAGTTACCAGAAAACTAGATCTTGAAGAAAAACATTATGGGAGAAAAATCTATACCGGGTAAAACGTTAAAGCTGTCGATTGCATTCTGGGCGACTGGAAATGGGAAGGACTTCAGTTGTAAACGTACCCGCACGAGGTCGCAGCACAGATTTATTAATATTCGGCAAATTGCCATAGTTCAGCCGAATTAAATTAAGCTTGATATTTTTTTCCTCGCTGTATTTAGCTTAAGTTTGTAAAATAATATTACATCCAATACTACATTTGTATTAGTGAAAAAGGGAAATAATAAGACAATATATTCGTGCTTCTTTTCTATTCATATTTATTTTTATATCCAAGTATTAGATAATGTAAACTATAAATTTCAGTCACAGAGCTCATAAACAATATCAAAAGAAAAAAAAAAGAATGAAAAGTAGATTTAAAAGTCTATTAAATAAAATACTTATTCGTCGGTAAATAGTATTTATTATTGAAGAAATATTCATATTCCGGATATTTATTAATCATTAATTCATAAAATTCTATGCGACAATAATAATTGGGTAAAAGTTCTTGATATGTGCTAATTTTGTACGATCGATATTTATTCTTTGTAAACTTTTGCACTGTTATTACATCTGTGAGCAATTTCTTTAGATGTCATACTGGGATTTTATTCCACTAATGCACAAACTTATTCCGACTGACATTTTTCTCTAGGACATTTTTTTTATTATTTATTAATGTAAACGTTGTTTCAAAACTTCGGACTGTATTACGAATAGTAGTCGCGCTAAGAATTGATCTTTCGGGATAATTTACTGCAAATAAATCGTGTGTAACTTCTGCTGAATTGCCACTAGCGCCGGATTGGCCAGTCGGAATAATCGGGAATTTTCCGAGAGGCCGCGACTTTTTGGGATCGCCATGCGGTTATCACATTACTCAACTAAAGCAAAAATCTCACATTTATAAATCCAGACTTTAAGGGTGGGCAAGATTACAAAAAAAATCATTACTGTCAATAGCGGTAAAACTCATAATTCTTTTACAAAATAGACGCCTCTGTAGCTACTGTTCCTAACAACGAATACTTATGGTTACATGTGTGGTGGTTATAGAAAATATTTGCCAGAATAAGTGGGGGCAGAGTGGAACAGCAATCGTGGATTAAGGAGCACATAGTATCTCTAGTGGTGGGCACTATCGATAACTATCAATAGTTTTGACTATATTGTCTTAACCATCTATTTGGAGGGGGATATAGAGATAGGGAATACCTATCAGAAAGCCAAATAGCAAAGCGTTCTCAAGTCAACTCTATTTTTTTCCTTAATAGAAGAATGCATAAAAAAAGTTAATGTTAAATTACGCTAGTATAACTTTGCCAGCGAACAACCACTACAACTCTAGTGTTTTTTAAGCTAAAACAATATGAATATTATATACCTAATACAGTACCATACGCTGTTTCTCGAAGAAGGAGTAATTTTACTAAATAGTGCAAGAACAAACAGTCGTTTATTCCGTGTGCTGGCAATTTATTTAGATGACCAAATTGTGTATCAAGACAGAATACGGCCTTATTGCGTACAATACAATATACATTTCTGTTTCAAATACCTACCTACTTCAAAAATACAGACTTTATTCGCGATTATCTCGGAAAACAACATAATATTAATTATTAAATAATTTACGATTTCACAATTAAACCTCTTAAAAATGCATGACAGGTGTATGGATATTGAATATCGCTCACTCACAATGCAAAAATTTGTTACAGCTCCAAAACAGATTTAGGAAACAATTTTGAAAACCGATTTTGAAACCTATTTTACGGATTATGGTTTTTGTGTTGAAAGCGATTAATAGCCACATCCAGCACCGATTTTACATAAAACCGATTTCGATTCGCAGCTGTAGTTTCTATTGTATATGTATATTAAACAATACATAATAACATAAAGATCACGTCGAAAATTACAAATCTCCAGCTATCTCGTGATATATTTCATCGCTCTGCGCAGGTGCATAAGTAAAATAACTTTAGACGATAAAAACAATTTGTAGTTCTCATACAGCTAGAAATGTTCGGTGTGGTCCTCATTTTATGAACTAAACGCAAATCCAGAAGTGAAAACAAAACATACTTACCAAGGCACCTTCTAGGCATGTTGCGAAATTGAATCCACGACCCATTATAAGGAGAGATTTTTGTTGGTATAAATCTTTGGCAAGTTCCTCAACTTTCGGATCCAACTTTAAGACTTCCTTAATTTGTTCGTGAATCTTTCCTAAGCAGTCAATAATTTCTCGTCTTCTCTGTGCCAGCGACATCCTATCCTCACTCATAACTAAAGCGAACATTACAAGAGACACAAACTGACTAGTGTACGCTTTAGTTGAGGCAACACCGATTTCGGGTCCAGCATTGATGTGGACACCGCAGTGTGATTCGCGACAGATTGAACTGCCGACAGTGTTGGTGATACCTACGATGAGGGCTCCTCTTTGTTTGCAATAACGCAGAGCCAGAAGGGTGTCGGCAGTTTCCCCTGTAATATACTTGTTAGATTTGCTGGCAGAAAATATAATGACAAAAAGAATATAATATTAAAATATGAGATAAAGTTTATCTATTCTTTACCGTAATAATTTGGTTTATATAAATTAAAACTTCTTGGAAAGCGTAAATAGTTATACTGTAATCGTCTTTTGTTTTGGTTTTTAATTTTTCAATTTGTTTGTTTTGTTTGTCACTGTAATATTTTTTACATTTTTGAATCGTTCTTACAGCAGTTGGATATAATATGTATGTACAAATTGAAAAAGATGTATGTCACAACCGAAGCGTGTTTGTGAATAAAGAAGAATAATTTATGCGGCCTCTCAAGAAGTTTTAATTTATATAAAAGAATATAATATTTACAACGCAAGGTTTTAGAAACTAATAGTGTAAACAGACCTGATTGTGAAATGAAGAAGCAAACGTCATCTCTAAATACTGGTGTTGTGCGATCTAAAAAGTCACTGGCCAATTCTACCATTACGGGTAATTCCGTCAATTCTTCAAGGAGCTGCCTAGTAGCAATGGCACTATGATAACTGGTACCGCAACCAATCAGCATAAGTCTACGACATCTCTTGATTTCGGAAACATAATCTTTAATACCACCCAGAGTGACGGTCTACAAAACGAAAGATATTGAATGCTATAAATGTTTTCACGTATTTAAAAGTGATTACGTGATCCGCAAAATTAACACGACCACGCATGGTGTTAACTACAGATTCCGGTTGTTCGAAGATTTCCTTTTGCATGAAATGACTGTAGTTTCCTTTCATAATCTGTTGAAGTTCCATCTTCAAAGTGGTTATTTCACGGGAGTGAGGGTCATCTAGGGATCTACGAAGGCGATGAATGCTTAAGGCACCGTTTTGTACAGCGGCCACATCGTCGTCCTATATGCCATAAAAATATTTTTCGCGTGTTGTCTATTTTAAAATTATAGCAACATACCTCGAAATATATGACCCTATTAGTATGCTCAATTACGGCTGAAGCATCGGAGGCAAAGAAATATTCCACTTCATTGTCTTCCAAAGGCTGAATGTCTGCTGTGGATTCTGAACGCGGTAGTACGGGAACCTCACTGCGTCCATGTGGTCTATGTTCTAGATATGGGTAATTTATAATAAGCGGATAAGAAGATAGAGAAGTCGGAAAAAGACAATCTCCGTTAATAGCAATAGTACATCGCATCAAATGTTTACTGAGAAATCTTAATCCAGAAGCGAATTAGTGAATTACATCTTTTTAATATGTAGATTAACGTAGAATGCATTTAAAGATTTTTTTTTAGAGCCAGTACCATAATTTGGACTTCACGTTTCTAACACCATTACCTCACCTACTACAAATATGTATTAACCAGTCGGTCCTGAAATTTACTTCCTGTTATCTTAATATTCAAAATTATTTCAGGAAGGTTTTCTAAATATTTTTTAAAGAAAATGGTGGAATTGCATGGATATCTGTAGCGTCTATTAGATTGACAGTAAGAATGTATTATGGATGCTTACAGATGACACAGAATTTCACCATAAATTTCGGACTTACTGCTGTTAATTATGTAATGCAGTTTATAATATTTACTCACCGCGTGTAGTTAGTAGAAAAATGGCAGTGTATTTTCAGAGGAATTAAGCAAAAGGAAGTAAAAATATCAAAAGCACTTAAAACTAAATTAAAAGAGAAAAAAAATAAATATATGTATACCTGCATGACTCTTGTCAGATTCTTTTGGTTGGGCCAGATATAAGAAAGGATACAAAAAAAAACAAACGCTAAGATTAGAATGTACACGCTAACTAAATTAAAAAAAAAAATGAACAAACAAGAACATGTAATTATTCGAAATACGCTTTGATAATAATATACGAAGAATGAATTAAAATGGCAATATGTTAATTGCATATTTTTTACTTATACTTCTAAACCTTAAATTCACTAGTTTTTTTTTGACATTCGATTTCATCTTTTAATTCTTCGTATAGTAATTAGTATTCATTCCTCGACAAAAAAAAAAAACATGTTTGATTTTTCATGTTTCTAAGCTAGCTGTTTTTGTTTGTTCAATTTCCCTAACAAGCATAAAAGTGACAACAAAAACGAATGAAAAACATGCTGTGTAGTATTATGAATACAGATTTTTTTTTGTTTTAACGCATAAATGTTTTGTTTCAGGTGTTTTATTTGATATCGAATGGGTCGTGATTCATTTGTGTGTATAATGGGAATGGAAATTCGAAGCGGCCATGTTAAGTGGGGTATAGAGACTCAAAAGATTTATAAAATGAAAAATATCCTCTAAAAATACAGTTTTCGAATTATAGAACCAATATGACTCTCTCTCTTCTTCCACAGTGGGTTGTACGAAAACAATTAAAATTTTATGGCGAATAATTTACTTGAAAGTCCTTACAAAGAACACCATAAAGTATATGTGAAAACTTGAATTTTGCAAGGCAATGAAGAACTGTAAATCATTTTCAAATAAATTATTGTAAATACGGTGGATCTTTGACATACGAAGATATAGAAAGGGCAGTAGCGTAGTTATAGTCACAAGATATCGGTCTCCTTTATTTCAGGCAATTTCTCGGGCCTTTTTTCTTAACACCTACTTTAACTAAATATCAAAAAGTAGAGAGACATATAAGAGTATGTTTTACCGCAATATATCTATCAACATAGATTAGTGAAAAGAAGAATGCTCCCAGTTCAACGGTCAGATAGTTGTTTTGAACAAGTCAGATCGCTTTACGTAAATCAACAATTTACTTTCGGCTGGACCTTAACTAACTTTTGAAAAAGGTTCCCGTACCAGCAGTGATGAAGGAAACCCCAATTTAATTAACGTCAGTTTAAACTTTAAATTGCCGATTTCAAATCTCAGGATTCCTAAAATGTACCATTAGCCCAAATTCATAAATTGGGAAAATCTATAAAACTAATTGTATCACGTATTGGTTTGTGTACAAATAAATTGACCAAACGGCTAGTGAATTAAAAAATATTGAATGAAAAAATTGAGTACCGAAACCGAAAACTATGGAATATTTATTTATATATTAACTCTGGAATTCCTGAATAAACCGAATTATTACAAAAGATATCCACAAAATTATAATAAGATGATTTACATTGCAATCAGATTTACATTGGACAAACGAAATATGCAATCCGAACTATGTTTAAGAAACATACACCATATTTACACTATCAGAGACTTTAACCATGAAATGTGACAAGACGTATAAATCTTACCGGACATGTAGTATCAAGTTGAAAAATCTTGAACTAATGGAAATTGTAACTTCACCTAAAGAATGGGACACCTATGAAATCACGTCCGTGAGAAGGAATTTAGTGACTTATTGAAGCAGCAACATGCTCGTCTCCGTTATTGGGTTTTATTTTTTTGGAGTAATGCTCTTTCTTACGTACATTCATGTTTAGTTCTTTGTATAGCAGAGATAACGTTGGTCTTTCGTTGAAAATGGAAATTCAGAAATTTACCAAACAACTGCTTGGAGTAAATAAATGAATGTAGCGCAGAGTGTTCTTGTACACAAAGGTAGATATAATATTTAAAGCCTCCCAACGACACCTAGAATACCATCGTTAAGTATAAAAGAAAAACAAGCAAATCAAGTCTTTCGAGAGGTCGCGATGAAAATCGACGCAAACGACCACCACACTTTTATCTATACCGATAACTTCTAATCTAATCGTTATACGTAATACAGAATAACTGCGCCAGTGGACACTGTGCCACACATGACACAATAACTTTTAAAGCAAGAGCAAACATTTTTGTATTTTTAATCCCTTGATTCATAAGCTTTATTACTGTTTATTAAATGAAATAGTAATAAAGCTATACACGTGCGCAGCCCAATTTTGTCTTGTGCGAATGCTGTATGTTCACCACACGCACACTTGGTCAAATGTAGGTGATGAAGTTACTTGACACTAATGTACAGGGTCCTGCAATAGTACGTCAGGCTTCCATAATTCCCTTATGCCGATTTATACTTTACCTATTTGTACCATTATAGGGTGCATCTCAGGAAAATATTTCTAGTAATGTCGAACATTTTTACATCAACCTTGTTATTTTAAATGGAAAACTCTGGATATATTCGCACTTTCCTTGTTAAATTTAAATAGCATATATTGGATCTAAGCCCCATGGTTTTTGAATAACATGACATGTTTAAAAAGAAGTGACATTTGCAGCATCTTCGAAATTTGAAGACATCTCTGAAACTGTGAATCTTGGAAAGATGCGGTTTTCAGTTTTCACTTAAGCATGAAAAAATACATATCCGTTATTAAACAATTGTTGTGTTTAAATTACGGAGTTAGTAAATAGGGATCTTTCGCACTCCAAAATCACGCTTAACATTTTTTTTAATAGAACGGTATAATTTTTAAATAACTGAATATAAGACTTGATTTTATTTTGACTTTATACAAGTATTATGGTGTTTGGTGATCTGAATGTTATCCGGATCCACTATCCGAAACCTCAGATCCGGATCTCCTATCCGGAACCTCGGATCTGATGCAGTAATCACTAAGATTTATTGAACACCTATGTAATGCAGCGTGAATATGTACACATGTAGTACGTACCTAATATTGAGTTGGTTGATAATTTAATATCTTTTTCATATCCGGATCTGAGATCCAGATTTGAGAGCCGGATCCGAGATCCGAATTTGAGAACCGGATAGTGGATCCGAATCCGAAAACCGATAGTAGTTCAGGTAGTAAATCCGGATTTAATTTTATCGGATATCAACAGCACTAGTGTCTATCTTCAAAGGTTTGGAAGACATTCCCAATTTTTCAGTTTTTCACGATAGAAATGTATTGTGCAACAATATTACTGGCATGCTTTGAATGTGGCCTACAGAACATAACAGGATCACCGCAAATAAGTAAACAAAAAAATCGGCATCTTCAACGTTAAAATACAATTTTCTATGGCATATTTTGTTCAGTCGTTGGAGGTTCCTTCCATTAGTTTAACGTAATGACGCGTTTATGAACCAGCGTTGTTGACGATTTATTTAAAAAAATGGCTTTCTTGGAAATGCAATTGTGCCCATGTACAAAATTCTGCCAGAGCCTGAGAGTCATTTTTTCTTCCATCCAACTGACCGCGGCGGGCATGAAAATGTTTCTTGAAAATTCTTTGAACTCACCTTTTTCACTTATTTAAACTTCCAGCTTTTGTTTGATTAATATTTTGATTTTTTTTAGCTGTCAGTAAAACTGCCAATCTTACTGTCTTTGTTTTTATTATCTTATTTTGATAGTCAACTTTTACATTTTCAATAAAGCTCTCGAGAAGTCTGGTAAAGCGTTTCTGGATATCGCTTTTATAGCAAGCAAACAGTTTTTGTGGCTCTGTTGTATGGGTATGCGGCTGAGTTCTTCCATTTTCTTTTAACAAAATAATAATCAATTAAATACATCTACTTATTTCGGACAAGACATCAAATTTGTATCGAAATAAACCATCAGCTCGTTTTTTCATGGCGGCGTTTGTTTCTTCGCAATGCGTTTCTATCGTGAAAAATCATAGTTTTTCAGGGCAACTTTAGCATTAAAGACGCCGATTCATGTTTATAACCCTCATTGTGGTTAGTATTTTGCGCATATCCAATTAGCAATGCCTTAGCAATACTTAGAACAAAGGATTTAACACAAAACCGAAAAAAAAGAATGATAATAGTAAAAAAAAAACTATGTTGTCATTAGAAATTAAACTAGATATAAGTTTTCAAAATAAAATCTGTATACCCCACTCTGTTATTCACCGAACGATACAACGATACAATGACACAAGAAAATAAGAGCTGATTAATATGAAATGATCTCTTTTCTTCAAATTTTTATGGCAGAAGATCTTTTTGAACATTTTAATTTCACAGCACTTGTTTTCATGCGTTGTAAAGTATTTATACGTTTATGTCAATATACCTTTGACGTCAGAAGCTTCGTATACTGGTAGGAGGAGAGGAAGACAAATGCCATAGAAAAAAAAGGAAAATCAATTGATGGTTGACAAATGATAAGTTTTACTATAAATGTAATGTCTATCTTAGTATCTGCTTAAACAAATACTAGAGTAGTAACAAGTCAAAAAATATTGGAATATAAAGAAGAGCAGAAAAGGTGTAACATGTGCATACTAAACTATTTATTAATAACAGATCAATAGAAATGAAGGAAGTAGAGATAGAAATTGTAGAAAATTCCATTATTTTGTGACAAGTTACTATTATCATGACTGCTTATGGCAAATAATACTGAAAATCGAATTATCGACAGCAGCTTTCCGTAGCATTACATACCTTTCAGGGGTTTTGCATCTAAAAGGGTCATCGGCGAAGGAAATACGGAAAAAAATAAATTGAATTAGTTAAATATAATTAAAATTAGCTATTAGCAAAACATTTTCGCCCACACTGTATTCATAATACTTTTAGAAACGATAACAAAATACAATAACAGTATTTCTAACGAACTAATAAACGAAAAACAGAGACACACACAATTGTGCAAACACAAAATTTCTATACACTAATGTACAGGGTTACTTACATATTCTTTGTTAAATACCCAATGTGATAGTAATTCTTTAAAATGTCAAAAAATAGAAATTAATCTAGTACTAACAGACCCCATAGACATAAGGACTCGTATCGAGAAAACACAAATTTGTTATTAAAGATTAATTTAGACAAAAAAAAACACAAGAAACAATCCCAATTTAAAACAGTATTTTCAACATTTAAAGATTAATACATTGGAATACCTAAAATATATATCAAAATTAATTTACTATGTTTAAATCACAAAATACAAAATAAATTATGATATTTTTATTTATTTTGTATTTATTACAAAATAAAAAAAAAAAAAAAGATACTTTTAAAAGCACCGGTTTTTAGATATACCAATGTGTGACACTGAAACAGTATTATACATGTATTATGTTAATAATAGGAAATATGTACCTTGTTTTGCGGAGGTATCATCTGTAGGATACACATCCATGCAAGAGGAAGGAATCGGGAAACAAAAGAAAAAAAACACAAAAATTAGATACTATCTCGAATAGTTGAATACAACTTCGGTAGATTTATGTTTTTTTATTATGAATTTTATGGATTATTTACAAGGAAAATGACTGTTTAGATGTTTTGTTATTTCGCATAATTACAATTCTACCAGCATGTTACGATTGACATTTCTATTAGTAACTTACTAAAAGATGAGTAAAAGTTTGACTTATATTTGATGCATTGGTTACCTTTTTTAATATTCCTTGCACCGCAAAATTATTTTAAAATTGAAACTTTGCAATTCATTTAGTATTTATTTCATCAATGTTGAGGTGATTTGCGTTACAACAGTTACGGCCAGACAAAAAAAAAGTTAGTAATGATATGATTCCTTTTGAATAATATTTGCTTACACATTGATATACTGGCTGAGTTTTTTATCTTGAGACAACAGAATACTCTAAAACACTGCATCAAATCAAAAAAAGATCTTAATAAGATTTTGAATTATTGTTCAAATATTCAACACTAACTAATTTGTATTGGATTAATAATTAATAATCTAAATGGGGATCGGACAATGTGTAAGTATTCACAGCTTGTCAAGTACTGAATGAGGTTGGGAATCGAATTCGGCACCATTCAGTGAGCCCCCTGCATTATAACAAATCTTATTAAGATCTTTTTTGATTTGATGCAGTGTTTTAGGAATATTCCGTTGTCTCAAGATACAAAACTCACCCAGTACATATAATTGATATGATTATAGATAATACTGATAGTAGTACTCATTCGGGAGAATATTTCAAAAATATGTATGTCTATTCAGAAATTTAATAATAGCAACACTTTCAATAATATAAACATCAATTCTACATAGCAACTTGTATCTTACCCCTTACGGCCTAAGATATATTTGGCACAATAACGTATTTTTCTCCTATTGACTGTTGCAAATTTTCTCAACCTTAGATACTACTTTCAACGAAAATAAAACAATTAGTCTTTATTTAAATGCATGGAACACTCAATTACTAGACTACTTTTTTTTTTATAAAATATATAATTTATATAAATTAGCTTTTCCTAAATAATTGCAGTTGTACTTGTAATATGGTCAATTTGCAAAAACTGCCTAAATTACCAAAAAATGCAAAACGGATATGACAATTTAATAAAAATATTAATATTTGTTTTATTGTATGCACACCGTAATAAATGTATTAGATATTAATAACTATAATATTTATTTTGTAAGGATATCTTTAAAAAAGGTTTGGTTAAGGATGAGATGGAATATATTAGCGTTAATATACACATTTCTTTGTTATAGCGGCATAAATTAGGTAACCACAAAAAAATGCAGGAAAAGTAAGCACTAGTAGTATTTACAACAAATATAGTGAACCATTGCCAATTATGCTATTCCGAAATTATAATTTTCAAAAATTATTAAAAGTGTAAAATAACAGATCTGCACAATTGGCAAAAGACTATATATATATATAAATTTCAGTTAAGATTAGCAAATTAGATTAATAAGTTAGTTTATTTAAGCAGCCTTTGTTAATAAATGTTAGCCAGTATCTACATGCAAAAAAGAAATGGCAGTTACAGAAATCGCATGTGCCTTCATGCAGAATAGTGACGTACCTGCCACCAAATTATATCTCCAGCCAGTGAGCTTAAACCTTTAAAAACTATTAATCAATCTAGTTGTATTTGTAAATAGGTGTAGTTTACAATATTCGTGAAGTGAAAACGTTTGATAACTGTCTTATACGCACCTTTTCCATACAAAATCGGAACGTAATCTGTTGATAGGCGATTCTTTGTTTTGATACCGACCAAAAGCGGTGAACCTCTTCGAGTAGCAACACACTCTCCAGGGAAATGTTTTGACTTGAAACAAAGTGCGAAAGCTCCTTCCTGTAATAAAGTAAATTAAATCTGTTCTAACATAAGCAAAATAGAGTTAACAGCTAATTAAACACGTTAACCTTGATCGCATATTTTGGAGCTAAAAGTATTGCATAAGATACACATCGTACTAAAAATCTGAACATCTATAGAAACAGTTATGTGTATCTAATATTTCGGAACCATTTACGAAGCTCAAAAGTTTGTTCTTTATAACAGGAAATATCATTTGATAAAAAATATATTGTGAGATTGTGAGTAAGAACCTACTTACATTAGTCGTTTTATTTTTTTTTTGTATACCATGAACTTACACGTCGCCAAATTGGAAAAGCTAAAAAATATAACTTGGTATCTAATAACTAACACGAAATATTAGCTTATTAGTATTTCGTGTTAGTTATCAGTGTATGTCACAGTGCTCGATTTACCTTCTATTTAATAACCTGGTATATTCTAAAACCTATCTAATTCTTCTTACACAGACACACTCCTACAGTAGCTGACCAATAAATTAGAAATTCCTGTTAGATTTGATTCCAAAATTTTATGCGATAAAATAATAAAAATAAAATAATTCATAATAAGCCTAGGAAAATCATTTTCTATATTCAAATGAAGAAAAGAGTATACTACACAGATATGGATACAAGATGGAACAAGGGGTTATCGATCCGAAATGCCGACTCTCAATAGGGCTGGCACAAATTAAAACCATCCTTCAGGTGGAAATATCTGCCATCTGTTAGGTGTTTGCAGCCAGGAAATCTCAAGAAAGAGATTAATGCACTAGTAAGCAAGCAATGCTGAATGCTCTGAAAGAAAATAGCTTCTAGCCAAAGCTGGTGTGGGAGTAACTGATTAACGTAGCGGGATTGGCGATGACAAATAGGTACTAGAACTCGTTTTGGGCGATTCTAAAATCCAGATCAAGGAAGAACTTCAACAATAGAAACGCAGGACATTGCTTCATCTCTGGAAAGAAACTTCCGGACAAATAATAACAAAAAGACTGGTCAACTAAACATCAACAGAAACTCACTCGGACTCGGTAACCCGGAATTAAGACTACTTATTATCCTACTTATCGATTACTGCCCCTAAGGTACAATCTCCAGAAAAGTTTAAAAAAAGTCTGGCACCACAACCCTTCCTACACTGCAGTCAGAATAATTCCTAGAATAGTATAGACGAGCTTCATATTTGCGTTAAGCACTGGGGCTGAATGGTAAACTCGATCAAGGTATTCACAATAGACCATATCTGTCACGGCGACTAGAAGCTTCAATGCCTAGGTTCTCTTATAATATAATACAAATGTGTATACAACTACACAAATTAATAACTTATACCAACGCAACTAAATTACATATTAATAGCGATACCGGTTTGATAGTTTTGGATCGCTAAAGTTGCGAAGGAAGTGAAATATCTTAACATCCGGCCGGAGACATTTAGGTTGACCAAAAGACAAGAAAAACATGGGGATTAAGACCAAATATTATATAATGGACATACATTACGGTGATCAGACCCATACCAGCAGCAAACTGTTATAACTGAGATACAGAGGTGTGTGTGTAATGTGGTTTAAGAATAACATGCATAATGACTGCTACTCTTACAGCAGCAATAGGATATGTCATAAACCACCCTCCTCTCCGTTTGGTGGAAATAGGTGAGGAAATAATAAGGCATCTCAGATTGCAAGAACTGTCAAGTGGTAGATATGCAGGATTTGGACAAAATAATATTGTCCATCATGTGGAAGGCAACCTTTTGGGAATGAGGTCAGACCATATAATTTCGACATATCTTTTAACAGAAATTTCGAGATGGTAACCACGGATCGGATAAACTGGAATCAATCCAACTAGAGAGACAGGTTCGGAGAAATTATCTGGTTTACAGATGGATCAATAACCGAAAACTGAAATGTACAGTGAGGTGAGTAAAATAATGATCATCCTTTCCACGACCTTTCAGGTAGAGGCATACGCAATATTACATTGTGTAACAGAAATCAATTAAAAGTGCTTATGAAAATAAGCGGATTATATTCCAACAGACAGCTAGGCAATACTGATTCAGAGGCGAAGAAATTGAAATAAAACAGAAAAATGTATTTAATACAATATAATATAATACATGAAATTGGCTTTATTTGAAAGAAAATTTTATGACATTAATGTTCGAATATGATTTCAATCATGTGGCCACCAAGGCTGTAGCATACGTGGCATAACCTGAAGGTCTAATTTTTACACACTCTTCGCAGTAAATCAGGCTATATTTTGGCAATAACGCGTCCAAGTGCGTCTAGTTTAACGGCGTAGACATGCGGCTTTACATATCTCCAGAAAAAATAACCTAATGGCGTCAAATCCGACGAACGAGATGGCCAGTTGACATGTCCATTTCGTGAAATTAATCATACCGCATGCTCTATTCCTTGTATTGTATTTCCTGTTCTCTTCCTGTTCTGGTAGGAAGCAATACGCAAAGTGATTGTTCTTTTTGATTCAAGTAATATTGCTCTATGGCGCAAGTAGCTGTTAGAATATTAAATGATCGGCGAAGATAGTTTTCTCTTGAAGACACGTAAGTTAAAGGCGGGTAAAGTTGCAACCGTAACGAACATTCCTTATGCGTTATTTATCTACATCCAACTATCACTTTTATGTCACGAGGCAATTTTTACATTTTTGTGTTGCGCCATAAATTTTTGCTTTTTGCAACGCAAACGGATCAAATGCACAAAGCTATTATCTTGTCAGTTGTAGACGTAAATTATTGTAAATCTATTTAATTTATTTTAATTGTTTATGGGTTGTTTAAGCGAAAGACATTCTATTAAAATTCCATAAATTTAGAATTCGTACATATTAAAATTTGATTAAGCAACCTTATTTGATAAAAATAAAAAATATATTAAATAGAAATAGAAAGATGCGGCAACGTCTTGAGCCATATATACAAAAAATAGAGATAATGATGGTAGGATACGGCAATAAGGATAGATCTCACATTCAAGTTTGTAATTTGTTTTCTACCTAACGAATTGTGCCCAGATAAACCTATTAGTTCTCAAGGATGAATAGGCTCATATGAAAGTTTAAGGATATTTGGTATCGCTAGTGAAGCTGTGAAATCCGAGATACCAAAAACTTTAATTGAGGAAACACCATCCCAAAAGTGAAAACTGTCCGTTCAAAAATGCAGGTAATACATAAACTAAACAAGGATGATTATGACAGAATTTTGTGAAATTATGATGCAACGATGAATTATTTCAACGATTGTTAATGTTGTTACTTGTTAAAATTTATTCTATTCATTAATTTTAATCTGCTGTTTTAGTTGTTGATTTAATAAGTTATAAGCACATTAAGCTACTTCTTTGACACACTACATATGTGGATTAAAGTCGCACTTCGGATGTGGCATATGGCGCATTATTAAGGTATGTAACAGCCACAACATACAATTGTAAACTGCACAGTAGTTACATATCGCTAATAGCGATTAAAAATGAAATACCTTGAACGTACTGGAATTATTAACACCGTAGCGAAAAACTGTTTCTTTTTTTTTGAACCACGAGCGATGTATAGTTACGTTTACTGTGTGTCAGCATTAAATATGTTTATGTGTTTTCGCTTTAACAAGGAATGGTAATAATCGAAAAACTTACCAGTTGCTGAACTACTTGTTCGACTAATTCACGAAACGAATAGGTAGGGTGCAATTTGTAGAAGTGAAAGATAAGTTTTGCGATAACCTCGGTATCAGTATCGCTTTCGAAGACGTAACCTTTGTTCTGAAGGAAAGTCTTCACTTCTTTGTAGTTGGTGACAATGCCGTTGTGGACTACCATGAAACTATTTTCTGTATCGGAGCGGATGGGATGACTATTAATTTCACTAGGAACACCATGGGTTGCCCAACGCTTATGAGCGATGCCGCAGTGAATGTCAATCGTGCTATCTACTTCCAAATCAGGGCTGCCTATTAATTAAAAAAAAAAAAAAACATATGATAGTACTTCAAATGAAACTTCTTATAGATTTTTCTGACTTACGATTGGTAATCTCTTCTTCTAACTGCTTGACTTTACCGGTTTTCTTAATGATAGCAATATACTTGGATTCCGGGCCATCTACAGCGACACCTATTACAGAAAAAAAAAAAATGAAATGACTTTGTTTTGATTTATTTAAACTGCGTTTCACTTGTATGCATTGTTAATAAAAAAATGTCGTTAGAGTTTATAGTGACAAATGAAATATACGGAAACGATTCATATGCTAAGGTTCTAGTTACTTCAATTAGTGTATTTATTATACAGCAGAGTGAAACAACATCTGAAAACATTTTGTTGGTTTTACTATACATCACTTGAGTAGCCTTTGCATGTTTTCGGTTTACTTCAGCTTTAATTCATTTAGCTTATACCAACATCTGCAGTGCATATTTATTTATATATATTTATTCAATAATGAATAAACCAATATTTACATATAATTAGTAATATAACATAATTTTCTAGTACCTCCAAACTAGACTAGTAACGTTCCAATACTGCTTTTTTGTTAGCTTTAACTATATATTTTCCTAAACCATCTTTATTAAATAAATTCACTTACATTTGGCAACTATACATAAAGAATAAAAACTTTGCACAACCACTACAAAGTGAAGAGATAGAAAATTTGTATAATGATTATTGAACCAACTTAATAAGTTGCCGTATTTGGATATAACGAAAATTTACCCAATAAAATTCTAAAAGTATACATGAGCTCTTCTAAAAATCTTAAACGCATTTTTAATATCTATATTTCGTACATAATATGCGTCATGTATAATAATATCGTATCAAATCAAGCTGGGTCTAAAATCGTGAATAGTTCGCCCAATGAAATTGTAGTATATCAGAAATATATCGAGCCTCATGGGTAGCAACCCAAAATGACTATAGAACCTCCATTATGGATGATATTTGGCAATTCCATAAAGTTCTTTTAATTATTAGGAACCGCAGGTTCCAATCCCGCTTTGGTTAATTAAGGCAACTGATTTTGCTGGAGCCGCAATAATAATTAGGCGAGAGATTTAACTTTACTGGAGTGCCTGATAAACTTTAAATCGCTCAGGCTGCATCTACCCCATCAAAAAATACATAAATAAATAAATTCCAATATTTTGAAAAAAAGTATATAACTTTACTTTAATGTGTCTTAAGAATTTTTCGAAAGTTCATATTTACTTAAATAGTTTTAAAAGTTAAACGTATAATATACCCAAACAACCTCTTAGAATTAAACCTTAACGGAAAACTTCATGCATACTTACATATGTCGACGATACAAGTGCAGTTTATCAGAGCAAAAATAAGATAGGAATTCAATCACAAATATATGCACATTGAATGGAAACCGTTAAAAAACCAAGAATTTGTACTATAATAATCTACTGACCATAAATGAAAGTAAAACTCAATATATGATCTTTACTAGAAAGAAAGCAGATCGAAAATTCAGATAAAGATCAAATCACGAACAATAAGCGAAATAAGTAAAACAACTTACTTGGAATTAAGGGTACAATATAATCTAAAATGGGACGCACACACCGAAGCACTGACAAGACAGAATGCAAAAAACAATACCTGTAGCAATAAAACTGAAACATACAGTATTAACCGAAGCCTAGACACTATGTGCTATTCACATCCAACAATAACTACTGAATGGCCATTTGGGATAGATACCTTTGAAGCAAATCAAGATAAAATACAAATACGACAAAACACAATTATAAAAATGCTGTACTTCTTAAATATACAAACTCCAACAGAGCTGTGTAAATTGTATTCAGTGGCAGACGTATTGACTCGATCGACAGGCATCGTTAACATTGCTAATTATCATTACCGAATCAGAAAAATAACAAAATTCATAAATGAATAAATACATGCCGATGTGGCAAAAATTACCAAAGCAAAGACAAGCAAAATAGTAAAAGGAACAAAGACTTCAATTTAGAAAGAATCTAATGAATAAAAACAAGAGTACTGTTGAAACGATAATAGGACGTTATACTAATAGTATGTATCTATATTTAAATCATATTATGTTGGGATTTGGAGGTTAATGATTGCTTGTGAATGTGGTGGGTGATACAGCTTGCATGTCTTGTGAATGTCCACTACTGATGAGTGCAGTCGCGTAGAAGTTCGGGGATTAGCTAAGTGTTAAGTTGGCGCGAAGCGAAACAGATATTAAGATAATAGTCGGTCGAATGGTGGAATTTAGTAATGTTGCTAAAAACTGATAGGTACCGCGTTGATATTTAGATAGTTATAGGTAGTACTCTTTATAATGAATATTTATGCTCTTTAGTGGTGGGAATTGTGTTAAACTATAGTTTTAGCATGTTTATTGGTTACTCTTGGTTAGAATAATTAGGATTTAAGTTATTTTAATATTAGAATATACTGCTGTGTTTTGTTTGTTTTTAAGCATACTTCTTCCTGTTCAACTTAAAATGTGTGAAAAGGGAGCAGCTACGTGAGAACGGCCGCTGTCGGATTTGAGAACGTGGGGCTGTTTTTCGGCACTCAGAAGGATAATAATAATTTGTGGCTACAGTAATAAGTCTGGACTTTTTCCCAGATCTCCAGAGTAAGGTTTTGCCATGGTTTGTCCCTTATCCTGGCATTGATTTTTATTAAGTATATTATATATAATCAGTTGCTTGTGAATGTTGGGAGATACGAAAGTCGTTCATGGGCGTTTATAATACCTGTAGCTGACGATTTACAGTAGACTGCGATTATGTGAACTATCAGTTTTACTTATGAAATTAGTATTCATTAATTGCGGCGGCTATTGTATTATAAGCATTAGCCTGTGTAGTCTTTTATGGTGGACACGGGGTTGAATGTAATTATTTAGTTTTTCATAAATAAAGTGTATTGTGAATATGACACCATAACATGATGCTACTAGCAGATTCTGCCAAGACAAAGAGGAAACTCCAATTCATGTTCTGCGCTATACGAAAGCTTGGCAAGAACAATATCACTACTGCTGGGCTCTGAAAATCTTAGAACTAATAGCATCGTAAGAGATTCTCTATTAAATATGATAGAATTAATTAAGAAATAAAAACTACAGTGCGTATTCCTGTCTAATTCTTATCTAATATTGTAGTAGTTATTAATAGTAACTATGCATAATTATTACGGATGCTAGCGGATCCGGTATAAAACACTTTTTGTAACACAATGATGCTTGTATAGTAAAAATTCAAATAATTAACGTTTTTATTTTTGATTTTCATTCTGCCAATATTTACTCAAAAACTATAAAATTAGTGTATAAAATTAAAACTGGGAATATTATACCTAAACTATTTAAATAAAATACTCAAATCTGTGCAATAAGGCTAATTTCACTAACTTATTTATTGGCACCTATATTTGCGAAAATGAAAGAATACTAAGAAATGACCACTAGAAACTAACAAAATTAAAACAAATTATACACGGCTTGGCGTCCCGCTTGAAACCGTGTTCTAGAATTGTTTCTGCTTAACATTCGTCCTTAGTCGTGTGAAACATATTCAGGATTGCTACTACTGTTGACTTGAAGCTGAAAAACATGGAGATGGCTTTACGTAAGGGTAGCGATTACGGTTTAGAAGAACGTGATAGTTTGGGTTGTTTGAATGGAGACACTTCTAGGTGTTGTATAGGACATAACCGTCATCGCCAGATTAATGGAATATTTGTAAATTTCACTGGGTTTTACGGTATTAGTAGTGAGGATTATGGGATAGGATTTGGCCAGTGTTGAATTGGATTTGGTGAACGATCTTCAGCCTACGCTTAGCAAGGGTAGATCTAGTGCAACGCCAAGCACAACGTATGTTTTGCATATCGAGTGCCATCGACGCTTGTTTACAATGAAACACCGCGCCCGAACTGGAATTCGTCAACATCAGGAAGAGGTTATGAACTTTAACAAGAAAGAGAGTCTAAAAGGTTTTGATGCTATGTCTGAACAGCATTTTCCTATACAATCGAAATACACATTAGATGTAGCGCATTAGACGGTTAAAGAGTAGGTTGTGTTTCGGATATTTTGGATCTAAGATGTAGGTGTCGGTTAATGGTAGGCTGAATATAGTGTCTAGGATAGTTAGAGGTTGGGTAACATGACGTAGCCCTCAGGATAAGGAATTGGGCTAGAAAATGTCAATAACTTTTTTTCTAAGGAATTTATGACACCGTCTGGGCAGGCTGATGGTATGGGACGGCATTTAAATAAAGATATATAGATTTGCGATAGACCGATATGTCCCAAAAAACCATCAAAGCAACAATTCACTAGTGCAGCTAGAAAAGGAAGAGTACTGCCTGACTCGACTTTCATTGTGGCAGAACAATGTTAGAAATTAAGGACAGTGAGGAAAACATCTAAGAAATCACGTACATGTGACTAGATTACGAAGGTGTCCTCAAAGTGTCTGAATCAGCATTTCCGTTTCTGGTAATAAGAAATTAGTAGTAGCAGCCGCAAAATTGGAAATACTTAAGATAAAGTTGCACTAAACCCGTTAAGTGATCCAGCTGGAGGTTGGAAAGCAGAATCTCACGAATTAAATGGATGGTATCGGATATAGGAACTTTGGTACGTAAGGAATTTGAAAACAAAACTTCGAGCAGAAGCAGCTCCGAGACGCGGTTCCAACCCAGAAACAAAGCAGTGGAATGGACAACGATTGCGATGGCCTAGGTGTAAGTTTAACAAATTCATTCACATTAAAATTTAATAAGAATTTTTAAAATTTTAAGAATTAAAAGGTAAAACATAAAAAGCTTTAAGTGAATTTTAACATGAAAAAAAAATAATTATGAGGAGCTTCGAAAAGTCTAGAGTCCACATTTTTTAGTTGCATGAATTTCTCCAGTTTGATTTTTTGCACTTTTTATCGCTTAATCCTTATTTAAACTGTTAGCATTACACTTTAAAAAGGTTTTACAAATGATAAATAATTATAATCCAGTTGTTGAAAAAAAAATGATAATACACAAAATATAAACATAAACTTAATTAAATCCTTGGACTTTATCTACAAAATTGAAAATATGTTTATCCGTAATGCCTAATATTTAATTAAGCTTTTCTTATTATTATTTATTTTCTACTACTTTACTTTCATTTTGTGCTAATTCTCTACATATATGATTTCCCGGATTTCAGCTTTTAAATACTAAATATTTACTTCAAATAAAAAAAATAATCGTAGAAAGAAGAATTAAATAAATAAATGACATAAACTATTATATTCCCATATATAAAATAATATTAATTGAAAAATAATAAATAGCAAAATAGTAAACATTCTAAAGTTCAAGTTGCAATCGTTGGGTTTGACCACTGACACTAATGAAATTCATAACAGAAGTAGTAACGCCTTTTAATAAAAATAATCTTTAAACACCTATTTTAACTACTCTATTAATTTAACCACGCAATATTATATAGTTGATAGTTTGTTAATATAAGTAAAAATCGATTTAAATTACAATCTCATTTCAGGAAAAGAAAAGTAGGTAACTAAAATATATAGATACCTAAAGTATTACAAAATATTTTTTACATTACTTAAATCATGAACGTAAGCATAAAATTTTATAAAAAAATCAAAAGGTGATTATCAGTGGTAGGAAATCCAAACAAATCGTCAGCGATAACATCATTAATTACTTGGTAATCTTGGTAATCTCGAAATTGCATAAAAGATATAAAAAATAAATCAATCCAAAAATGATAAAAAGACTAGCAGATTTCTTGTTATTGTATTTACTATGAATTCATTCATAAATAATATTAAAGAGAATAACTTGCAACACTAATTTATTAATAGATAGGTAACATCACTTAACCAACTTAAGCTATAGACATTCTAAAGAATACATTTAAGTTAAATGCTACATTATTTAAGGCTTTAAACACTGCTTATGTTATCAGCTTTGTTATTGTTTAAGATATAGATAAATATTAAAACTTCAAATATTTCTATGAAAATCGCCGCTTTTTCTCATAACAAAATAAACAAATGATTAAATCATTAGTCCATATATGATAATTATTTTTGAAGTAGTTATTTCTAATAGCGTTTTTATTAGGTAAGAATTTTAAAACTTTTTACGATTTTTTAAGCTTAATTAACAGTTTTAATATGTTGTTGCCAGATTATACAATTACCACCGAAATAGGTTAAGCATGCTTATATAAGATACAAATCTTAAACTATTCAGTCATAAGTTATATGTAAGTTTAGCTTATAAAATTATCTAACGAAACCGTAGGTATACGTAACATCTAAGCAATATGCCAAGCAATATACGAATGTGTATGCATGACGCAACAAATAGAAAGGCATTACAGCAGACAATATGCAAAAGGTGTGACAATTCGAATGAAAAAATGTGCGTACTATAGGGACAACAATATATTAATTTAGAATTCATTACCCATACTCATTATTTTAATCGACAACTAATATATCTTTTTCTTCAAAAAATTTGCATTGCGACTAAAGCCATTCAATTATTTCATCAAAGATTCGAGAAAATAGTATGATGTGTAGGAGTGCTCTTCACCTCATTAACAGCTTTGTAAGCTACTGCGAACGACAGATTTTCACGCTACTCAATAGGCTCTTCAAAATTGCCGAATTCCATTAATCTCGATGGTGCCATGTCAGAGCATTTCCTTTTAAGTTGCTATGTATATTGTATGTTCTATATGCATTTTACTGTGTGTATAATTACAATAGGCAGGCACAGATCTTTAGTTCTAAGAAATAACACCGGTAACACAAATACCGATAATAATCTCTACGGAGTAGCAGCACTCTCGATTTATATACTTTTAATTAATTATTTAAAATTTGAGGTGGTAGGAAAAAACTAACTCAAAATTTCAGCAGTAAAGTAACAGTAAGCTCTCGACTGATAAAAAGCATTGAGCATGGATATAATACGAGATAATTAGGCACTGATCGAAAAGCATTTCAGTCCGAATGGTATACAGGCGGATCTAAAACTGACTACCTGGAATTTATGGGCAGAACCTTACAAAGGCGTTGTAGACAATTTTATTAGCTAAGCAGTAAGTTTCAGGAAGGACACAACAGTGTTCCAGGTGGAAGTGGCTGCAGTTCATCATTGTCTCAGAGAAATAGAAAGATGGGCGGAGTTAAGAAAAGCATCGCTATTTTTTCTGTCAACCAGTCAACATTTAAAGATAGATGATAGTAGATGAGAGCGATCACTTCCGCAAGTATTGACTCTAACCTAGTTTGGGACTGTGTAAGCGTCCTAAATGAGGTGGATATCCAAAGGAAATGAACGCTGGCCTGAGTTCCCAGGCTCTCGGACGTGAAACGAAGCGAGACGGCAGACGATATGGCCAGGAGAGGTCTGCAAGGTAATTAATTTGTTGGGGCTGACCCTTCCTTTGGCACTGCATCGCAAATTGAAAAGTCAATGAATGGATACATAATGAGCCTAAGGAGTGGTGGCAAAAGTCACCAGGACAAGCAAAAGAGTTCTTAAAGGCACAGAGACCCATGAAAGTCATAGTAGGTGTGCTAACCGCTCACTGTAGATAAACAGACATACCTATGTATAATATAGATCTGGAAGATGACTGTATTTGCAGATTCTGCCAAGAAGAAGAAACATCATGTCAATCAAGATCAATAGTAATCAGATTTCAGATAAATAGTAATGATAGGTAGAAAGTTTGAGGTGAGATAATTGTAGGAGATTTAAATGTTAAATCATCAAAATGGCGACTCACATCATAGGCGATTATTTAAGGAAATGATTGGCAGGATTAGATTTTGGTCGCATAAGAAGCCGATCTTTGTAGGGATCGAAAGCTGGTCCTCTGCAATGTAACCTGTTTAACACAAGATATAGCTACCAAGACTGAGCATTGGAAAAATTGGAATTGTTAGAGAATGAAATACTGAGCAAAGTGTATATACTTTGGGGTTAAAAAAAAATAAGAAAATTGACAATAGAAATATGGAAAAAAAACAAATAATGAAGACATTAGAAACACTGGAAAATTGAAATCTACAGCGAACATAGATATATAAAAATGGTGGGCTTGAATTCACAAGTATAAACATGAAGCAAACATTAAATAAATATTAAATAAATTAAATAAATACACAAAAACGCGAAGAACCTTCACGATAAACACAAGGTATTCTTAAAGTAAAGACAAGTCTTTAATGGTAGGAATACAAGATCGGCAAGAAAAACCTGAAGGTAATCTATCAATGAAGGAGATGAAAGATCCAGGAGGTTTACAATGTAGTAGAAAACGATGCAGGGAGGACAGATCAGAGCATAGTAACGCACAAATTAGTCGTACGCCCCTGGACTTAGACGCACCGCTAGAAACACTAATATGTTTTTTCTTTCAAAATGCAAATGAACCAGATCTCTCTAAGTTGATGAGTCTAACGGGCAAGGGGACGGCCAAATGCATGATGAATGAAAAGCTGCTAAGACCTAACGGTATTTCGTCGGAACTGGTTAAACGAGCGGTGACGGCTGCTGACTGAACGCTACTTTAAGAAAGGGAGATAGCATTCATCTGGTTCAGTTAACCGCCCCGTCCACTGCGCCACTACGACTTATTGCAAAGTGGGCGTTATTTTAAAGAAAAGTATGTTACATAACTACTGTTCAAACAATAACTAACATTGTAGGAACTCAAGGTCATCTTGATGCCCAAGATGGGTAAATGTGAAGACGATTTAACTGGTTACTGACTAATATGCTTATTAAATACACTCAGCAAATCATATAACAGTTTCGATAAGAGCTAGACTAGAAACGGAGGTAAAGGAAAGGAAATGCTAAATCAGTTTGGATTCAGAACTCAACTTGAAGAACTTAGCGTGGAAGAGCAGACGCCTCTAAGGGTCAGTCTGAACTCCGCCAAATTTTTCAAATGTATGACATTAATCTGTAGTCTGTTTGTACTTATTTGTTTTTGTACGAGAAATAAAGTCACTATTATTATTATTATTATTATTATTATTATTATACAGGCGACAATCAATGTGAAAAATACATTTAAGACGGCGATTTGGCGTAACAACAACGAGCTGAAGGAGGGAGAAGCTCAGAATATTTGGGGATCATTGCTAGCTATTTGTAGAGCAAAAAGATCTTCATAGCAAATGGAAGCCAGCATACCCAAAGTCCTACTCAGGCACCCTCACTGTAGAACGTTCATGTGACAATCTCCTACGGTTAACTTTGACTTTATAAAAGGAAGGGAAACGATAGCCTTCGCAGATTACTTCACGCTGGTAGTTACAACTGAAAATATTCATGACTAGGCCCAAATAAATCA
Source organism: Protaetia brevitarsis (assembly GCA_004143645.1). Taxonomy (NCBI): domain Eukaryota; kingdom Metazoa; phylum Arthropoda; class Insecta; order Coleoptera; family Scarabaeidae; genus Protaetia; species Protaetia brevitarsis. The sequence continues at coordinate 896,443 of RXPK01000257.1, forward strand.
CTTTGGGGGTTAGGAACAAATTGGAGGCAGTTGTAAACAAAACGAAGACATTGGTAAATAAGGCAATTTGCAAGAACGTCGATTAATCGACAAATGAATAACAGCCATCAAAGGCTCAACGATTTCTTTTAAAACGGTATAAAAACGAAAAAAACCGCGGAAAAACAAGAGTTTTCATCAGCACTCAACATCCTTCCTGAATTATGTTTCGCCACTCAAACTAGTTTTAGAGTATCCAAACGCATAGAAGTTTCAGTATTATAGCAAAATTTACAACACTTCTAGAATTTAAAAAGTTTTAGAAACGCCACATGAAAAACACAATGCTTGCCTGGCAAAGTCGCCTTAGAAGCACAGTTATATAGGAATAAATACTATCTACGGAAATAAAATAATGGGAGAATTAAATACAAACAGCCAATCTTTATCCATTATAAAACCCTTCCCCTAACTCAAAATGTTCGATCCTAAACTGAATTCGGTGTCCTCAATCTTGTGATAAAAGCCAGCGCTTAGGATTTAATTTTAACTTAAGAATTTTTGATTATCTTTCCGCGTACCCTACCTCGAAAAACATACAGTAATATAATCTTATGGCAATAGACCAGAAACAGAAGGCCATACTGCAACTGCCATCCCTTACAAAGTAGCAGAGAATGTGGGAAGAGAAACAAACCAACTAACATCGGGAATCCAACCCCAGCGCAATTGTAGATTCTAACCGCTAGACGACTACCTTACACAAGTAATGACAGGATATAGTGTATTCAGAGCATACAGGCAAAGGTATGGAAAGGACAAGATTGAACACTCGAGGTATCATATCGAGCTAGGATGATCTATATACTATTGTGAAAGATCTTGTTCTCTGAGATCATCAGAATCCTCGAGATGACCATGAGCAAAGAAACGTGGAACGTCGTTCATAAGATAATTTGGACAATTTTGACATCAAAGAAAATAGAGAAAAGGTGATTGGAAGTGTAGCCATCTGAATTTCTGATCCTTACATGATGAGCAACTGAAGATCAGGTAGGATCAACAGCAGCGACCAGGTCTTATCTCTAGGGTTTTGACTACGCTTCATAAAAAAAATAACATTGACAAGGTTAGTAAGGCACACATAACATAGATATCCAGCAAATAACAAAAATAACTTGTAAAAATGTGAACACAAATAAAATGCTATTAACCCACATAACGGAATCAAGAGTATTACAGTATATAATATTATTCTATTATTCAATCGTCTGAGCTAAATATAATTTTGAAGAAAATCAATAAGTATACATTATTGCGTAATTATACAATCAACTTACATAAATTATGATAACATTTATAACCGTAAAATGAATACATATAACCACACAAATTAACACAAAAAGAAAAAGATAGCATGGGAATTTTATGGTACTGCTTCCAAATTAGGTAATATCTGTTAATAAATAAAACTTTTGATTCAATAATTTCATAACGTGCGTCTGAACATTTCAAAATACATATAATTTTTGTAGTATAGCTTTCATTTATTTCATTTACGTGAAAATGAAACGCAACTATTGTCTACTATCCGATAAGCGAATTACAAATATTGTCTACAAATTTTCGTCAATATGAAATTAATTTAATTTTATCTGCATATTATTATAATCTAAACGATAAATATGTCTGAGATATGAATTATAAATAGCGCCTACAAAGTCTTGGACATAACTGCAAGAACATCTGCTAGCTATTAACTAATTGTATTTCAACATGAATTAACGATAGTTTACAAGTAGTATATATACATAAATTCTTTGAATAGTTATTGTAGCTACCCAAGTAGTACATAATATATCACCAGTATTCCTCTATATAAAACTAATATTACATGTTTTAATACTAGATACACATAGGACCAATGAACCGCTGAATGTTCGGAATAATACTAATAAAACTTCTAATGCTACCGGGGGTGTCCTTCCGCATTGCCGTAATTCCCTTTTTCTTGTACCTTTTGAGCCTAGTGAGCCCCAAAATTTGTTTAGTCAAACTAAAAAATAAAACTTTACATGGTTTTGATGAAATCCCTATGCTCTTAATTAAAAAGGTGTTGTCAGTTATTGTTGATCCGTTAGTTTATTTGGTGAACTTATCATTTTCTAGTGGAGCCTTCCCCTCCAGATTGAAGTTAACTAGAGTTGTGCCTGTTTATAAAAAGAACGATCGTGATGTGCTGACAAATTATCGGCCTATTGCGGTGACTTTTGCTTTTTCTAAGATTTTTCAATATTGTTTCCTTGAACGCATATCTAAATTTATAACTGATAATAGCTTAATTACCCACAAACAACACGGGTTTTGTATTGGAAGGTCTACCGGTACCGCTCTCTTTCCTTTTTATGAGGAATTAGTTAATGGTGTCGAGGCTGGCGGGAGTCCTGTCGGGATCTTCTGTGATCTGAGTAGGGCTTTCGACAGTGTCGATCACTCGATTTTGCTTAATAAACTCTATGATTATGGCTTTAGAGGAGTGGTTTATGATTGGGTTTCGTCCTTTTTGCGTGACAGGAAGCAGTATGTGACAATTACTTATCTTTCTGACGGATCACCTGTGATTGTTAATTCTAATAGTAAGGTGAATAACGTAGGAGTTCCGCAAGGCTCTGGTTTAGGACCAATCCTTTTTCTTCTTTTCATTAGCGACCTAGGCGTGTTATTTCGGGATAACTTTCTGGTAATGCATGCTGATGATGTCACTTTTTTGGATTCTGCCACCTCTGACTTCCCTTCAGGAGAACCGTAATAAAATTCTTAAGCTTTTTTCTGATTGGTGCAATTCCAATTTTTTAAATTTAAATATATCAAAAACTGTTAGTCTGAGGTTTTAACAGACAGAAGCATTGTGATGCGATCACACTGAACTTAGATAATGAATCTTTAACTAACTTAGATAATACTACTTTCCTGGGTCTACAAGTTGATCAACATCTTAGTTGAAAGATGCATTGCGAGAATCTTGTTCATAAATTAAATTCTTTATGCTTCTTGTTTAGAAGTCTGGCGAATGTACTGACTGCAGACCAAATGTTGACTTCGTATTACGCCCAGATCGAGTCAAGGCTTAACTATGGGATTTGTTTGTGGGGGTTGTCCACCTTGGCACCGAGGTCTTTACAGTCCAAAAGAGGATTCTCGGTCTTTCAAATCGAGCGAGTTGTCGAGATGCGTTTAAGCAGTCCGGTATTTTAACTTTGACAAATTTATTTATGTTAAATATTTTACTTTACATATTCAATAGAAAAGACAGCTTTCAGAAGGTCGGTCAAGGGCAAAGAGCTATTACTAGACAACAGAATGATTTCTACATACCGTTTTATAAATATGATATAGGCATGAAGTCGCCTTCATGCATCGGTCTCAAAATCTATAATTTTCTCCCTCAGGAAATCAAAAATATAGCAACCTTTTTTCATTTAAACGTCCTTTGAAAGCATACTTACTTAATCACGTTTTTTTTTATGATCGAGCCGAATACTTTAATGCACCGCACCTGTGATCTTAATTTTATTCTGACAGTGAGTTGCTAATGTAATATTTTATATTGTTGTTTGTCGTCTTTAGTTTTATACATTTATGTGTATTTGCCCTCCCCCTTTTTCGACAAAAAAAAAAGTGATGTAGTTATCTCAAGGATAGATGTTAATACGTATTCTTGAACTAAAGAACCATGTGCGTGCCATTTAGAACACAACTTTGAATTTAAAAGTCCATTATTTGATAGAAATTAGCTGATTAAAATTACCTATTTAAGCCACAGATTAACCCGTTTGTACTCACTGTACTCATTTGAGTACAGCACAGCTTAGAATTTCTTTATGTTAAACCAACACCAACAGCAAGCAAATGCATAGTTTGCATTTTTTTTCGAAACAATGTACCCTGGGTACAAATGAGTTAACGAACTCAATTTAATCATTAAGGGTAACCAAACATGTTTTTACTGGACACAAAAAAAAACTTGCTTCCTAGAACAAAATCCTTTGTTGGGGCAATGCACCCAAATTGTTCAATGTTTCAAGGAGATTGATTGTTTCCCAATAAAGAAATACTTTTCAAACAGGAACTAGTTGAAATTAGAGAGAAGAAATTATTTTAGTCAATATTTTTCAAATGAACGGCATATTAAATACCTAAACGAGTTGTGCATTAAAAAAACCTCATTTATTGGCAGTGCACAACAACATTCTATTATGTCAGCCAGCAAAACAATACAAAATTTTCACTGAAATGACATTAGATTCATCGTTGCTAAAAAAATATATTAGTGTTGTTAGTGAGATTTTTGTGTAGTTTGAAAGATAAATATGCCCAATTATCTCAAATGGCCCCGTTCGTAGCAAGGTTCCATTCACCAAAAAGTTTGAGAAACGCTGACCTAAACCATTAAGAGAAATGTATAACTAGGGTTTTCAATTTTAATATTTGGATTCAGATATTGATACTAATAAATACTTTATTGCTGCAAATTTTAAAAATAAGAGATTTTTCGACAATATGTCCATATACAGGTGTCCCATGACGTGACTGCCAGAGTTTAAGGATGTGTTACTGAAGCAATTTCGAGACAAAAATATCAAATGAACATATGCCCAAAACTCTTTCGTAACTGAGGTACAAACACTTGAAGTTTTAGATAACCCTATAAACACTAACGCAAGTATTAGGTATCTGCCGCTCTTGATTTCGTTGTTATTAAAGCGTCAGGGTGACTGTGATTCATTATTTATTATTCATTGTGATAGCAAACGTCAATTAATTAATTGAGCATTCGTTGATGTTACATTTGTTAAAGAAAACTATAAGCATGTTATTTTTTTTTTCGAATGAAGAATACGCAGACATTCATTTTGTTTATGGACTGTGTAATGGAAACGGACGGATGGCTGTTAATGAATATCGTTGGCTATTTCCCACTCGTAGAGTGCCTTGTAGAACCATTTTTATCAATGTATATCGCTGTTTAAGAGAAACGGACAAGTTTCCTGCTGCTACTTTGGAACATCCCGTGCAACAACAAATTGCTCAAGAAGAAGCAATACTTAATATGATTGACGGTGAACCTTCTACTAGTGTCCGAAGAATAGCCAACAGACTTACTGCAGGTCGCATGAGAGTATGGAGAACTTTACACAATTTTGGTTTGTACCCGTACCATATCGTACCTGTACAAGCTTTAAAACTTGCCGACTACGTAGCAAGACTTGAATTTAGTCGCTGGTTAGTGAGGAGTCGAAGGCTTTGTCGGAAATATTGTTTAGTGATGAAGCCTTCCTCACCCGAAACGGCATCAATAACAGCAGAAATTCACATTGCCGGGCACTTGAAAATCCACGGAAAACTAAAGAATCCCATTTTCAAGATAGATTTTCGGTGAATGTTTGGTGTGGAATTATTGATGACTGTCTCATTGGTCCATTTATAATCGAAGAACGTCTCACGGCCGCCCATTATTTACGTTTTTTCTTTGGAAAATGACCTTCCAACATTACTGGATGACGTTCCTCTTAATGTAAGACGACAAATGTGGATAAAACACGACGGCCCACCTCCCCATTTTGGTAGACAAGTAACAGATTTTCTTAATCATAATTATACAAACCGCTGGATTGGAAGAGGTGAGATTTAAATCCTCTGGATTATTTTTTATGAAGCAGGCTGAAAAGTATTGTTTATGCAGAAATGCCTGGAACTAGAGAACAACTTGTTGCGAAAATTAATTATGGAATTATTCGTGCTGAACCTGAGACTATTAGCAGAGCTACGTCATCAATTCTAAGAAAAGATCGAATATGTATACGGCAATTGGGCGGAATTTCGAACAATTCATTCAATAAAACAACTAATTTTTAAATGAATTTTAATTTTTTTGTCTATAGGGTTATCTAAAATTTCAAGTGCTTGTACCTCAGTTACGAAAGAGTTTTGGGCATACGTTCATTTGAGACCCGTATAAAATACTAATTAATAATATATTATTACACATGAAAATAGTTGAAAGTATATATAAAATAAATATTAGAAAACCATATTAAATCAATATTGTAAAAGAATGTGTATAAAATATTTAAAAAACTGCGATTTAAAATATAAAAAATATTTAATTTTTATATTTATTTAATATTTTTGCGCTACTTGGGTAAAAATGCTTTCTTTTTGTGGTGCATCACTGACAACTGAAATCAAAAACAAAACTGCATTTTACTAGAGAAATCAAAAGAATATGCTATTTATTTGTATTACTGTACTTTATAAATAAGTACTATTCTTGCTGATAAAATTTGCTTTCATTAATATTTTTTGCTAATACGTGCAATACAGAAGTGAAGATATTGATAAAGAAACAAATAGAAAACATTTTTTTTCCAATTGTATATTTACCGCTAAAAATAGATGTCATGGATTGTGAAAATACATGAATACATACTCTTGCTTCTGCAATCGTCATTGTTGCAGGTTTCTTTTTTAATTTGGTCGACACTTCCAGCAGGCTTTAAATTCTAAAGTATCACTTCAGCAACAAGTATCGATATCACACATCTACCATTGTATTCTATTAAGTATCGCAAATAGTAAATCAATATTAGACATTGACGATTAGATTATCACGATTTCGCAAGAGATCAAAAAAACAATTCTAAAATGATAAGCCCAATATAATGTATTCATCGTGAAAGCCATAAAGCAGTAGATAGATGATGCAGTATTGTTTGGCGTGCCAACCTTACAAATAACCAGTCAGAATTGAAACAGGTTTATAAATTGTTGGATTGGATAGACATATCACTCGTCATAAATTTTATCGAAATAAAAATAGCTTAAATTCCTTTATTTATTACAAAATTATCTCCTACTATAGCCTCACCTTTCCCAATAAAAAATCTATTCTTAATCCCCCGTGCAATAATACTTCGGTATGTACTTTGCAGGCGCAGCAGTGCAAAAACACGTAAATTTAAATTCTACCAAGGCCAAATATCTTTCTCCCAACAAGAAAGAGGAAAAATAAACCGATAAACATGTCTTTTGTAAATTCCTCTAGTGTGACCGATGGAAACGACCTCAACTCAAAAGTTCTTTCTCCTCTGTTAACTACTTAGTGTTTATTTACTTTTTTCGTACTTACCTGCCGAATCATATCCACGGTATTCTAGTCTCTTCAGTCCGTTGACCAGCAACTCTAAAATTTCTTTTCTGCTCTTCGGCGTCAGATAATTGATATAACCGAAAATTCCTGAAACAAATAAAATAAATAAGTAAATAAATAAATTTAAAACATTATAAAGATACTTATTATATACTAGATTAAGCATCAATCAATAGGCGGAGATTATTTTTAAGTAGCTAAAACATTATCTAAAAAACACAAAATCTTTATTCGTGTAATTCACTCATACACAGCAATATTGCTGTTTTCTATGGTGGTGTTGCTACTACTAAATTAATTTTCCAAGATAGTGATAACATTGTAAAATATTTTTTAATAATTTGTGGTTTATCTATGAAAAAAACGGGTAGAGTTTGGTTTCACAAAAGCTTTAACAATGGGAATAATTATACTGCGAAAAATATTTCTTTGTCGTTAATAGCTCCAAATGAATTATTGTTTTAAATAGTGGCAACGAAATATATGTTTGGCGCTGAAAAAAAAATATTTGAAACAAATGGTGGTTTAACATATTTCATATACATAGTTCTTCCATATGAAAAGATACAGCTTAAGTAAAATTCCTTTGTTGGAATAGTATATAAAGCATAGTTGGTGGAATAACTTTACAATGGCGAAATAAATATTTAGTCGATTGGAAGACATGAAAATTGTATTATATGTATAATCAAACATCTCTTTAGTTTAATACATTATTTATTTAACCTAAATAGTAAATTATTTCATTAAGTTCCACAATGTTATGTGGTTAATTAAATACAGTGAAACCGACTGCGCGTAGTTGCCCCCGAATTAGGGTTGATTCCGAGGGCTCAAGTCACCACAGTATTATGTGTTTTGATAATTACAGTTCTATAAGATAATTTAGCTGGTAATATTTATCTATAATATTTTAGGGCCACATGTATATGACTTACTCCAAATATACTTTTATAATATAGTAAAATGGGAGAACTTTAGGGCAATTTCTGTACTCATATATTATATTTAAAGTATGTGCTACTATGTGAGTATAAACTTTGCTTTTATATAAGGGCAGAGTTTAAGAAAAATTAAGAGGATTCGCAAACGGTAACTTATAAAATACATAATTGTCTTGAATTAATGGCAATTTTGGCTAGCGTGATGATATATTTCTTAATAATGTTCGGTTTGTTAATTGAACAACAATTAAGAGAGCATTATTTACGTGAATTTTACTAAATTAATCAAGTAGAAGTATCAACAATATATAGTGAGTGCTTTCACTACGCTTTTCTTGTTAGACTAACTGTAATTTTTGTGAACTCAATGATATTTTGTCAACAAACCAGTTTTAATTAATTTAACATTTGTAGAAATATGAGTTTCTTGTTCGAGATTTATATAGATAACATTATTGGTGGATAGAGCAGCTTATTAAGTAATTTTAGAACGTAGACATTAAATGAAGCATATCCGAGGAAAAAGAAATTTAGGTTTTCCATTCATCCAAATTACTTTAAGAAAAAAAAAGGAACAAAAAAAATTCTGATTGTTTATTTCAAGGGCATGAAACCTAAGCTGTATACATTTACTAATCGAATCCATAGCGATGAAAACCGATCACTAAATAATAAAATTTCGACATGAAGCTGGTATTTCTTTGTAGGTAACTGTACCGAGCTTTATATGCAGAAAACAGTTTTCTTTGAGCAATCTACAAGTATTATAAGTTATTATAAGTCTAAAAATAATACTTACAAATTCAAATATAATAATAAAATTACAAGTTTTTGGAATTTCGAATTTTTAAAAAGTCAAAAAAACATTTTTCTCAATAAGGTAATGTTACTAGATATTATGTAAAATGTTACAATAAATATGGTTAAGTTAATTTCTGTCTATTTTAAAATTAATTGAATTTTGATTACTGTTAATATGAACCATTTCTAGAAATAAGCGCTTTTTGTAATTATTTTCAACATCAATTTTGAAAATGTAAAGACAAAGCACATGAACATTTATCTATACGACTATCACTTTTATGTTGGGTTATTCTATTTTTTAACATTTGAGAAGTTTCACCAATATAACAACCTTGACAATCACGACAAGGAATATTATATACCACATCACTTTGGTCCAAAATTGGTATCTTGTCTTTAGTTTTCGTAAAGATTGTTTTCATGATTGTTACATTGTACTTCGCAATTTTATATATTTTAAAAATCTTTAAAATGTTTAATTATATTATTAGTTAAACCTGTTACGAAAGGTAATTTGTAATATTTGAAAGTGGTAGTTGTATTAGTATTTATATGTTCATGCAAGAAATTTGGAGAAAATATTAATTTGGAAAGAATATTTTTAGGGTGTCCGTTATTGGAAAAAAATTTAAATAACTTTTTTAAATTATCATTAAGAAATCTTGTGTCGCTAATTTGTGTAATTCATTTGCTATATACAACAGAATTACACAAATTAGCGACACAAGATTTCTTAACGATAATTTAAAAATGCATTTAAAAAATATATAGAAAATGCATATAACTGCAAATACCCAAGCTATACACCGGATACGGGAGAAAAATCTGTTGTAAAATTTATACCCTTAAGGAATAAAATCTAACTCAAACATCAGGTATAAATAACAGTTTACTAGTCATAAATATACTATTATTGTAAACAAAGTGAGTAGAAAATATGGTTAATATTACTAAATATTCATTGAACCTATTATTAGTTTGTATTGTAACACAAGCCTAATGTTGAAAATGGCAAAAATGTGTGTTTACCTCGAATTTAAAGTAATTTGTGTAAAGCAATCTTTAATCTCTGATGACAGGTGTTAGAGACTATTGCATCCATATAATAACGTTAAATATATGCATTACAGAAATTGTCGTAAAGATGGCGCTACTTATACATATTTCATTCCAACAATACTTCATACTCAGCATAAATAGCAAGACAGTTACAAAATAAACAGAAATGACAATAGCTGATTTTTCTATTGTTATCCGGCGATCTTGTTTTGAGAACAACCCATCATGTTGTTACGTTTTTTCATTTCTGAATTCCTATACATCGCTCGTTTAAAGCGAAAAAATAGTATTAATAATCATACTAATACTTACAATAATGTTATACTGCTAATTTTCAAATTTCGATATTGCTAGGGTATGTTCTAATACATATTGTTATTAAACAATTAAAGCGAAAAATGTTAATTTTAAATATACAATTTTACAACATTTTTAGTACCGCATAAAGTATAGTTTTACTGTCACATATAGTAATAAAAAATGTTGTAAAAAGAACAATATTTCTCTTTATTTTAACAATACATTATCCTCCGTATATGATATGTTTCTTATGGTATAACTTTCAAGACATTATTAGAATTATGAATTACAAACTAAATTTTAATTCAATGTGTTACGGATTCATCAAATTGAATTGAAAAGTGTACTTTATAATAATAAAGCTAACATTTAAAGCTATTTGAATACAATCGCACCATCTTGTTTCAACCATAATTGCTTCTACCACATCGGTGTAAAGAAGGTATGTCAGACACACAAAACTAATACGATGTGAAAGTTTTTTTATCCCTAATACGCACAATTAGCGAGTAATTTAGAGATAGGCAAATAGATAGCCACTCTTATTCTTTTAAAAAAAAAAAACCTGTTAAATTATAGTTAATAGTAGCAAGTCCCAAAACTAATTAAATAAACAAACTTGATTCTTTACTGTTTCAAACACTCAAAGAGGTAACAATTAATATAACTTAAAAAAAGTATTTTTTTTTAATTTGGTCCTAATTACAGTATAATGAATATCTTGCATATCGTCATTTCCTTGTTATTTTCAATAACGTGACATTAAGAGTGAAAGAAGATCCTCTCAAGTAAAAGCAAGGCCGAATCTTTTAACGGCCAAAAAGTGAAAGCACGTAAGGCGAAAAAATTTGAATTCGCGCCGTGTCTCCAAATGTCTAACTCTATAACTCTGTAAACTATGCGTTCAGTTTTAACTTTTGATATTTCGAAGATGAAGCGGAATATACCGCAGAAACCACATCAACAGTTATATTACTACGTCGCTATACAGTGCAGTCCGGCTATAATTAACTCGCTGTGAACTTTCGGCTATAATGAACGCTACTTAGGTACATTTTTTATGCAATTATAATGAACTTAGTTCTAATGAACTGCTGGATAAAGTGAATCGAATTTTATTAACGTAAGTGTAAGTAAGTTCTGGCTTCTTGTCTCCCAAAATAATAGTATGTATATATAAGTCTTATATAAGTTCCAGAAAAAGTTTGGAATAGTTTTTGTGACATTAACAGCTATATAAATAACATAAATTTTTCTAGCATTCATGAACAAACTAAAATATTCGACTTTTTTAACTAGTTTATAAAATGTGTCTTTGTTAAAATACTGTAATTTATAACTACATATGAAAATAAACTTATTCAATCTAGATGTAACAGTAAAAGATATATACATACATACGTTATACATATTATCAATATAAGAAGCTTTATGTTTCTTTTTATAGTGAACCTCGGGTATAATGAATCGAGTTTTAAGTAATTTTCAGGTTCACTATATCCGAACTCCACTGTATATTTCTAGTTGAGGTTATTTTTACTATGTACACTTCTTGCAATCAACGTCTAGAATCATCTCGGTATTATCCAATATTATAGATAGCGTTCATTCGTTTCCGATTTACTTTGTTTCTACTTGATAATTACAAACAAACTAATTAATTAGAAACATGACAATTTGTGCTGGTTATGCACTTTGATTATATTAAATTGTTGACCTTTGGCTTTTAATCTAAAATGATTCAATTTAATATTGGAATCACGACGAACTAATATTTAAACTGCGTATGGCCATGAAAAAAGAACAAATTGCATTACAGGGTTCTTCAAATTTCTTCCAAGTTGAATTCCTTAAACGAATAAATAAAAATAAGATCATTTTCTTATAGGTATATCTTTTGTTATTAATTTTGAACTCATTTTTTTTTTTTTAGTTTTGCACTTGAAATTGACATGTAGATTTTCTTTTTACATATTTTTTTTTTGTATTAACTCAAAATTTCTATCCGTGATTCTCGATTACCGATGATGCGCATCTTTCTAGTCATTACGGAGGAAAATTGAGATTCTACTACAATTAATTTATAATATTTTAGAATAAAAGATTTTTCTGTGGTTTATCTATCTATTTCGTGACAATTATGATCTTTTCTATGTTTGTAAACAAACGTGAATCAAACTTGCTGTTATGGATAACTTTTTTGCAAACCTTTAATGCATGCAAACCAATGTAAAATTTAGCGTCTTTTGGCGCATAACTATGTCACTAAATATATGAACTGGTCATCGAATTTGCTGTTTTTGCGTTGTGGTCATTTCTAGTACTGCCCTAATCAAAGTAATTCAATGCTAAAATATATCCGGTTTGGTCATGAGAATTCGTGAACATACTCTAAACTTCGTTCACAAGCGAAGAAAGCGATTGCAGCGACAATTAATACAAGTAGAAGCCGTGTTTGTCATATTTGTCATGTTAATGGTTTACCTTGTTTTATTATTAGGTTGATATTTGACGTTAAGATTTAATTATATATACTATATTATTAGACAATTTGTAATGGCGAAACAGCCGCGCAAAATTTTACAGTTATTTGATGCAACAGAAAGAAAAGTACAAGAAAATCGTCATCATCTTTTGCTGTAATGTAAGCAGCAGAACTATTTGCTCCAGACTCAGATTCATTTTTTTGTGATATCTGAGGTTAGGATGGGATGATTAGAATACTGACACACACAGCCACCAACATAGAACTCCGTTTTGGCGTTATGTTAGTGACCATGTTTATATCAAACTCAACATTTTTTTGACGTGAACGTGTCGTTACCAAATGTTGTCATCATTGACCAAATAGTCCACCGCCAAAAGACGCTAATTGTTACTTCCAACCCAAAACCATAACAGCGCAATCTATGTCACCATAGCCAAATTAAAATAATGTCTGCGATGGTAGATTCCTATAAACCATACACAGGGGTGGCCAACTCTATTTTTCAAATTATTTATAAAAATTAAACTGTCTACGGTGCTGCTTATACGTTCATTTTACTTTTACAGCAATTCCTCATGCAAATCAGTTAACGTCTTCCGCTCAGATCTATTGGCATCCAAGCATCTACCAATCTGCCGTTTATTTTATGTGGCAATGTCTACTTTTTAAATTGTCAGTTTCGTTTTAAATTCTGTTTGTAGGCGTTGCATTGTTTCAGAGTTTTTTCTTTTTGTGAATCTCGCATGCAGTCACCGACATTAATATTTAGCATCATCAAAGCGTCGAGCCATTTGTTCGAGTGCTAAATATTAATGTCGACGTCTGTACATCAAGTACATATGACAAGAACATATACTGTTCTGACTGGGCTCGCCAAGTGATTGTACCCGATATTACCCACATATTTACTTTTTTTGTATTTACCTTTTGTAATAGCAGTTTTTAATTTTAAATATTTGTTTTATATACGTATACAGATGTGTATTGGGAGTATTGGGATCAATAAAGTGATTTATTATCATTATTATATTAAGTATTAAAACTGATAAAATACATTGTTCATCTTGGATTTAAATATCAAGCAACCTAAATGGGTCTTGTATTTGTTTGGCTATTTGTTTTTTTTTATTATTATTATATTTGCAATTATTTACACCTGCTTAATTATGTTAAAAACTAATAGCCACTCGTACAATTATCACGAGCCGCCACTGGACCTATCGATAAAGACTCAAGTAAATGGGCATAAGAATAGTATATCCATCGTTAATAAATTATACGTATATGAATATGTATAGCATTTTATATTGATACATTTATCAATAAATAAGCACAGGTCTAGATACAATGAACAGCACATAAACAACTAACAGATAAGCAGAACATAGTGTAAAAAATATTTTCTTAATTTGAATAAAGGCTTCTACTCCGATAAGCCATTAAAAAGTGCCCCCAAAGCTATAGAGTTGAAATTAAAGCAAATGAATACTACTGTCACACATACTGTAGATACGAAAAATTAGCTCAATCGATGCCACCCTATTCGAGGTATTAGCATAAGGTTGGAAAAAATTGATTTTTTTTTCTCAGGGATTACTTGAGCTACCACGTTCAAAAAAATTATGTAAGTAAATGGGCATTTTATAAAAAATCAGAAGCTAATTTCGTTTACTCAGTTCAGAGTTATCATGATTTTCTCCTTTTGAAGGGTGGTTTTTTGAGTTTTGTTTAAGGTACTAACTTTGGCTTTTTGTTATATCAGACTGTGTACATTTAGCTTTACTATATGTTTTTTTCAGTTTTTTTGTATGCCAGAACATGAAATAAAAAACAAAATTCCTTTGAATGATCTCAGTAGAAGCAATTTGTTATTGGTTACTTTAGTGCTGTAACTTCTCCTAAACCCCTCCATCATCAGCAGAAACACTGAACTCAGTTCAGTGTTTCTGCTGATAATGATAGCTTTGCTATCGAAACGTACGTCCAGTTTAGTGCAGTTTGTGGTGAGGGGTTTAGGAGAAGTTTACAGCATTACCAGTACCACAGTTTGGAGTATTTTTGTTATGGTTACTTTAGGGTTAAAATAATTATTCATGGAACAATTTCAGGATTATTTGTATGTATTTTTCAGCCCTAGTAGTTTTAAGTATTGAAATATAGAAAAGAATACTGTAAATACAAAATAATATTTAATTCCGTACACACAGTTCAAAGTTATTATTATTTTCCCTTTTTGAGGAGTGGGTTTTTGAGTTGAGTTTAAGGTACCAACTTCAATTTTTATTATATAGAAATGTATGTATTTGGGTTTATTAAATATTTCTTTAAGTTCTTTCAGTGAAGTAGAATATACAAATGAAACATAAAGTCTCTTTGAATGATATATCTTTGTCGTCTATATACATCCACAAGATATTTTTTGTAAATTTAATAACAGGCATTAATAAGGTAAATTTCACAAAACAAATTCACCTTACTAACACCTTTTGTTAAATTTACAGAATTTACTTAGGGATGCTACAAATTTGTTCAAAGCAACAAAATATGATATAAAACTAGAGGAGAGTAAAAAAATAAACCAGCCACTTCGTCCCGGATCTAAAGTGCCACTACACATACTAACTTTACCTAAATATTCTCAATATTTTTAAGAATTAAGATTAACGGAAGCACTTCTCCAAATCCATTTTTCTGGCAGCAGCTCGTTGAAGCAATCCCGCAGCAAAATAAGGTAGTGGCTTCTTTCTGTCAATTAACGGTAGTTTAGTAATAAACGGCTCACGTTCCTTCCCTAACTATTCTAAATAAACTTCGTCATACAAATCTGTTGTAAAAAGATAGCTCGTATCATTTTTCTATTATAAATTCCACACCTTAAATTTAACAATTATTTTGCCTTCTCCTTTCTTCAGCTTAACAAGGATTAGTATCAAACTAATATTTGCAATTTTGCCTATTCGTCGAACCGTTTAAATCAAAACTTGCTTCGTCGCCATAATAAATATTCTTCTTTAAACTGGATTGCTGATGCTTCTCTTTCTTCAAAAATCACTAACAAAATTCCAGTCGACTACCATAATCGTCATCATGCAATTGTTGAACGCTTCAGCATGTATTCTGCGTAAATGAGATTTGTTTCCTTAGAGTTAGTCCGTCTCTGCCTGAGAGCTACACATCTCCTTCATAATTTTGTATGTGGATTTATTTTATATTTTGTTTGGATTTATTTCATATTTTGTTTGGATACACACTATAACCGTTTCATTGATTTTTTATTTCAATTAAATCTTAAAAATACCGAATTTTCATGGAATTAAGCCATCAATATTTTAGACAAATTAGTTAAACTTCCTTTTCTGGGTTAATTTGATTCATCGTAAGATATGAACAAAAATGTTATTTTTGTTATAGTCAATATAAGTTCCTGAATCAAATCCTTTTCTTTTTTCTGTGACCAGTTATTATTATCATCGATTATCTGAAATAATGTATATTAAACAATACAACAGCTTCTGCCAAACAACATAATGGCAGCTTATCTCGACACACACGGTTGCAACACAACTTCTGTTTTTTTTTTTTTAATTTTAATTATAGAGTACTTTAGCCTTTTTACCCTAAAACGTCTGTTCTGGCAAAAAAAAAAACATCATCAACATTTTCGACTGTGAATTTCGAGATCTTCCAAATTATGCTAATCAATAGATGTCATTTGCAAGAACACTATTTTAGTAGCTATTGGGATACCTGGCAACGCTGCCATGAAATTATTTGTCAATTTCTTTTAGTTTAGTACATATCACGGCCTGCTTGATTACTTTGCCGGTTAGTTTGTCATCAAGCAGGTCGTGATACATACATATCTAAAACTCTACTTTTGGCAAAATACTAATCACTTAAAATAACAAACTTGGCCTGTCAGATTTGAAAAACATGCACTGTATAATATTTTGACAAATAACGCAGCCTGCATTTTTTATATGTCAAGTGTTGCTGTTAACGGCTTTTAAACGCTTACCTTTTATTCCATGAATATATTATTTTCAAGTATCATGAATTTTGTAATGTCAAGGACATATTTGTCATTTTTTAAAGAGAATTTTGTTAGAGATCATTACCATTGAAGAGGATAACCTCTTATGGCTGATATATCGAATAAAGAATAGATGAATATTTTTTACGGTATAAAAAGCGGCAAGGTCGTTCATTTTATGTGCGTCGATTTGTATTAAATATCATACGATCTGCTCCAGAGAGCGCCATCGTAAACAAAGCACTGCTGGCGTACCACAAAATGTAAGAATATATGCGACATACTGTACGCTTTGGTTGCATAAAATATTCCTATATTTCATGGTTGGGATCTTGTCTAATGTAACGGTCAATGCTGCTGTTGCACGCAAAACGAGTTTTTATTCACGTATTCTAAAGAGATTAAGTAGCAAATGTATGTAAGCACATAAAAATTTTACACAAAATATTGCTAACGATAGCACCTTTAATGATTGATATTCACGAAACCTACACCTACTATAGAGATGTCCGTGACGTGACAAGTATAAGTACGGACATTTTACCAGATAAAATGATGGCAAATGAGCAAATAATATACCGTAAGCGACAAGAAATTATGGTCAGGAGATAACACACGTGCCCAACGCAATAGAGCACGTTACAAATAGGATAGCTAGCGAAGGAAATAGCACAACAGCGTGTACTGAATTGATACGTTATATGCAGAAAATGCACCATATTTCTAATGAAAGGATCCTAGAAAGAGATTCTCTCGAAAAAACATCCCGTTATATCATTATATACAGAGTGTTTCAGACCAGTTGTCCAACATATACAGATCAAACTATAGGTCGACGATCATCAAACTATAGTCAGGGCATCGCAGGTCGGAACCATTCGCAAAGGGAGATAGCATGAATTACTCTATTTCGCCAACAAAATGCAACTTCGCGCTCTTGAGCGAAGCTCTGTATCACGAGGTATCACCACCCCATCCCTACTTTTCTTTCGCCGAATGATTCCGATATATGATACCCTGACTATAGAATGGACTGTTTGATCTGTATAACAAAACCCCACTTGAAGTAAATGTTTCATTATACTGGAAGTTGATAGCAATCTTCTCATTTTACATGAAATGATATGGTTCTGTATGTCTAAATTCAACTATTTTTTGAGATACTTGCAATTTATAAAATCTTCCGATACATTTTGTATTTCACAGCTCTTTGGGTAGGTATAATAATGCCAAATTACTATGGCATCAGAAGCAAAGTCGTATATACCAAATTTTATTAAAAGAACTACTAGATTTTATAGAGAATGTTCGTTTGCACTTCTTCGCCTTTTGTGTACTACGTATGTGAAAAGGGTCGTTAAATTAAATTGTCCCAGTTCATAAGCAGATTCATATTGAAAATAAAAATATAAAAACCAAATAAAAAAACTAATATAACAGTGTAATAATGTATTCCAAAGTCTTATTTGGTTACAGGCTCAGTCGTTTCCGGCTTTACTTCCGCGTTCTTCAAGTCCTAATTGATTGTCATTGCCCTTGTCAGGCAACAACCCTGCCTTCTTTTTCTCGGAGAAGTCACATTTTTTACAACGTGTACTCCATCATAGCCCCGTAACCCTCAACGATTGATAAGCGATTGCTGATTTTCATTCAAACGCTCGTGTATGACTGAATGCTTGTTTGTATTAGTACTTTAGTAGCACACTCTGTTTGCTATCCATACTCACTATTATTATCCTTCCGCAAAGATCAGTAACAGGTTACACCCTATGAAATGTCTATTATGATGGAATGCTGAACAAACCAATTACAGATAGTGTAAAATTTGTGAAATACTTCGAAGACCTTGCACTAATCGTCAGCCAAAAATTCTAGAGAAAGTCGAAGACATGACAATAGAATCGCAGACGTAAAATAAAAGAAACTGAAGATCTGGACGAGTGACGAGTAGCAGTCAGGATGGACAACTCATAGCATATGTCAGCGCCACAAAAGCAATGGTTAACGCCAAAGGCGGGTATTGAAATACTCCAATATCTACCTCCTCTGAACTTATTCCTAGAGAAGGCGACGCTTAGAGTGGCCATAAATTATGATCCCAGGGTCCATTATTGAAATGTCATTACATCCAGAAAAGTTAATGTTTGGTGCACTTTATGGGCTAGTAGAAACATTAGTAAATATTTCTTCAAAAATGTCGGTCAGAAAGTTACAGTCAATGTATAGAGCGCGCTATAGATACATAATTGCTGATTTCTCCAATTGAGTAATTTTAATATAGAAAAGCAATACGGCGCAACATACCATAAAATCGGCGGCACAACCAATTTATTGAACGAAACATTATAAGAATGTAATTTATCACCTTTGCATTATTTTCTATGCGAATATACGATGTCACCAATCCACAGCGTTCCGACAAGAACGCACAAACAGCATCGGCCCCTTAGACCTAGAGGAGAGAAGGGAATTCGTGGCTTTCAGTCTGCTTATTAACTGCTATTGGCTAGAGCGAGCTTAATAAGGATGGTGATTGTATGCTCTATTTATAATTTGCGCTCAGGTTGACATATTGCTCTATCATAGCTGTTATTCGCTTGAATGTATGTTTATAGGTTATAAAAACCTCGAAAACCGTCAAATGATTGTCAAGAACGATTTGGATAAGGGCCGAGCTTGGAAAAGTTTGACTTTCTAATGTCTAAGAACTCAAAAAAGATTTAAAATCATATTCACTTCTACAATTCCTAAATTGCTCACCCCATCGAAACTCATTTTATTTCAAAACAATCAACAGCTTTAGCTCGGTGCTGCAATGCAACTTCCTTACATTGAACACCTCACTCACTTTGAAGCTGCTTTGTAGTACAAAAATTTCACGTATTCTTAGTTCGCAAAAAGCTGATGAAAGTAAATCGACATCAGGTATTCCAAAAAGTAAAAGAAATATAATAATTGTCGAGATTTAAATCATAAATATTGAAATATATTAAACGCAAACTTATCAAAACTAAGACTGTATAAAAAATATACTTTAATAAATTAATGATAAATACCGACAAATGATATAAGTAATGTTTGACATTTCATCGACAATTATTAGCACCAATCGCAAAAATTAATTGACACCAGTATGATATGAAGGTGACATAAAGTTTGCTTTATTAATTTTCTGTTGTCATCACAGACATACTTATTAGAATAAAAGTCTAATACAATATCCGCGCAATGAAAGAAACTTCACCGTTAACAAGATAACATGTAATTTAATCAGTTTTGTGATAAAACGAAAAATTCCTAGCATTAGCCTACCATAAAAGATATAGATTATGCCATTGTAGTTCATAAAACAAAAAAGAAGTATTTTTTTAAAAATCTCATACGATGATACTCAAAAATATTTTCATCATCAAACAAGAAGCATGGATGGATAATATGGATATGCAATCATAATAGGTATAAGCTTACATCTCATGTTTCCTTTTGCATAGGTTGATTTTTAGAAATTTTAAGTAAAATAGTTGGTACCAGTGTGAATAAGTAGATAGAGATGGGGTTGCCATTCGTTCCGATATGTATAAAAATGTTGCCGTATTCAAAATATCCCGGCATTTTTGTGCGTTTTTACGAAACGTAAAATTTGTTAAGGTATATGCAGCATACGTACATCTAAATTCCATACCAACTGCTTTAATTATAAATTAAATTTAAATTAAATGTTTAATGTGCTTACAGTGTTATCAAATGGGTAATGTAGTGCATTTTGTTAATACCTTAGCCGTTATTTTCTCTTTAATATTATGACTTAATAAACCGTTTTACATCTGTGTGTATAAAATCCACACCTTTCAGTAATGTTCAAAGTTCAATTATTGTATAATTCAAGGAAAGGCTATCTCTCTATATTATTTTTCACATAGTTTATGTTTGTAGAAATAAAGTATTGTTTCGCATTTCTACTAATTTAATATTCTAGGAAAATAAAAGGATATTAGAGACACTTAGTATATAGTATTATAATACCTGAATACCCGCGATCACGAATTAGACAATCATCCCAAAGATTATATCCTTACGGTATGCGACAAAAATGGCGCGATCTCTTCAGCATGGGCAGAAATTTACGATTTGGGAAATTTGTCCTTTGTAGTTTCCGCCAAAGAATTAACCGTAGAAATATTTTTTATAATCTGCCCATGCCCAATCGTGAATAGATTTTTAAGTCCCTTGTTTACGAAATTTTGTTCCAATCAACTTCGTATTTTTCCTCATCGCATTTCATTGGCACTTTTACGCAATTAACAGGAGCAAAGTCATCCATCCATCAATATTATTGCCCATTATTTTACTTATGACGAGTTGAGTTTAAAATCACATACTTATTTATAGATATTATTACCTTTATTAGGAATTGCGTACGAAAATTATTGAAATCAGTAACACTGTCGTCCCGGATATCTTAATAAATGTGTGTCGAAATTTTTATAATCGGTGAGGTTACTGTTATTATCAAGGCTTATTTGAACATTTAATCATTTGTTTTTAAAATTTATTATTGCTTAAGGTTTTTTAACCTGGTTTATTTTATTGTTGCGGAATTCAAAATTCTCCTAGATGAGTTTAAAGTTTTATATTTATTGAATATTAGCTTTATAATTTAAAAAAAAATAAAAACACAGGATTATTGGGTAATATTACAAATTAATAGTTAATTTTGCAATTTTTTATGTTAAAACAATTAATTTATAGGAAATTTGCTTATCAAAATAGGAAGAAATGTTTACTAAGTTTAATTCTTTATTAAAAAATTATATGAAAAAGTGGACCTGTGTTTCAATTACATATTACCTTCCTAATTATAATTATTTTCCAATATGCGAGGCTACCTGCATAAGACCTCTGCTGTACATAAATTTTACTAGCTAGAATGAGTTTATGGAGAAAAATGGAACGATACCAATGAAAAGTCCCTTTATTAATAGCAAAGGTAGGGGATACGCCGTGCCACTCCGATACATTGGTTACGATAGACTGTGATTGGAGATTATGACTGACGGTAATGGTACAAACATGTATAATATACACTCATTTTATCACGTGTGCCAAATTTCGGTAAATGATACTGATTAAACAATGAAAATATTTGGAAATTCTCTGGCAATTACATATGTACATAGATAATGTGCTATACGATTGATCCTGAACATATATGAAACCTTTTATAGAAATAACCAACATTAGATTGTTTCTAAAAAATGCACACGAGTAATTCATCCTTGCAAAACATTTCCAAAGATTTCCACCAAAGCGTGTCGTGTTAGCTAATAATAACAAAACAAATACCTTTATCTGCACATTATCAATTACAATTACTTCAGATAAAGTGTGTCAGATAAAATTCTCTGAAACAATTTGAATACGGAAAAAAGGGAAACTGATAATCTTTTTATACTATTTTTAACTTACTTGCTCACGAGTAACGTATAAGTAATTTAATTCATATCCGCGGTATTTACTGAACGTTAAAAAAAAAATATGCAGATTCTAAATCGAAGTTGTCAAGTCAATAATCTTCCATGCTTTTTAAGCTAACTCTTTGGAATCCATCTACCACTATAAAAATGTAAATATCTGCACTCACAATAGAAAATGATCTTCCTGAAACCCCTGATTGTACAAAATACTTAACTGCACAACTTAAAATTAACATTAATTTGAAATGTTTAATTATTAGAACTCGAAATGATAAAAAAAGAGCTAGTTATAGGCTAGCATTATTAATTGAACATAAACTGATCAGATGCTCGTCATTATGAAGAACAAACTGCCCACTGACGTCCTATGAAGAAACCCTATAACCACGTTAAAACTAACCTTTTTCAATGTACCTACAATTAAGGTAAAGTTAAAATTTCGATCGAATTTAAGTATTAATAAATTTTGTACATTACAGAAATTATTAATCAAGATTTATGAACACTTAGAATGGAACGAAATCTGGATTTTGTCTACGTTAATTCTACATTAATAGGATATTAGCTTTAACCATCCCGTCCCGCTTAGTGAAGTGTCAATCTTGTAGAGACTATGAAGCTGGCTTAAAAAAAGCCGAAACATGTATTCGTCTAGATATACATATGTAATAAATGTAGTGAGGAAGGATATCCTTTTTTATTTTTTTTATTTCACAATTTCCAATTAGCTTTAACATCCATATATATCGCTTAATATTTCGTCATATAATCACGTCACTGAGCTGTGACATTGTTAGGATTTTTGTTCGTCCTAATGACGTATTATGTAACCATTCCCTATCGAATAAATGGTGTCAGTCTGTTAGCAAGGATATTTTTAAAATTAAATTTTGCTATTGTTTAAGATATTCAAGAACCCTAATTTTAGATCATACTAATTCCATATGTAACTTGCGTGAAACGTATTCTCCAAAAAGTGCCATCCCATTCAAAAAATATGAACATATTTACGTGTGGTAAAGGACAAAAAAATATTTAACAAAAAAAAAAATTAGGTTAAATACAGCTTCTTGACTTAAAAAGTTGATTTTGTTCACAGTTTTTTGTTAATATAACTATACTTCCAAAGTGTTGATCATAACATTTTAGTAATTTTACGAGAATTATTTGAGTTAATGCAAATACGAAACTGATTTCATTCATCTAGCAACTAATATGTTTCTTTAATTCAAAGAATTATTATTAAACACAGATTTTTACTGCAGCAATTAATTTATGTGAATATATATAATAACATATGTTAAAAAAAAAATAACGTTTGCTTAAAGTCAAACGAAAAATATTGTCACATTAACGCGTTTGAGGTTAATGAAGTGATTTTGTGTAATTCAACGTCTTTCTTTCTCTACGTGCACCTTACAATAAAGTATGGAACATAAATACGTTCTTAATATCGGCGAATCATGACAACATATATTGTGTAGAAACATATGAAAAATTCGTAAGGATCAACATCTAAAAAACGGAAAACCACAGAAAAATCTTATGTGCAAAAGCTTCAAAAACCAAATGAACTAACTAAAATATATATTTTAATTACATTAGGTAATGTGAACATTATACGTAACTTGCAAAATTTCATCAGCTGCTTAGAGTTCGTCGCAATAGAGAATGGTAAATGTCGTCACAAAAAGCTGCGCGAAGCCTGACGTCAATTGCGCCCCTCTGCCTGCTACCACTGCCTGTTACTTAGTAACGAGGCATCGGCTAGCAATATTCGTTCATTGCGCATGTGACGTCATGTACCATTCTCTATTGCGGAGAACTCTACATAATAATATTTACCTCTGCACTGTGGAAGGTAATTTTTCTGATGTAATATTTACTTGCATTAACAAAATAAAAACCGGTGATGTAATTTTAAATTTTTAACTGCATTTTTTTCATGATTTGGTATGAGGTCCAATAGTCAAAGTATTGTAGTGTAACCTTTGCCTATTATTCTAAATACGTCACCACTGACGGTTACGAATCTTACGTTAGCAAAAATCACAGCATGAAAAAATATTAAAAAAGAATGAATATATAAATCGAAAAAAGAAGGAGTAAAAATTAATAAATCGACGCCTTCATTCAGTGATTTATATTCTGGGCAATACAGTGAAGGGATTTTACCCAGGAAAACAAAAAATCAATGCATCGAGTAATCATTCATTGATAATTTCTGAAACTAAAATTAGAATTCCGCGAATGTTTTAGTTTTGCAATCAGCATTAACATGATGTTCTACATCATTTTCTGCTTCTTCTAATAAAAAAGTAATTACAAAATCGATTCTTGAAATGTGAGATTTTTATCTTTCAGTTTCTGGTATTTAATCTTTATATAGCTAATCTGATTATTTTATCAGATGAACTGCTAATTGATTAATATACAACTTACATGAGCTAACTGTAGATACATGAGGTGAGATTGTTGACGATGGATTACGGATGGATATGTCGTAGACACCACCATTCTGATTTCGCAATGGCATTGCTTGATGATTCCTTGGTTTTTATAAAAAATCAGCTAATGTAACTAATTTAATTTGATTATTATTGATAATGTTGACAGAACGTAAATATTTTCAATCAAAAGCTTATTTATTAGATTTAATTTTCCAGTTTTTATTTTATAATTAAACAAAACAATTATTTTTAAATATTATTAAACCTAGGTGAGCTTTTGTTATTTATCAGGAATTCCAAAAATATTGTTATATATGTAAAAATTAGGCAATATGGTAATGAAAAGGGATTTATTCTTTTTAAGTGGAAAAAATATAATCATATAATAACTTTATCTTATAAAAATGGATAAAATATATTGATACTGCATATGGCGTTGCATTTAGTAAATTCAGCAGGTGGATGATTCAAATTTTAATAATCGATCATTTAAAGATATGTAACCGCCAGATTAATTTGACTAATCCGCAGTTTCCTCTTGATACTAAGATTGCATTAAAAATAGAATAATAATTGCAAGGATTAGAAGATAACTATGAATTGTAAAACCAGTGTAATATAATTTCCCTTCGGGCACATAAATATTTTAAAATTAACCGTTTTTTGCTCTTATTTTTTGCACCTTGGTAAGTATACCAGTATCGGATATAATCACTAAAATATGACAAAATATATCAACACTAAAGATCAATGTTTGAATTAATTTCTAGGAAATATCGATCTATGCGCTTTCCAAGGATACATATTTAATACACGTAATTACCATTGGTTTTTTACTACATAACATTCACTTTCCTTTCTATGCATTGCACGGCTAAAGGTAGACGTCCAACGCCTTAATAAAGAGACTTGTCTTGGTAACCTTGGCATTCTGAAAACCAACCGGTAGTATTTCAGCAGTTACGCAAAGATGGCTAGCAAAAGAAAAAGCGGTTTTACTACGCGATCCGTTAATCATTTATCTTGTAGTACCTACATAACATATAAGTAGATATCTGAACGGTACTTATAAACGTATTACCGTGAAACGTTTTATCAATGATTTCAATTTTAATATTGTCAAAACAAAATACACATAATCAATAAAAATAACTTCCGTTAAATTAATGATAACTATCTTGTTAAGAGAATTGCGTAGATATACTTTTATAAATAATCTAACGTATGATACAATTAAGACATTTGATAAACGGATAAAATAAAATTAATTGCTATTTTCGGTTGAAAATTTCGTAAAAGTGACACATGTTCCTACCATAAACAATAAAAGTGATCAATCTTTGCACTTAATCGGTATCGAAATATGTATATACTATATAATATATATCTAATATAAGTGTATAGTTAAATATATATTAAATTTTTATTGATGCAGGCATGCATGTATAAAAAACATAATAGATTAGATAATTGGCATTTTCTTTTTGTAAAATGTACTTTATGTTACAATATCCATCTTAGAAAACCATAAGCATGTCCTTTCATGATGAATTTCATAATTTCTTAAAAAAATATATTTTCAATAAAGATTAGGTACTCAGAAAAAAAATGGAATTAAAATCAACAATTTTGGCCGCCAGGGAACCCCCAAATTCGTTCGCTGGCGACCACTCCTATAGGTCGGAGTTAATTTATAGAGGTGTAAATTTATCAACTACTAAAGGTGTAGAAAAATAATTAAATCACCCTAAAATTGAGAAATATTTCATCCTTTTTAGTATTAACCGTAATAAATTTTGAGATGTATACACATAAAACATGTATTATTTATGCCTTGTTAGAATCAGATTTAACAAAATAAGATGACATACTACTCAATGAAATAAACTTTCTTAGGTTTCCACTGATTAGCCGCCTCCGAAGAGAATAAATTAATTTGCGGTAAAAAGTAACATATTTATGTATAATACTGTTCCGCAACGTGCTGTTAGACAGGATTACTTACTCCAAAAAGTAAAATAATTTCGTTAAGTTCATTATTAAATCTATTATAATTTAAACTTGAAACTTATCTCCTAAAATGAGTTCTCGTAACTGCCGTTTTGGTTATTTTCTAACTCTTTTTTTCTGTGTATGTTCGTGCCAATTAAAAAAAATAAACCAATGTTGTCTTGCATCGCATTAGTCTTGACAGTCCAAAATTAATTATAGCACATTTTTTACTACTGCGTCTACTTAAATAATTACTAACATATGAATCATCAAAAAAATATATAAACAATCACGAAATAGGACTAGGATGTTGAAGACGGATTAACCGATTTTCTCTGAAACGAATTTCATTAATACTTGGCTTAACTAAATGGTTAATCGACTGTCGGTCAAAACCGACGTTGAAACACGATTTTGGAATCCGTGTTAAAAACTGATTTCAATAAAAATGATTTTTAAAAACCGATTTTACGAACGATGATGTGATATGATATACCTGAGTTCATATTTATATTTTATAAAATAATCATAGTGTCTTTGTTAATGTGTCTAATGTTTGTGTTTTTGTATTTGCGTTTGTATTATTGCTAACTGTTATGTTCTACATTTTTGTATGCATTATGGAATAAATATGAATTTATTATTATTCTAAAATCAATAACAAAATATAAAAAATAGGTATACGTATTCTGATAGCACTCAATCTACTATCACATTGACAGCCTGTACACTATATTTCAGTTTTTTTTACTGCTGTTGTAAGAAAATATAAAATACTTATACCGGGGTTTCATTTCAAAACTAGCCACCCGAAATAATTTTGAAAATACCTTGAATTATATCTAATTAAACATTAAATTTAAAACAAATTTTACACATATCTGCGATGCCGTAGTTTCGACCCCTAATCGGTGATGAAAGTCATATCGAAAAGTTCAAATAGGAAATGGCGTTGAGTGATACGTCTTTGAAAAGGTCTTATTATTAGTAATCTTTGGCACTTTATTTTTTAAAATCGGATCATTTTTGTTATGCCCCTTCAAAGTTTAAAAATATCAAAATTTTAATCTTAGGGGCATCCAGACAAAAATGTTAGCCACCAAGTATGTATTACATTTAGTTCAAGACACTGGAAGTGTGTGCAATAAAAGTGTCACGAACCCTAAAGATTTAACTGAAGCCGCACAAATTAGACTACTAGATCATTTTGCCATGAATCCTCAAAGATCGATATCAAACATCTAGAGGCTAAAATCTTACGACGGAATAAATTCTTTCCTTACAAAATACAGAATGATTATCACAAAAAAAATACAATTTTGAGAAGTAATGACTGAAAGAGCAAATGCGTAACCTAATTTTATAAAAAAAACATTTGCTTTAGTGACAAGGCAAGCTTCTTTTTAAATGGGTTAATAAGCACAACAACAGACAATACCGATCTAGACGCTTTTCGTGAAAACCACACACAATTAGAAGAAAAGAAAACACAAGAAAATATTACTGGTGGAGTGTATTTAAATCTATTAGAAAATATGATAGATCCCCTTACAACTGAATCCTTAGAAAACCAAACCGATCAAAATGGAAATTCGTTGCTAGATGAAGAAAACCTATTTTTTCAACAGAACGGAACAACTCCGCATGCCACTCTGTTTGTACGAAAATGGCTTAATCAGAGATTTCCTGACAAATGAATCGGAAGAAGGGGCGCTATATACAGTGAGGTCGTAAATGGTCCCCCCCCCCCTGATAACTTTTGAATGGTATGAGATAGAGCAATGAAACAAAAACCAAGTGAAATTGGAGATAATTTGTGACTTTTTGCCTATAGAGATACGCACATGGCTTCTGATGTAAAATAGAGGGCGTAGCTATCTTTAAAATTTTAAATAGGAAGTAATTTCATTTAGAAGCTCATTTGGAAGATATTTCTATTACTTTTATGGCAATGCAAACAGTTTTACGATTTTCGAAATTTTTACCAACTTATCCAAGATTAATAATTGGAGTACATACGTTACTTTTTTCTATAGCCCTCGTATAAATATTGTGGTTTTATGTGACTTAGGAAGCGATTGCTGTCAAATATGACATATTTTACAATATGACGTTTTTGCAAAATTTAGCAAAAGTGTCTTATCTGTCAGTGTATGTGTCATGCGTGTGCGTGTCTATGTTACAGATTACTGTAATTACAGGTTTCTGTACACTATATCCAAAAAGTGAATACGAGGGCTATAGAAAAAGTAACGTAAGTACTCCAATTATTAATCTTGGATAAGTTGGTAAAAATTTCGAAAATCGTAAAACTGTTTGCATTGCCATAAAAGTAATAGAAATATCTTCCAAATGAGCTTCTAAATGAAATTACTTCCTATTTAAAATTTTAAAGATAGCTACGCCCTCTATTTTACATCAGAAGCGATGCGCGTATCTCTATAGGCAAAAATTCACAAATTATCTCTAATTTCACTTGGTTTTTGTTTCATTGCTCTATCTCATACTATTCAAAAGTTATCAGGGGGGGGACCATTTACGACCTCACTGTATATGGCCAGCGAGATCATCAGACCTAAAGCCCTTGACTTTTTTAAGGGGGCATCTGAGGACAGTAGTGTATAAAACTCAACCTCAAAGTATTCGTAATGTGAGGCGTAGAATACTGGAGGTGTGTGAGCGGATTACCTAAGAGACGTTTCAAAATAATGGGTAGCATTTTGAACACCTGTTGAATTAAGTATAAGTTCATTCTGATGCTAATAAAATAATTTTCACTCAAATTTTGACATTTAATTTTTAAACTTTCAAATGCCATAACTTGGGAAAAAATTATCCGATTTTAAAAAATAAAGCGCCTAAAGATTGCTAATAACAAGATCTTTTCAAACACGTATCACTCAACGCCCCTTCCGATTTGTACTTGTTGATATGATTTTCACACCAGATTTGAGGTTGAAACTACGGGATCGCAAATGCATGTAAAGTTTGTCCCCTAGAAAATCGAAATTGATCTGTCTTCTTATTAAATTCAATTCAAGGGATATTTAAAAAGTTATTCCAGGTGAAGTTTTGAAATGAAAGCTCGGCATGTATATTACAGCTCAAATACATTACATCCTACCAAATCATTCCTTCAATAATATTGAAGAATATTTTTTTAATATATCATATGCATTTTAAAGTCCGTAATGGATTTTATCAATCATGTTTGGATTTATCGCATGAGCCGGATCTGAACAAAGCTATTATTCATAGATTATTATGATAACATCAATGTTTACGCCATGTTCTTTATTCACCGTCTGATCTTCTTTTGGTTCTTACGTCATTTTCATTTTTATATGTAGGTTATGTAGTATGGTACAAAGGTAAACCTGGACGATATGTAGGATATCAAAACGGCGATCGTCCAGGCTTATGTTTGTGGCATGGTACCTACACTGAGAAAAAGAATCTTTTATAGTTAATAAATGATATATTTATTAACCATTAAAGATTATTTTTCTATCTAAATAAAATTATTTTTTAAATTACTAGCAAAAATCTATTAGGTGCCAAGAAAAAAATATTTGAAACAAATAGTGGTTTAAGAACTACCTATATTTCTTCCTTATGAACCATATGCTTAAGCCCGGCCCTATACAGACTATCAAAGTGGTAATTGAACGACCTTGGTATGTATAAATGTATGTAAATTGGCAGTTGCAATAGCTAAAGAATATACTTCCAAATTATTATTTTGAAAATGGTGCTTTATAATGAATTAAGAAATACAAGAGTCATTAAGAAAATTAGAAAAACTACTGGAATAGACCATTCAAAGAATAAAATTAGTGAGTGTAGTTCCGCGGGCTACACCTTCTAACATAATACTAAAATTTAGCTTTTCATAAATAAAGTGTATGGTATTTTACTAGTCAAAATATATTTAGAAAATTATGGCTCAAAACGTTTGTAGATATTTATAACATAGACCAGCGGTCGGCAAACCATGGCTCGCGAGCCACATGCGGCTCTTTTAAAAGACAATTGTGGCTTTTTAAGTTCCCCTAAAAACAATTAAAAGCTAAGCGGGCAGACAAAAAGGAACCTATTCAATTTTAAATTTTCCACATACTTGTTATTCTGGTCCTCCTATTACAGAAATCTTCTTTCTCGGTATTATCTGCATAGTTTTTGGAAAGATATATAGATAGATTTGAATAGCTATTCTTTTCTATGAGTCTAGTTAGCGTGTTTCTTTTGTTTCGCAAAAACGTGCAATATGTCGGTTCAAGTAGGTTTGTCGTAGCTTATAAAGTACCTACTCCATAACCATACCTTATTTACTTCATAATAAATTCTTATTTCACAGGTATGTACGCGTGTAGTGAAATTATTATTTTAGTTGGTTACTATTTTGTTACTTTTTAGGCATAAAATTTCAAGATATTCTGCCGTTAGGGTACCGTGGACAGCATAGTAATGTGAGCATTTATATAGGTGTTTGAGGAGGAACCCCTAATGAAAGTTGTCTTATTTGTCAAGAGAAACTGGTCCATAATAAAAAATCAAATTTGGAAGGACATTTTGTTACCAAACATGATTCTTTTGCAAGAAAATATCTCGTGGATAACGCCAAAATGAAAGCTATCGAAGAACTCCAGAAAATAACTCGGATGCCAAGTTTCTTATTACATAATTGGACACAATCCACGAACAGCGTAAATATGGCTAGCTTCAAAATTTCGCTTGAAATAACTAAACGAGGAAAACCATTCATAGACGGTGATTATATTAAGGAGTTAAAATATTAAAAACGTCTGAGGATTTGTTTAGTAATTTTAAAAGCAAAACTGAAATCGTAAAAAAATCAAAGATATTTCACTATCTTCAGATGATTCTTGCGACATAAAAGACACAGCGCAAATGGCACTATTTGTAAAATTTGTCTCACCTCAAGGCTCTGAGGAAGAATTGTTAGGATTGCTGCCAGTAGTCGGGCAAACTAATAGGAAAGACCTTGCGAATATTATACTAAATTGCTTGACACATCAATGTGAATGCGATTGTTTCAATTGCAACCGATAGAGCAAAAAGCATGACTGGTATAAACAAAGGTTTCATTTCAATTTTAAAAAGTAAAATTGATCATAAAATCCTTTGCATAATTCGCCAGAAAGCGCTTTGTACACAATCCTATCCAAAAGAAATAGTTGATGTTATGAACTTAGTTATTAAGAACAGTATTTTAGCTAAGGCCCTCTATCATCGTCAATTTAAAGAATTATTAGATGACATGGGTAACCACACAATAACGTACAATGGCTTTCTCGAGGCAACATTTTAAAGCGTTTTTATTCATGTCTGCATGAAATTACTACGTTCCTAAATTATAAGACCATTGATCATCCTGGATTGAAAGAAGAGAAAAGGCTACAAAAGTATATTTTATAACTGCCGTTACAATGCATTTCAACGAACCAAATCTAAAGCTTCAAGGAAAAGGAAACACTGCATTTTCATTATTGGAAGAAGTAGTTTCTTTTGAAAGTACATTGTTTCTTTTGAAAGTAAATTGTGGCTTTTGAAAGTAAATTGTTTCTTTTGGCTAAAGATTTGGAGATGGCTACATTTCTATATTTCCAAACCTTAAAAAATTATCGGGATGGAAACAATGCTTCGATTGATACCAGTTACTTCGCAAGAACGATCAAAACAATGGAGGATGGCTTTGCTGCACGATTTGATCAGTTCAAAATAAATAAGCCTCCCTTGGCTTTCGTTCCCAATCCTCTCAAGACAAGCAACAGAGAACTAAATTTTGCTCCATTTGATATCAATGTTGGTTCATTTGAAATCTAATTACTAAATTTAAAAAGCGAAGATTTGTGGAGTTCGAAACTTACGAATCTAACCGATAGTTTAGAACAACTAGAAAGGCGGAAATGTACTTTGGTATCGCAACATAAGCGGAGAGTTCTAAAAGATATGCCAAGCCTGAGGCACTAATTTTAGATGCCTGGAATTGTCTTCCGAAATGGTATGTCAAATAAAAAAAAAATGGTGTTTCGGGTGCTGACGATTTTTGGGTCAACATACTCAAGCGAGCAAGTTTACTCATCCATAAACTTAATAAAGAACAAGCTAAGAAGCCAAATAACTAATGAAAATTTAGAATCTAGTCTTGAACTAAAAACTACTACTTACATATATGCCGGACTTACCAACACCTTCTAGAGAAATGCAAGGTCATCGATCGCATTGATGTTGAATATAGTTTCATTGTTTGTTTTCTATATCGTAGTATCATATTTTGTAACAGTAATAATATAAATAATACAAAATAATAATAAGTAAGGTTATATTTTATCGAAATACCACTTCTTTGTGCGATTCAAATTTGAAGTAAAATGTAAAAGCAGAAATAAAAATTCGTGGCTCTTTGAAATTCATGATATCGATATTCTTATTGCAGCTAACTCTTCTGGCTTAAAAGTTTGTCGGCTCCTGACTTAGACAATTAAATATTTTGATCCTTATAAAAACAAGTGAATGTGTTTTATCCTTGGAACAATCATTTTATGCCATGTACATTTTTTTATAAAAGAAGCACTTATAGAAAGAAAGCTGTGATGTTTGGAAATTTTTATATTGGAAAAAATAGTGAAAATTAATTGTGACTCAAAAACCTAACATTTCCTCAAAATACAATTTAGAATATGGTATAACCAGCATGATTAACTTTATGAAGAAATATGTCCCATGCTCTGATCCCCCTCAAAAATGGGACAAATTAACATTTGAGTTTTGTTTTTTAAAGTTGCTCTATTTTAAAGCTATCAATAGGCTTTCGCAAGTCAATGCGAACATTTAATAAACACCATAAAGCAAGGTCATGGTACAAAAAAGATGAAAATATTGCCAGAAGGTTCTTCTTACAAGGTCCAACCTGTCAACGGAAATCTGATTCAGAGATTTTCAGTTGTTCAGCAAGTACTTGTTTCTAGGTTTCCGTGTATTGCATTCGGTCGACAAGTGGCACCCATGATCCTTGGTAAAGTGACACGTAATTTATTTAACCTCATTTGAGCGACTTCTCCAGCTTTACCAGATATTTTCGCTGCAATTTCACGTTTTCTTTTATATTAAATCTATGTATTCTCATTATTCTCAAAAGCATTTTAATAGATTTCCCCCACTTTTTCGCAAATATGCGATTCTGGACCATATTGTGTTAGAGACATATTATTCAAAAAAAAAAAATAATAAGTATAAAAAATATATTCGGCAAATTTTGATATGCATGAATCTTAAAAAAATATAAAATATTTAACATCAATTGAAAATAATTTTAAAATAGATGAATATTGCCGTTAATTTCACATTTCGGACACCTTCACAAGGAAAAAATCGCCATAAGGATAGATTTTATCAGATTAGAAGTAATACTTCATTTTTAGTTTTAGTAAGAGAATCGTAAACAGAAAAGTTTCTTTTAGTGGTTCTGTAATAAACTAGGCTACTAGTTTCGGCTTTTTGAAACCTTCTTCGGGCGTATAGAACACTGTAATTGTCAATTTGGTGAAAGTTGTAAAAAAACATTTTAATATTATTGTTTGTGTAGTTGTGATGTCGGAGAAGATGTCGGCACCACAAGTGAAAAACTAAAACTAATAGCGTAATTTAATGCAGAACCACAGTAATCAATATAACAATAAATTCGGAAGTACTACTAATTTCATTATATTATTTAATAAACTTAATTATGGCCTATTACAAATTTAATAATATTTATTTCAAACGAAGATGTATGCTTAAAAAATGGTTTCTTTGGTTTATAGAATGTTTTTTTTTTTTCTGTAAGCGTATAATATGAAGAGACGCAATAATATAAAAGAGATGAAAATTAAAAATATTTCCGTTATTAACTGATTGATATTGTTGTTCTTGAAATAATAAACTAACAAGAGACGTAAAGAAAAGAAGAAAAGTTAATTTTTCAAAACTTTTCTTAACGGTTTTATCCAGCTTAAATAGCTTTAAATTCGATGCGGTTCTTCAAGTTCCATTGCCAATATTAATTTAAAGTCTCTCTTAGCGACTCAATACGAAAGTTGTGTTGAGGCCGTTAAGCTCCCTGATATTTTCTTCTGGCTATTTATGATCATCATTTTATAGTTTCATATTTTACGCAAAAACAATTCCTACCTGATCTGAAAGTGGGGCTCACTGGACAATTTTTGAACGTTATACTTATCATTCAAGCGTTTTAAAACTTTTAATCAGTTATTTACAATAGTTTAATCAC
The DNA here is from genome assembly GCA_004143645.1 of Protaetia brevitarsis. Taxonomy (NCBI): domain Eukaryota; kingdom Metazoa; phylum Arthropoda; class Insecta; order Coleoptera; family Scarabaeidae; genus Protaetia; species Protaetia brevitarsis. The sequence continues at coordinate 931,469 of RXPK01000257.1, forward strand.
AAAGTTATTAAATTCGGAAAAAAAAAAATTCTAAATGGGAGAAAGTGCTCCACTCGTGCAGCACTTTCAGAAGCACACGCGGCACTTATAACTACCCGTTAATAATACCAGATTTCGATTGTTTGTTGAAGTAAAGAGTAAATAAAAGATATCAAAAACGCACCGTAATGCTTCAAGTATATTAGTAATAACATTTTAAAACATAGCGTAAAAGTAATTAACCTTAAACTTGTATGAATTGGAGCAAGAAGAAACTATCAAGAAGCATCACAGTTACCCTATTAATACTATTTATAACTATTACAATTTTTTCAAATTTGCATTTAAAAATAAATAAGTCTTTTTTTAAGAGAATTTCGGTCATTCGACCGGTGGTCAAAAGTGATGGTCGAAACTGCCCCTCCTTGAAACTCTATGAAAATATGACGTTTCTCAAGAAAAAGAAAAAAAACAGCGTTTTAATCATATGTAATGTAATCCATAAAAGATGTATTTTTTTATAACAATACATTGTATCCTAAAATAATAATAATAATTAATAATTTATGTATGTTTCTAAAACAAAACGAAACTACCGCAATTCTGGATCTGCGCCTTCCAAACAAATAACAACTATTACATGTGCAACGCTGGCGATGGCATTATAGAACTACAGTTTTCTTCCACCGCCTTCTTATAACACTTTACATCAACTTGGCGTCGAAATTTAAACATTACTGAAATATATTATTGGTTGACACTAACCCATCATCCCCTATGGGTTTGAAAAATATTGATATAACGGCACTATAGGTAGTTCTCATAATTTAGACTAGAACCCGGTGTTTGTAGGAAATAGACCATATCTCGATAAGTACTTCAAATAAAGAAGGATTAGATTCATTTAATAGGAAAAAAATCGTTTCAAAAAAAGTTGCCAAAATTCTAAGGAGAATTTATTATTTAAGAATAGAGAACAATTTACTCAAGTCATCTACCAGGAGCAGATTGAATTTAAGCAATGAAATAAATTACTATAAAATCGACAATAGAAATATGCCAGAACATGTATGGCTAGACACAATTAGTAAATACAACAAGTATTTAATCAAGTAACAGTACACTAACAGTAAGTAGATAGTTATACAATACATAAATAAGTAGGATGAACACGAACACGGATACTTGTAGACGCTTGAGATGCATATAAATTCACTAAACCGATATAATAGTTAACAACATTTCCAAACTATACATACATATTCATAATTTCTTTTTAATGTGCATTATTTACGGTTGCATATTGACTATTAAAATATGTGATTGCGTTTGTGTAATGAAAATGAATAGTAACGCGATAAAATGGAATCCAATGGTCCGATTTACTGAAAGCTTAAATGCTTAAATATCTTCTGTACAATGTAACAAACAACTGATATAGCCCACAGTTTTGTTTTAATTTAATAATTACCATCAACGAACACCAGAAAGGGAAAGCGTTTCGGTCATACTTAAAGTTAAGTATAAATAAAGAGAACAAATTTACTACTTCCTGTAAATTTTGAACATAGTTATTATGTAAACAAATACAAATCTATTAACACATGTGGACTTAATCTTACTACTAACATACGCGTTCGTGTTTTGTAAAAATATATACACACATATACAACATTGAATCTTGACTTTCTAATTTCTACTAAACCGTATCAGAAACGTTAGGCGATATACAAGACACTATAAAAAATGCAAAAAAACATAAACAAAATGGTTTAGGTAAGAAAGCATTTTCAAAAATTATTTAATAATATTATTCATTCTATTGAAAGAAACGAATGATTTCTTCATACTCGGATGGAGAGCCACTATCGAAACCTAGGATCCGGATATCCAGATTTTATCGGATCTCTACAACACTAACCAAAATCATAATAATATACCGGGTGTCTCAGCTCACAGGTCCCATCCATAACTTTTTTTATTTATAAACATTTTTAAACAAATTTGAAATCTGTTATTCATGTAATATCTATCTGTTAACCTATTTTATAATTTTTACCACTTCCGGTTTTATCGGATATATGAGGTTGAAATTTATAATTATATTCGGATTCTGCGTAATTTTTTGAGTTTGAAAACATGTGATGTGTTAATTTTCATTATCTTGGTCACCAAAAAATACGCAAATTAACAAGAAGACCAAGAAATTATAAATGATACATTTTTTGTTTTATACGGCTACTAGAACATAACAAAGTACACTTTGATAGTTTCATTGACATTAAAAGCTCTCCTGGATCAATCACCTTCCACGTTTTTATGGATAGGAAGACAGAGTAATCGCAAATCGCCTTTGGAATATCGAACCGATCACCTCATCATACTCATGTCTGTGTGGCCAACACTCTGCTAGGATCAGTTACTTTCGCAGCACACTACGAATGCTATCGGACATTATGTGTACTCGACCAATAATTTAATGAATAATACTGACGCAGGCAGACTGGTTTACGGACGGTTTGAAAACCGAACAGGGTCTGGGGGCAGGAATATTTCGTCGCTGTCCAATAAGCAGAAGACATTAGAACTTGAACAATTAACTTGAGAAGTGTGCTACAAAGATTTTAGATACAAGCTAAAGATGTAAATCAATTAAAATTTTCACTGACAGGCGATGTTAAAAGCACTAAAGGTGCATAAATGCAACTCAATAATCTATTTCTGTTCTGGATACCTGGGCACTGCCCATTCCTAAGAATGAAAAGCAGTCCCCCTTGCGAAAAAAGGGTGCTGCTGAGTATTCCAAGATTCAGAACTTGCCGGTGGCATGACACCTACGTATATAAAACAGCAAATCAAATCTAGGCAAATCAGAATTGCTACAATGCTGGAACAATTATCCTGGTTTCATACATGCGAAGTATCTCACCTAATCGTGTCAGAATAAAGGAACTACTTGAACTTGATGGTAAAAGTGTCAAGGTAATTGTCTGTCACGTGGGTTCCCGGTCTTAACCGAAGACAGAATCAATTAAGAACCCGAAACATCCAAGTTATCTTTCTCTAGAAATGACGAAATATTTACAAGTGTTCTCCTGCGCCTAGAGAAGAAGTATTAGCGACAAATGTGTCAAATCCTCTTGCTCCCATAAATCCAACAGTGTTGACTGGTAGAGGAGTGCGACTTCCCGATTCAATAAGTGATTCGAATGTTTTTTATATATGTATAAGGTTTCCTATGCGTCCCAAGTCCCTCGGTAAAGGTTACCCACATTACCCACTAATTCAAGGATTCCTATATCGTTATTATGTCCGGCATCGTTTATACGTTACGCAATGGTTCAAGTCCCCCATTGCACGATCTTACTTTAAAAAATCTTAAATGTATCGAACATTTACGGGATTTAAGTACTTACTAATAGCAGGCACTTGCCAAGTGATTGGCGATACATTCCTGAATCACCCAACAAATGCAGTAACAATGTCTAATACCAAAGCGCCATCAGATGATATTTTCATTATTGTTCAATCAGGCGACTTATCTACACTTTACTAACAATTGTCTTTGCATATGGTTTGTTGGCAATTTAAAATAAGTTAGTTGTTTTTGTTTTATTTCATTTAGTTTTTAATTAGGTGAACTACTAAAACTGGTGCTATTGCCATGGACGATAGTGGAGTAGTTTGCCCCATTATCCCATTATTGCTTTTCGGTAACTAATGTATTACTAAAATTACCACTTTATTAATAAATAACTAGAACTACTACAGAAAAATATTTGCTTTTTATTATTATTTTATTATTAGTGGTGGGCAATGTAGGCATAATCGAATGACGGACAAGGAATCTTTCGATTATGGCGATTCGATTATGAATCGAATTACTCGATTACATTGAGTGATAGACATAATTGAATAAATCATTCATAATCGATACGAATTCAGAATAATAAATAATAGTCGAAAAAAAGTGTTTAAAGGACAAGACCTGAATGTAAAACCTAAAAAAAAAAGATTATCCGACGAATATGGACGAATGAATAAATGATTATAAAATCATTCGATTATGGATCATTTGATTATTGAAAACAATTCATTGTGCCCACTACCAATACTCATCTATTCAATAACAAATAACATTAGAGAACAGCACAGTATCTAGCGTCATTTCTGATCAGTTATGTGGATCTATAGTTATCCTGCCTCTACTCTACATAGAGTGTCACTTCCACAGTTTACTTCGACTGGGTAATCGATTTGCGATCACTCTAGATAGAATTCTTCTTAACAATATTTAAAACACAGCGAATGTCGCTCTTGGGCCATACATATCAGCATCTTCATGTTAAAAAAAAGTGCAACTACGAAAGTTGAATTTAAAGATAGTATAAAGATAAGTATCTACAAGGGATAGTAGATACTGTAAAAAAAATAGTCATTAACAAACTAATGTTTCGATATTATCAAAATAATTTTTTTTGTACTATTTTGAACCGTATTATAATGAAACAAACACAATAATGTACATATTTCGTCCTTAAAAAATGATTGAATTATGTGTCCTTATTGCATTTGGCTAATAATTAAGCTTCTCTAATCAGTTTGTTAACGTTAAAAAAAAATAAAGGAAACATATGTATTACTCAAAAAAGTCGTATTGATGTTTCTTCTTAGTTTATTTTTTATTTACTTTAATTTAATATTCCTTGTTTGTTAAAAACTTATAAATACGACTAAGAGAATATGTACCATAACACTTGAGGAAAAGTAGAACAATACCTATAGTGATATTTTCTTTTCTGGTATGAATTATTTATTATAAAAGCTCTAAAGCTTAATATAAAGAAAACAAAGTGTTAGTAATATGGAATGTGTACAATAAACTATCATTTACAGGAACCACTTATATTGTAAACTGTTTTAAAAATAAGGTAACGTAGGCATATATAGGTATACAACAGTGTACCTACCATATTATAAAAGATTATACAATATTGTACACAAATGTAATATAACTAGCACCCTAGCACCTAAAATCTAAATAATGCGTTGTAATGTTAATTAAATGTAAGTAATTATTAGATAAACAATGTTTTTTTGCGCGACCTAAGTGCATATAGGACCTACATACCTACGCATTTCGATATAAAAAATCAAGTACCCAGAAATACCTAACAATTTGCTTTCACTTTAATAAATGTCCGTCTTTTACATATTAATATGAAGCTGTCGTGGTGTATAATATGAAATGTGTGGATTAATTGGTAACTGCCTAATTTTGTTTTCGATTCAACACTAACATTTACGTATGGTGGCAACATTTGCGCCCTGTATTAATAATTTTTTTTAACATTTATTTTCCACTAAACTACCTTTTGAATTTTAATTCATTAGGGAAGTCGTATAATAACGCAAATAGGTATTATAGGTAGATTGACTCGAAGCTCAGTGAAAAAAAACAATACTTCCATATAAATATAGGTTATGTTCGGTGGAGTATTAAACATAGGAACTTACCGCACATATTTGACACCACGTATCTATTACACTTTCAAAATAAACAATACGCCGCAAAATACCACAACAGACTGTGTAAATACGATTTGACAAGACTTATATACAACTTCTCTCTCTCTACTTCCCTCATATTTGGTTAAAATTCTCACTCGCCATTCGCTCTGCCAGCTGCCATCTCCCAGTTGCCTTGAAGTTTAAATTTTATCAGTAATGAAATTACGAAATAAATTTTGTAGATATAAACGATATAAACATCTGATTAATGCCTAACAAATTCCTTGTTGAGTTATATTACACGCAAAGCAAACCCAGCTGAGTAACTAACAGTAGGTAGGTCCCCAATTTCTTAACTAAGTTTAACGAAATTATTGTAAATATTTTTCTTTAACAACTACAGGGCATGGTATAACTATAATTTATATGTATATACCCATAATTTCAAAATAAAAATTATGATCGTTTCGTTCAAATTAAACTGATTAACTCCACATATTTTAGCCAAGCAAAACTAAACTTTGGCATGGTGAACGGGATTTAAAAATCATAATTATATTTAGATAATCAATAATCACTAAAAATGTTCGAGCATTTTTCTTCAGCTGAGGTACCTAAATATAGATAAATTAATAGAACAAAAAATTATCTTGGTTTGCAAATAAAAAAACATAATTTTTATTTAGAGAACGGAAATACTCTGTTAAGGGATTCGTTTTATTAGAATTTTGTGAGGCGCGGCGAGGACAAATTGAACAAGGACGATTTGCAAAAAAAAAAAAAAACATTTTTTTGATCAAATGTAATTTTAAGACTGACCTTACAATGTATCTGAGTTAAGTATCTGTATGGTGTACGTCATTTTTAAGCTCTACAAATTTAATCAAAATATTTAATCTAAATATTTTATAAATAAAAATTCACGTTTCCTAGCTTTATCCTCTGCTGCAGTATACGCGTTAAACACACTCAGGTATTATACCCAAGTGCGACTTCTAAATTTTAAGCGATAGCAACAAGTTTATGTTTAAAATGGCAGGTATTGAGTATGATTTGAAGATCATGTAAAGATAAACATTTAGAAATGACAGATTCTATCCATTAGATAAAATCATTAGGATATGTTTTGACATCACATCGTATTTGCAGAGATGTAAAAAATGTAAATCTTAAAAAAGTAGCATTAATTACAAAACGAAGACATCAGATATATTTTAATTACGGAAGTGATGATGTTTTCATATGCATCCTAATCATCATTAATATTGAAGTATTTAATAAAAAAAAATATTTTCCACTTTCATTTTCGATTATTGAGATCAAGCAATTTCTCAAAGTAAATGGTATTTCATATTTTTCACACTTTAATCTTGTTAGAATGTTCTAAAAATGTTATGAGCTTAATAGATCACAAGAAAAAGCATAAATTATTTAATTTAATATTTTAATATATCATTTTTACACATTTAAGTATAAGTTTAAATCATACTATTTTAGGCATAGTAGCAAAATCTGTTTAAACCAAAAGTGCATTCGTAAGTACACAAGGGCTAATAAATACCAAGTTAGGTAGAAGAAACATGTTTATTGCTTTAACATACTATATACAAATTTTAATCATAGAAAATACATAGGTACAAAAATTGATAATTTTAATTTTTTTACCGAATTTATAATAGTAGTAATAAAAACCCTTATTAATAATTTATAGAAATAAATATTTTGTACAATCAATGGATGTCGATAATAACTTAATACGTTAATACCATTACCTACAGAACTATTGAATAAATTATTTATTTCTCTGTGCTTTTTGCTTTATACAACACTTAGTAAATGTACAAATTTAATGCGATTTTTTTTTCAATATAAAATGTACATACATTTAATAATATACATGAACATACACTTACACATAAATATAGTTGATAATACCCATTTTAGCAATTTCGTAGTAAATCATGTGGGCATTACGCTAGTTGTAAGTATGAAATATAAAAAATATGTTTCTGTGCACAACCATGAGCTCGACACTGAACTTTCGCCAATCTAAATTATGTTATATTAACTCTGATTACAGATTGAGTATTACCAAACATTTACGTCATGCATAATTTAAAAGAAAAAAGCTAACCAGAAAGTAAAACAACTCTGTCGAATTACATGCGATGTTAACTCCAGATTGAGGAATTTGCTATTTTAATCTACTTATTAATATAAAATTATGTCGGCGTTTTAAGAAATTTTACATGAAACAAATGCGTTGTTAAAAGACTAATTGACAAAAGATTTCAGTGTCGCAAATGTATATATCAGAGCAACAAAAAAAAAAGAAAGCAAAACACATCAAAACCAAGTAATAAAAATAAATCTATTGATTAAATGCTCTACAATTTATAGTTATACATATTTAAGCAACTAAATATTAGTACAAAAATAAATAATATATAAAAAATAAAGTACAACACACTTAAATCAGAATTTATACAAGTTGAAAATACAAATAAATTATTATATAAAAATAACATATGCTCTGATCATCAATTTAGTCGTATATGATTTCCAGAGAATAACTTCTAAGTATGTACAGTTTGAATAATATAAATAATAATTCAGTCCAAGGCCTAACAATTTGGAGCATATTCAAAATATACGTCTCTATATTTTTTTCAATTTAAATATAAATTTCTTTACCATAGTACATAGTGAAGAAGTTCTACTTTATCTTCGAATTATTTTCCACATAAGTTACAAACAGCCCAAACTTGACGACCTTGCAATTCTTATACTTATGCTTAGACGAATGGACTTATTTACTGTAAATACATGAGTATACGATTTACGTCACCCAGAAACTTTCCTGAAAAATTGACTAAATTTAAATTGCGCATAAGGGACAGACTTTAAAATCTTCGACTGAATTGATAAATACTCATAGAAATAATATAAAAATAAACAACGTACTAACATTACTAATAATATAACAGTTTAAATATGTCCTTGTAAAAATATAATGTATGCAATATCGGTAAAGGGCACAATGGCTGGCAAAGCATTGTGACTTATATGACATGTATATTTAGTTAACTTTCAATAAAAATAAAACACGTATTTTGCAGATATTAAAATAATTGGTCCTCTATTTCAAAAGAAATGCAATCATTTATAAACTTAGCTTCAGAACTACACAATGCCTTTACCAGTTTTTATAAAATTTTCTAACTGAAATATACAAATACAAAACTTATATACATTCCGATGCCGATAGTTTCTCCTTAAGAATTTAGCATCAGAATTGAATGATAATTAAAAACAATGAAATTCGCCGAAATTCAAATAAGAACGTAAAAGTAACACTGAGTGAGGTAGTTTTCTTTAATACCTTTCTAATCATCAAAATCAAGTTTCCATGCGAAGTTTAATTTATTCGCACACTTTTATTATCCTATTGGTTAACTTCAAGCATTGCATACATATTTTCATATTTGCATCTTTCAGTTCCATTCTCATTTATAATACGCTACAATAACTACACTTATTTTCACAATACATCTTTCAGAGATCAGTAGGCAGATTTCTTCAGAAATATCCACTTCCAAAATCCGCACTTTGTTAACAAGAAGTACCCTTATTTTTAATGCAGAAACACCCTGTCGTACAATTTACATTACTAAAGGGCAAAAATAAAACAAAATCAACTAAAAAATGCAATAACAAAAAATATATAATTTCAACAAAGGAATCGTAAATTAACAAAGATTATAGTAAACTGTCAAGTTTTTCCATATCCGATTCACTTTCTGACGAATCTGATGTGGAATTACTATCAAAATAATTACATTTTTCGTCCGGATCATAGTAAACTTCGGCTCCAGGAAATATATATCGGCTTGGTGCGATAAAATAAAAACTGTGTTTTGGTAATCTCTCTGTTAAACTTCGCTTTTGTTTCGGTTCCCAAAAACCTTTCATATCAACTGCATTATATTGGACATTATTTGAGGTGTCACTGTTAGAATTAGTGTCAGAGGTACATTTGTCTGTTTTCAAAGTATTTACAAATATACTAGGAACAACTTGGCAATTTCTTTCGCTACTATTATAAATTCTTGCAGCTTCCTCCTTCAAACAATCAGGAACCTCGTCTAAGTTGTCGTCAACTTTTAAAGTATCAGTATCTGTAAAATTTGAATTATCACCTATTCCTGAATCTCTAGCAGAATCAATTGACATATGTCGTTCTTTTATATATTTAACCGAATCATCAAAATCGGAGAGGTCTGGTGTATTAATATTTGACAAATTATTTGTACAAGAACATATATTTGAGTCGCAAGGAGTTAAATTCTCAACACTACTTATTATACATTTACAACTATTTTGTTCATTATCTTCCTTACATTTTTCATCATCTTGCTTATTACTAAAGTGAAAGGAAGAATTTGCAGATACCGAGTTTTCTATTTCAGCATTTTCCCTAGGCCACGGTAGTAGATGTAAAGTTTCTTTTAACAATTCAGGGTGATATACGGCCTCGTTCCAGGTATTTCCAAGCCTGTAACAAAATATATCTTTTCAATACCTAATCCCACAAAAAGCGTGATATTTTGAAAAACAAAAAATGCTAAAATATATAATAGTTAATTAAGCATAAATTGAAAAAAACACACATTTCAGAAAAATTATTATTTATATATGATTTATATGAAATTTTTATACATTAACGTAGAGATAGTACAAAATACTTATCACAGCTATTTGGTAACTGAATACAGAACAACTTAGAACAGGTACACGATTTAATATAAAGCCAACAAAATGTCTTTGGAAACTAGTATGAGTACGCATACGCATACTGATATTTTACCAGTAAAATACTACGCCAGTTGTTTGGCAATGATCTGGTAACAAACACCTATGTAAAGATACTGGTTTAGATGCGCACGGTATACTCGGTGCGCATTAACACATACCACGTCAATTTTATCGAGACTCGAAGGCCAGTAACAGGTATTAATAATAGGTATAACATGAGAGCAAGAACAGTTTGTACCTATTATTGTAAAATACTGATGTTTACCATCTCTACATTAACGTAGCAAAGACAAACAAGACAAGGCACTTATTTCACCAATAAACGACCTTAACGTTAAGCGATATTTCATCATTTTAGCACCAGATGTCTCCGCTTTGTTCTTTAAGTTATCCCGATCTTAAACAACAATGTATGAGAAGTGCGCTATAGACAATGGTGCCAGATCTCACGATTTTATCCCACATCTCACGATGAAGGCGATTTATCTTACGATTTTTCTATCAAATCCATCAAAGTTATTTTTCTTTTTAAAATGTGATAGGAAATTGCAAAAATTAATTAAATCGACGAAATCATAGTTTTTGTTATTTCTTATTTTATTATCAAGTACCAAGTACTTCTGCAATTTATGGTCAACGTAAAGAAGTTAAAATATAATTCTGATTCTTGGCGGGAAATTTGAAATTTAAATAACGACCACTGCATAGTATGCTGGAATGCTTTTTTTTTTTTAATTTTGATTATGGTATTGAATAAATAAACATTAATAAAGTATTTAGTTCATTTATATATATTTTTTAATTATGTATCTTATGTTACGTTTCTGTTCCCATGTATGTATGTATTAGTGTGTACTCACCCTATAGTCTCACTAAATTTCAAAATACGTATTACACATTTCATAACTTATGGAAATACATATTCGATTTTGTATTTGAGTTTAACTACTGAACCGGAATTGCTAAAAATTAAAACCGGTTTATTTTCGATTCTATAGCTATTCTTTTTTGCATAAGCTACTGTTAACTTGTGTGTAACTGTTTACTTAATGTAAAGTAGCATATCAACTTCAATTACAAATGGTTAAAAACACAGTGAATGTGTGCTAGCCCTGCTTGTGAGAGTTGTGAGAACTTTGTAAATCAGCTGCAAATAATTATTTCGCGTTTCGAACATGTGAGGAAGAACAACTAATGTAGCTCACGTTATTTTGATTATGTGGCGATAGAGAACAAATCGAATGGTACATTGTGCAAGGAGACGATAGCTCCTTTCGATCTACCGGTTGACTCACCTCACGTTTTTATTTGTGCGTTAAGTTACTGCTCATGTCAAACTCATTTTGTCGCCAGGTTGCGTCATTCGTAGTAACTCGTAGCTTAACGTACAAAACTAGTGAGCTGAACTGAGATTTCTGCCAAAAGGAACGCTACAGATAAAGTCGTTTATGAGTTTAATTTCAGTTGATTAACCACGCTACTGGAAATTCATAATACAGCCAGTAAAGAAAAAGAAGTAGTTACTTAGCTGTAATAGTTTAGCAGCTACGGGTTTTTAACGCAAAAAATGAATTTTGGAAGATATCGGTTACATACTTCTTGTTCATTTTAGTTTATGCTTAGTATTGAGGTTATTTAATTAAAAAAAAAACTTCAAATTGGATCAATCAATAAACAGAAATTAATAATACATCAACTACGTCCGCGGGTGTAAAAAAAATTGTTATTTTGAATTGCTATTCCGAGAATAAAACAAATGAAGAGAAAGTATTTTTGCTAAATAAACTTTAATACTGATTCATGGAATTTGTACATAGAGAAGATAAGAAAAATAAGGAATAAAAATGATTGGCATGTTAACAGGTAGAATTATAAAATATAAGGAATAGTAAAATAGAACGTTGTATTTCAAAATTTAACAATAAAGGGAAATCCGTGTTAGCAAGTTGAATTTCATTTTCATTCATTTCCATGAATTTATAATATTTAATTAAAAATATATCTCGTAACTACTTCTTTTCTTCTTTAGTCTTTTTCAGTATTAACATCGTATTGTAACACTGTGTCCATATAGCAGTGTTACGAGGATCACATTACTGTTTTATATAAATACTTGCCACACTTTTGTCCCTAATAAAAAATAGTTATTTTAAAATGTAAGTTAGTTTATCGTCCATACATGTTTCAGATTTCTCGGGGAAGTGTTAGAATAGAAAAAGATATCGTTCACAGCTCTTCTCTGTACTTTTTTTTTTTTTATTTATATACACTAGCAGTGAGCATGATCGGATAATTTCATAATCACGCATTCATCATTCATAATCGAACCTTTAAAATCGAAATTTCCTTTTCCGGAATTCGATTATGCCCACCACTAATTAAAATTTGAAAATTTCAAAAAGGCAAAAAACTCGTATATGTTGTATTCTTATTTTTTTCAATGGTGCGCTACTATCATTACTATTCCTATTGTAGAAACAGCTCTCTGTTTCCCATTTTTGTACTTTCTAGGTAGATCTTATATCTTTTAGATATTTTTTTTTGTTCAATTAAATTTGTCAGTAAATGCTAGACAGCACCTGGGTGTTGTTGGAGTGATTCAACGATTTACTATGATACTGTAGTATCCTATATGCATAAAAATCAGGTGTACTAACATTTATAATTACTTCTTAAAAATACTAGCACCTCATTTGTTTCAAGGACTAAGAATTACATGAATTTTGCGAGATATCTTAATCCTTTTCGTTAAACAGTGTATACAAATCACATGGATATCCACAACTACCCAATCCAACTTAACAAATATAGATTTGGAATAATTCTAAGTAGCTTCCTATAGTTTATACTTACAATTGACAGATGTGGTTAATTATCACGTCGCAATCCCCAAGTAATTCAACATCAAAATGACAATGTGAAAGCGGCTCACGATTTATTAAAATTTGTGGTACATGAGCGGGTAAAGATGTAGGTATTAGTGCAACAGGGTGAACTTTCAAGGAACTTCCAATCACCAGTAGTAAATCGCATTTGCTTTTGTCTTCAGCCATAGCATCATGAAATTTATCCGGTAACCCTTCTCCAAAAAATACGATATCTGGTTTTATTATTCCATTTGAAACTAAATTTTTCAGATCATTTGGTTCTCGCTTTTTCAGCTCCTCTAAGGGAAACGATTTTCCAATATTTGGCTGGCAAATTTCACATATCGGAATATTTTGTGCAAGAATGGTATCCCTAATTGTGTCCGCTGTAACTTGATGATCGCATTTTGTACATGTAGCAGTTGCAAATGAACCATGACATTCAATAACTCTTTCGATGTCGGCGATTTTTTCTAAAGTGTCGATGTTCTGCGTATAGTTTCTTAAGAGTTTGTGGTGCTGTTCCAGTAGTTTTATAAATCGATGACAAGGACTAGGTTTAAATTTTCCAGGATAAATATCTCTTGCAAATTTATAGAATGGTCTTGGATCTTGATTGAAATAACTTATGTCAAACATGGCTTGTGGATTAGGGAGATCAGGAAAGTCTACTGCCAATCGCGAATAAATACCATCTTTTGATCTAAAATCAGGTATGCCACATGACACAGATACCCCCGCACCAGTTAATACTATAACATTTTTGGCACCTGAAATATAAAAATTGAAACATTAAAATATATTCAAAAGAAAGAAATAAGTTATACGTTATTTATTAACATTTGCTGTATATCATGTTGATTACATCTAATATTGCAGTTTGCAGTTCCAATTTCGAATTAATTCTGACACATACATATATAGAATGTGGCAAAAGCAGTTGAAGTTGGCAAATCTACCTAAATTGATAATTTTTTTGTGTTAATTGTAAGGCATTCATTTGAATTCGTTTATTTCGTGTAATTTTATCGATTGGTCGCCAAACTGCGAATCGCCCGAACGGAAAAATTTGTGCGACCCTACTAATCCATATTTCAAAAGATTTACCAAGCAGCTAGGCTGCCTATAATCATACTAGTAGTAATTATATTAGTAATATTAATTTATGCAAGCCAATCCATCGTCCGACGTTACCAGTATTGGTTCTTCACCAGAAAAGACTGACGAACATTGCTCTAATGGCTTGTGAAATACAGCATGTTATTGAGCATCAGTCGAAGACAATGTAAATGTCAAAATTTTTAAAAAATTGCTTTCAAAATTGGTTGAAATTAGTGACTGAATTTAAATAAATAAAATAAGTAAAAATGGTATTAAAATAATCAATAGAATTCATTGAGATAAGAGAACACATCATTTCATTTAAAATAAAAAACTTGCTGTCGACTGGTATATCGAAGTAGTTGAAAATATTTGGGATGATTCTTTAAGGGAAGTTTCTGTCATTAATTTTCAGATTAGTCTAGCTAAAACAAAGGGTAAGATAAAGATCGTAGATGAGTGATCTTAAACAGTTTGTATATATGTTAACCTATTATTATATTATACAGGTGTTTTTTCTTAAAATTAAGTGTTCAATTTTCGCAATAGAAAAATCATTTAAAACGACGCAATTGTTTCCAAACAGGAAAACTTCAGAATTGAAGGAGCCAGGATATATTTTTTTAAAGTTACTCTTAAATATTGTTTGACTACCGCCGATTTTATTTTATTTATTATATGCATAACATATTTTTATCAATTTACCAAAAAAAAGAGAAATTCCTTGCCCATAAAAGATCGTTATTCAATTAGTTATGATCTGATTAAAGATAAAATAAAAATTATTTTTTGTTTGGCCTAACATGTGCTGGCTGCTATTTTGTTTAACTGTTAAAAAATAGCAGTTACTATTTAGCAAGGCACCTCTAGTTCTTGGGCCTTTTAAGACTGCAGACAGGTTAATTTAAAAAGGAACTACCTGTAAAATTAAAATGAGTTTAAGCTGTTTTTTAGAATAATGCATAGGAGACAATTAACGATTTGCTGGCTGAACGTAACTGACAAAAGTCAGAATTTTAGTTTAGCTAGTTTGTTGGTGCCACCTTTAACACTCTCGTCCACATACATAGACAAGTACCAACTAATTGACGATATATTTATCATATATATTCAAATTTCAGCTCCTATGAGTGTTAACACCGTCGCGTTAGTACTGCATTCTCTTCAAGAAAGTGCAAAACGTTGCAGCAATTTTCGAATACTCCCGTAACTTGACGTTCTCGGTTTGACTCAGTGCCAGTTTCAGCAGATCTGGACGTACCTTACTAGATAACATTATTTATCTTTCCGCATTTGATAAACGTGTCGTAAATAATAAGAAATTAGACCACAAAAACTGCAGTGCCATTACCAAAACAGATATATGTAAGTTATCCGTTATTATTAGAAGGTCCCAATGCAAAAAGCCACAAATACATATTTGCCAATCTGCCATCAACAAAACTGACTTTTGGTTTTAAAATATATTGAGTAGTAGTGGTATAAGACACCTTATACATACATACTACATATGGGAAGATGACATGATATCCAAAAAAGTTATTTGAAAAAGTTGCTTAGAATTCAATTCTGAGGCTGTGTTGCAATTTTGTGAAAATATTTTAAAAAAAATGAAAATCACAATTTTTCCAAATATTGTTTAATTGAACTACATATTTCCATTTTTTCCTCTACAGCAGTAATATTTCTAAGTCTGGTTGATACTCAAACAATTTTCTCAATTTTTGCGTAATTAACAGAAAACTGTAAAGTACGTTTTCGATATGACAATTGTTGTTGCCAGGGACTGCATATAGTACTAATGAAAGTTCACAAACATTGTCATTCTAAACTACTTATAAGCATTATCTTTATTGAAAATTATAATACTTTTTTTTTTGTTTTCTGCATTAAAGTGAAAACCGTTAGTCCAAAACTGGTAACACTACCTGTGCCCACCGAAGGTATTAAAGTAGATTTTGAAATCAGAATAATAAACACTAGGTAACCTCACTTTTTGAAGATTATATACAGCAACATTATATTTTTTAAATTTACCGCCATGCTAGGTCACGTGACGTTTGTCAAAATTTTTTCGTATATTTTAATAAAAAAATTTCCCATATGTTCCAATATTTATGCCGGTCACTGTATATAAAACAGACGCAAATACGCAAAAACTAAATATGGATACTTATGCACATTTCGGATTAAAACTAAGCCGTTGAGTATTTGTTTATTTAAATAAATAAATATTATATACATTATTCATAAATGACATTGCCTTCTTCCAGCGCCTCTCTTATGATATAAAGTTTTTCTGTTGTTGTGGACATTTTTGAAGTTTTCTTAATCCATCCAACCTTATTTAATTCTATAGCAACCAAATAATGAAAAAGTGCTATTCTGACCTTGAAGAACGTCATGTACCAACGATCTTATCCAATTGCTCAGTCTAAAAACACCTAGACTGTCCACATGTGCATAAACATGCGTCGAGTCAAACTGAGGATGTCAAGTTCTGGAGATATTTAAAATATTTTGAGGATTGCATGCTGGTCTACCCATATGGTTCTGACCATTCATAATAAAAAAAAACACATTGAAAAGCTTCGACAACTTTAGAACTTGTCTTGGCTCACTGCAGTTTATGTACAGGTGGATCAGGCGTTATTAGTTATTTACAAATCAACGCCACGTCAAACGTCGATAATGTAGTTTCCTAAATGCATAAAGCGCTATCACTTCTGCACAATGAACTAATTTACCACATGATTAAAACAACCAATGGGAGATCGATCGAAGTTTATCGTATTAAGATTCTACTCCCCGGTGTATCCATTTAGTTACTTTCGCCTGAAAGATATTTAGATATTTGTGCAATAAAAATTTATTGAGATATAAGCTATTATCGTCTCTGAAAATAAGCAAATGCTAAATACTAGAATTGCAAGGGACAGGGACCATATTGAAAGGTATATGTTAATAAATAAAAAAGGCATTATTATCTCTTTCTCAATAATACTTATCGCCATGTTCACCATTTCCTGTGGAAAATTACCAAAATAATCTCCATCACACAATGGAATAATACACACACTCTCTTCCTGTTACAATATACTTTACCCATAGCCAATTCAGGTGGGCTCTATATGCTGATATGAATTGATTTTTTTTTTGTTTTATCACGTTTTATGTTGGACAGCACGGAGTGACGCAGATAAGCTTTTTTAATGTAACTTATATACTTTTTGCATTGTGACCATTAATTACCTATCAAATTGTACCTAACTATAGATAGCAATTATCCATAATATCCACACACACACATTAAACAAAATAAAGCAGAAATATTTATATTCTAACCTTTCAAAAGTCGGACTACATCGTCAAGGGTATTTACATGTCTTAGCTTGTGTCTCCTAGGTGGCTCCTCTACCATGTTAATGATCCATTTCCAAAGTGTAAGGTCATCAACATGTGAAGGAATATGTTCTGGATCGAGGCCAAATCCTTCCAAAAATATGCGTGGATTGACACCAGTCGACATTTGTTTTTGTATCTAAATTCCAATCGTAAGTTTATACATACATTTAGGATATATGATTTATAACATACCCAAGAAATACAATCCTTTAGCTTTGATCCCGATAGATCTGATATTCCACTCAAGTCGCTTAAATTACTGACTGTTGAAGCATTATCTTCATCAGCTTCTAAGCTATCTTGTGAAGTATCTAACAACGCAAAGAAATTTGGCGGCGTGGGATGTATACTTTCAGACGATGATGATAAACTTTCATGCAGGTCGCTTGTGTCTGTGTTTGGTGAAGCAAAATTATATGATGGTGTAGGTAAGTATCCAATGGTAGTGCCTTCATAGTCAGAATCACAATCTGCACTTACACCTGCAATTATTGTATACTTAATGAACTTACATACATTATAAGTTAAAGCAGGTTTAAACAAAAATATACCCATTTGAATTGGCGCTTGCTTAAACACACGCATGTATGAATTACTTTTAAATCAGTTTTATTTAATATATATAAAGGTAGGGCAACATTTGTTTGGTCGCCTATAATTAAAACAAACATTTGAATGTGCGCATAAATATAACCTCACTAAAGCTAAGGTTAATTTCAGTTCTTTTCATATACAAGTAATACATACGTACAGACTACAAATTTTAACTTTATTTTTAAAAGAGAAATAAAAAACATTTTGCGTATTTTTCTAATTTATTGAAAATCAATTTTTTTTTTATGAATTAACATAACGACATGAATATACAAATAATTTTGTGAAGTAACGTCTATAGTTGTAATACTAAATTTTCAAAAATATTCTGAAATTAGTAAAACTGCATAGAGCAAATTCCAAGTGAGCCACGCCTACAAAATGTCGACGGTTCGCCTTTGTTCTCTGACGCCATATTGGGTGGAAAAAAATTCCTAAACAACCAAACATATTTTATGATATTTACCTTCAGGTGCTTCGATGTGACCATCAATTGATGAGGGAAAATTGGAAAAACTATCTTCATTGCACAAAACGCGCGTATTAAACTCCCCGACATCGAGTTTTATTCTTTTAGCACTGGATTCGTGTTCTTGCCGCTCGGTGTAGGAATCCATTTTTGACACGAATAAAAACCTCTGATCGAAACGTGAAAACGGAAGCAGATGGCGCAAATGTTTATTTTCCCGAAATTCTTAGCATAGCCTTGGCTGTTTCCAGGCGAGAATTTGTGGCAATTCTTATAAAAATTAAAGTATTGTATTAAAATACAGTTACAAATATTACAATAAATTATGCCGAAGAATAAAGGTATGTATGTCGATATGATGATTGTTTAATCAAAGCATGGCTATATTTAATTATGTGTCACTGCGTATTTCTTCGATATCCAATATACAAGACGGCTAACTATAACATAATTTAACAATGCAAAAATACGCCTTGTGACTTGTAATATTGAAGAAAATTAACATTTCAACTATTTGCTCAAATTGCAATGGAATCACTTTGCAGGAAAGGGAGGAAAGAACCGCAGACGAGGTAAAAATGAAAATGAAACAGAAAAACGTGAATTGGTGTTTAAAGAGGATGGTCAAGAATACGCTCAAGTAACTAAAATGCTGGGAAATGGTAGATTGGAAGCTATGTGCTTTGATGGTGTGAAAAGGTTATGTCATATCAGAGGAAAACTTCGTAAAAAGGTATAATATGATAATCCTATTTGGTCAATTACCAATATGGATTCTTTGAAGTAACATTGACATATAACTTTCAATACCTAATTGTATGAAAACATTTAAGTTGATTTACTGATTATTTTAAAAATGCACATATGCAAATCTGTCCGTAAAAGTAGATTCATTTAATTTCAGAAATGTCAAAAAGGCAGGCTAAGTGATATGAGAAAGTTTTCCAATGTAGAACAATTATGTTGCATGTGGCTCTGTACTTTTACTATAAATATAAAAAAATCACGTTTTCCCATTCTAACCATATTTTAAAACAGATTTTGTACAAGTTATGCACTTGTGTAACTTTTTTTGCATTTTCGAAGTTTCTTCAAATGCGAAATGATAGGTCACAATTAAGATTAAAATATTAGAGAGAAAAAAGAACAAAGTCTTCATTACCAAGGAATATTTCAACAATTCAGTGTATGATAGAGAATGCTGACAGTAAATTCAGTGATTTCTTCATTATTTGTGAAATATTTTCACAAATTTACGTCTTCATCAGAGTGCTCATCAGAGATATGTTTAAAAAGTAGTGCATATCCATAAGAATGAAATGTTTCATTTCATTTTCATCCAAGTTGGCATTCACAATTTATGGATTTCATATATAAATATTAATTAAATTTATTTTTCTTTTTGCGAAATTTGGGAAGTATGACTTTTTGAACCCTAGTAAAGTGATATTTGTAAAATATTAAATGTTATCCAAGGAAGATCCCGATATCTGGGTTCAAAGCAATCCGGATTCACTATAATTATAATAATAATAATAATAATAAAGTTTATTGGCTTCAATATACAAATACAGTTAAAACAAAAAAGATAATAGTAACAACAAACAAGAATCTAATGAAAGCCAAAAAGACTAAATCGCTGCAGTACATGTAAAACACATGCACTGGTAGCGCTCTTCCTTTAGCCTAAGGATATATAATAAAATTATAAAGAACGATCCAGTTATACAGATCCACTGACCAATCCTGGAATCCGAGTCCACTATCCGTTAAACTTTCAGATTGAAAAAGCGTCAAAACTTGCCTTTTTTAAATACAACTACCTATTTTTCTCTTTCTCATCTAACTGTCCTTACAAAAACACAAAAAGAAGTCATATTCATAGTAAAAGAATAAAACATGTTCAAAGTTACGCCCTTAACTTTCCAGGCACTTTTCACATCTCTGAAATAGTTCTCCATGGGCCGCCTTTCTAATTGATTCTTGGATCAAACTTTCAAATGCATGTCTTACTCTGCATGTAATTTAAACGTGCCGGCATTGTTTACAATTAATAAAAACTAAGTGATATTTAATCAATGCTGGATTTTTTCCCGAATGGTCATGACTAACCACCACTAAGCATCCTAGATACACCAAAGTAGGATGACATTTAAAAAACTAAGTAAGCTAATACTTAAACCATACATACATATTTTACTAATTATTTTAAAAAGTATCCATTTTCAGATGGGTAGTGAATATGACTTTTTTTTGTATTTTTGTAAGGACAGTTAGATGGGAAAAAGAAAAATAGATAGTTGTATTTAAAAAAGAAAAGTTTTGATGCTTTTTCAATTCGAAAGTTTAACCGTAATTTTCGGACTCGCTATGAGGTCAACAATTCTACAAAAAAATGCAAATATATCAAACATGGTTGAAAATAACAACATAGTTGTTTCATCAAACTTACTTTAAAATTGAACGAGGAATTAGAAAATGTAAAATATATAAGGTGCTCTATTTAAAATAACAAGGTTGACAGCCTCAACCGGATACGTTCGATTATCAAAAATATTTTAGTTCAATAGCGCACGTTGGCTTTAGTATACTGCGAAATTTTCAGAATTTTTCAATGTATACTCTTTCATATATCGATCGATGCATTTAGTGAATTTGCGATCTAAGTATCCCAATTCCATAATCTGGATATGCAAATAGTAAATTATCCAGATCCAAAATTATTTAGATCCGGATAGAAGCTCTAAGTACCTCAAAAACAGTTGAATTTAGAGATTATAAATGTTAGTAGAAATTGTCAAATTATAGATTTTTAATAGCTTAATATTTATTTTATTGAATTTGTAAAAAAAAAAAAAAACACTATTCTATTTAAAATTTACTATGAACTTCCAGTATGAAATTATTATTACGTAATCAATTTGAAAAGAAGATGGTAAATTTTTTTTATTGCTACGATTTCTGTTTTTTCTTGGATATAGCAGGGAATATACCTTAAATTTTATAAATATGTTAAACAAGAGGGTGTCCTCAAGGGGGCAACGGGTACTGTCACCACTGCTGTGAACCTTGGTCGTCGATGATCTCATCAGGTCATTAAACGACAAAGGAATATGGATGCAGGGGTACGCTGATGATATTGTCATAATAAGTTTGTTCGCGTCGCATGAACTATTTGCACTATTACACACTTTTGCACACAAAAGTTCTAAAAAGTGCATAAAAGTGCAAATAGTTCATGCGACGCGAACAAACTTAATAGCTAAAGGGAAGTTCCCGGGCGTGGTGACGGGTGGAGAAATTGTGCCTTTCACAAGGGCGCTCAGTTAATCCACAAAAACCAAAGTTGGTTGCTTTTACCAACATGAGGAAACTCAATAACCTAGGCGGCATTTGACTGTTTGGGCTGGAGTTACAATTAACCAAGGAAGTAAATTATCTGAGTGTTACCTTCGATGCGAAACTAAGCTGGAAAAAATCACTTAGTAAAAACAACGACCAGGGCAACTATTCTGGCGCTGCAAGAGAGTTGCTGGTAAAACCTGGTGATCCATTCGCTATATACTGCCCCGATAAGATACGGGGCAGTAGTCTGGTGGAGGAGGAGAGAATTGTCCTCCTCAGTGAAGCTGCTAACCGCTGTCCAGCGGCAGGCATTGCTGGGAATCACTGGTGCAATTAATAGCACAGGGACCACTTCTTTGGAGACCATTGTGGGCCTCCGCCCGTTGGAGCTTTATGTGAAAGCGGAGGCAATGAATGCGATCCTTATACTGAAAGCCAACAACCTGTGGCATCGCAACTTCAGAGTGGGAGGCACAGTTATACTACGGGCACGATGCTGGACGAGCCGAAATTATCTTCACTGAAAAGGTGAAAATCTCCATACCGAACAGAGACCAGGCACGCAGTGAGATTACTGCTAATGATAACTGGTTCACGGACGGATCCAAATTCAGCCAGGGTACAGGAGCCGGTATTTGTGGGCCCAGTCCTAATCAAAGGATATCCATAAGCCTGGGTAAGCATACAACGGTCTTCCAGGCAGAGGTATTCGCCCTTGCAGCCTGTGTAGAAATGATTGCAAAAGGCGGCTACATGACGAGAAAAATTAATATAACGACTGACAGTCAGGCTGTCATTAAGGCAGTTTCGAATCCCGGAACTACGTCAAAACTAGTTACAGACTGCAAACAATCCCACAATGCACTGGCATGAGACTACACGGTGTCACTGATTTGGGTGCCGGGACATGAGGATATAAAAACGGCAATGTAATAGCCGACGAACTAGCCAAGGAGGGCTCTAAAAGACACTTCATGGGTCCAGAGCCCGTCTGTGAAATTACTAAGGATTCCGCAAAAAGGAAGATCTGGACCTGGTTAGATAAAGAAAGTACAAAAAGAGGAGGTCGACTGAAGGTCAACTCCATACCAAAGCGCTAATAGGAGATGGGGATGCTAGATTCTCTGATAACCTACTCAGGCGCAGCAAGAAAGCAGCTAAAACCATTACTAGGCTGGTAACTGGACACTGTTCCCTGAGAAAGCATCTATACAACACAGGTCGAGTAAGCGAACCGTGGTGCAGAAGATGCGAATTACAGGAGGAAACGAGTTTACATGTAATCTGCACATGTGAGCCCTCGAAGGTTCTCAAGTTCCCACTGGGCAAGATACTAGGCTTTATAGAGAACACCAAGCTGCTCGAGTGAAAATAAGAGCCTTAATAGGGGTGGTACAATGAGCACCTAGCTCAAGTGCCCGGACGTTAGGTGCCCACCCTAATTTAATGAATGAATATGTTAAACATTTTTTTTTCCGTAACTAATAAATAAAGAACATAAATTCCATGGATTATTTGTTGGCCATTTCGTTAATATCTTTACTTCTTGTCTTAGGTGTGGATTAATCAAGGGGATATTATATTAATCGGTCTTAGAGATTATCAAGATGCTAAAGCAGATGTAATATTGAAATATACCCCAGACGAAGCACGTAATTTGAAAACATATGGCGAATTCCCAGAAACAGTTCGTATTAATGACACAGTTACATTTGTTGAAGATGGTCTTGATGAAGATATTGAATTTGGAGATGATTTTAGTTCAGCAGATGAAGCAGATCCTGTCGATGGCGTAAGTACGATATTTTTCTTAATTAAAAAAAAACACTCCCTTGTGTGTTTGCAAATTAAACACCTTTTTTTACATTTTTTTTTTTTTTTTTAGATCTGATAATCGAAATAATAAATCTCAAGACAACCTTCAATCGTTTTTATGACATCATTTTTTAGATAAACCATTCTTTGTAGAGAAATTATATGTTAATGTTACATTTGTGAGTAATATTTAAATAATTCAACTGAGATTTTAATGTATTGTATTTTTTACGCACTAGTAAGTGTAAACTGTATAAAATATATGTATTAATATTTTGCATTATACATATTTGTTAGGGACTTTATTTTAAATAAAATGGGTTATGTATTTATTTCAATTAGGTTTTTTATAATTATTGAAATCTTAATTTAGAAAAATACCTATGTGAATAATAAAAATATGTGTATGAACAAGAGTTATTTTCTTCAATTGGTAATTTTACTTATAATTACGGCTTGAACGTATGAACGCGGAAGCGGAAAGATCAGTATAATAGTATATTAAAGAACTAATTTCATAAGTGCAATTTTATCAGACGAGTTGAAATTGCTCTGCTTATAGTGTTAAACTATGATGTCTATACTTTCCAAATTTATGTCTGTAATAATAATAACCATTGCCCAACAGATTATCTAATTACTGGACAATGGTAGGATGGGTATCTAATACACTAAGACTACTCTACATTACAGGGTTACAATTGCAATATATAGTAGTACTGTTGGTATCCGATAAAATTGAAATCCGGATCTACCATCCAATTCTGGGATTTGGATCCGGAAAAGGTATAAATTATCGACCAACTCAATATTAGAGTACATACTACGTTACCGATACATTACGCTTTGCATTACATAGGTGCTCAACAAATCTTTGTGATTATTGCACCAAATACGAGGTTTCGGATAGCGGATCCGTACCTGGGGGGTTTCGATTTGTGGATTCGGATCCCAGGTTTCGAATGGCAGATCTGAATTTGAGGTTTCACATAGTGGGTCTGGATTCGAATAACGCATCCGAATAACATTTAGATCCAAATAGTAAATGATCCGGATCCGAATAACCGCACTAATACATAACACTAATAGCTTTGTTTACACAGTGACTGGCAGAAGGTGCGCAGCATATCGGAAATTTGTTTGGCTTTGAATTTAGTAGATCTTTTTTTTTTGCAAATTACCTCTACATATCTTGAAACTAAAATAACACTCATCGAACCTGCCAAGAATGCAATTTGATGATAATTTGTTCATAGCCGTTAATGCTATTTTTTGGTTTTTTCTATTTTCGTGAGTGAGCGGCTGGTTGCTATATAATGAATTAAATTTTTTTAAACAATCAAACTCGTCATTTTACGTTTCGACAAACTTTATTACTGTTGTCTTCCTCAGAAAATTGTTTATTATAACTTAAATTTTTTTTATACATTTAGGGACAATCACACTGACATTTTAAAACTTATTTAAAAATTACATTTTTATCAGTAATTTTAATAAAAATGTAATTTTTAAATAAGTTTTAAATGTCAGTGTCATTGTCTCAAAAAAATGCAATCGTATACGAGGGAAGGTCAAAAATATGAAACTACGCTAAGGGTAAAGTATCTCAGTTTTTTAGTTCAGAAGATTCTTTTATTAATAAATGTGGTTTAAAATTCAACACTCTCCAAATATGAAGTTTTGCTTAATTTTAGCATTTTTTCGGAATTAGTCTGTACACAAAATCAAGCGAGATCATACAGCTGTCGTATGCTATTCTGTGTATACTTTTTGAGAGAAAATAATGCATACTATGACAAAAGTAGTTAGTTCCACAAATATTATAGCCTTGAAACGGAAAACTTCAAAATTGGAATTATTTTTGCTGCACAATGTTTAAAAATGAAACATCTAAATGAAATTTTTGTTTTTAGTAATTGTTAGAAAATCACAATTAGTTTAACTTCATCTTTCTTTTTCTGTAGATCTTAATGTTGATCACCACAAGTAGAAGAAAAAATAAAACAATGCATTTGCAATAATGTCACCAACAGATGTTAATTAACGTAAAGAATAAACATTGAACATCAACATGTCGTCTTTCGTTTGGCAAACATTTTATCGATGTAGTATTAAATACTCTTACCAATGTCCCGTAAAAAAAACCAGCATTGATTTCCGCGATACATTGTCTAATTACATTTTCTAAGTGGTCGATATTTCTAATTTTGTACCTAAACGTTGTTAATAATAATAATAATAAAATATTCATCTTTGCACATAAGTACAAAGATAATGTCAGACATAAAATTAAAGAAGTTACACGCTACATTTTAAAATCATCCACATGATAGTAGCACTCTCCTAGCAAATGGTCCCTCAAAATGGATTTAAACCTTAACAGTGAAAGCTCACGTACCGAGGATGGTAATCTATTGTACAGTTTATAACTGACATGCATCTTGCTCGAGAGCGCAAGCCGATGTATAAGTATCACCAGATTCTGTGCCTTTCTTGTATTGTAGTTATGAAAGTTGTAATTATGACTGAAGTTTTCGTAATTGACATGAACGTGGACTAAATTATGATAAATCACCAAGGACGGCAAGGTTAAAATTTTGAAACGATGAAAGTAGGGCTTGCAAGAGTCTGTATTATTAATTTTGGCAATCACACGTATCGCCCGCTTCTGCTGCACAAACAATTTGTCGATGTTCGACATTGTAATTTGAACACTGTCAATACCACACACTTACCCAGTAAAATGGGGCAAGTGTGTAATCGTTCCGCATTTTATATATTAATAGCATTATCCTTTAGTTCGGCCAAAAGTGTAATACTAAACTGATGCCTGTTTAATAAGGTATAATATATTCACAAGATATTCAAGTTATTACACATTAGGAGATGCGAACTTTTATTTGTAAAACTAGTATGAAGTTTAGTACATTAGTATTATAACAAGAGGACGTCCGTATTTCAATTTTAAAAATAAATATAGCCAAACTACACACACACTTACCTGACTTTACCTTATGACATTTATTCAAATTCAAAGTGACATTTCGCTGTCACAATCTCGCCAACCCAAGAGTATATAGCTTTGTTTGTTTGTGTGCTTGGAGCAGTATCTACTGACGTCATCAGAGTAACTTGAGAGCGTCTCAGAGTTGGATTTAAAGATGGTACAAACAAACGCGCTCGATTGCAATATAACCTTAATTTTATTATTTGCTATTATCAGATTGTCACAGTTATTATGAACAGGAAAAGTAAAAATAAGTTTTCAAATTAATGAATCTAGCTACAATAAAAATGCATCATATACTAGTATTTATGTACCTACCAAGTGAAATTTTTAAAATATAATGATCGTTCTTTACATCAATCACATTGGTATCGTTATATATCTATTTCCTGCATATTTGATGCAGTTATAAATGAGATTACATTTACAAACGACATTTTACAACACGGTGTTAGTGCGAGTAGGTTATGTTGCACAAATTGCTCGAAATTGTTCGGACGTCGGACCGCGAGCAGGAAGAGCAACCTCTTTGTGATCTAGATTTGCTTGCTCTGAACAAACAAACACGCACAAATCATGCTCTAAAGTACAAACAAACGCGTAAAATGCCTCGGATCTGCTTAGATCAGACAAACAAACAAACCTTATAATAACAGTGTGAAATTGGTTGCCCATTTGTTAGTACTATATATTTATGGTATTGTATACAAATTGTATGATTGTATCGTCAGCTATGGTGTATGGTTTTGACAAGCACATACACACTCCAATACCTGCAGCCTGCAGTGGTAGAATTACATAGTGCTATGTGGTGAAGGTGAAACAGAATGAATTCGAAGTTAAACTACAATAAAATCGCAGAAGTCTCTTTAGATCAGTTTTCTAAATTACCAAAAACTGGTAAGCCCACAGAACACCAGTGGACAATACTTGCAACAATTATTCAAGAAAATTCAAAGAATAATTCATTTGAGGTAGTAGCTTTAGGAACTGGTAGTAAATGTATTGGTGTAAATCAAATGTCGGCAAAAGGTGATATATTAAATGATTCTCATGCTGAAGTAATATGTAGAAGAAGCTTCATTAAATATTTGTACTTGGAATTAAAGAACTGTATTATATGTGATTATAAAAGTGACATATTTGATTTCAATTTCGAAACAAAAAAATTTTCTGTGAAGAAACATTTCAATTTTCATTTTTATACAACACATGTCCCTTGTGGAGATGCTGCTATATTTCCAAAGAACTTTCAAGAAAATTCTGCTCATTATGTGAGTAATTTAAAACGACATAATGAGGATCCTATAACAAGTGCAAATAAAAAACTTAAGAAAGAATGTGAATGTATGGAAGATATATATAGGACTGGCGCAAAATGTATACCCAATGGAGATCTAATTGATTCATTTGAAGATGGAGCAAATTACCATGCTGTAGGGCCAATTCGTACTAAACCAGGTGTGCAATACTGATTCTGAAATAGATTGCAATATTTTACTATTATATATCCTGCAGGAAGAGGTGATCCAACTTTATCAGTTTCTTGTAGTGACAAAATCGCTAAATGGTGTTATTTAGGGATACAAGGCTCATTACTTAGTTTATTGCTAAGTGAACCCATTTACCTAAAATCTTTTACTATAGCTGGTAATGTTCCTTATTCCAACGATGCATTTGAGCGAGCATTTATAAAAAGGTTTCAAGAAATAAGGATGTTTGGTCCATTTAAAAGACATGATATCCTTATTAATCAGTCAGACTTTAGATTTGAATTCCAAAAGGCTGACAACAAAGTGCCTTGTCCAAGTAGTATTTTGTGGTGGAAAAACATAAAGTGAGTTTAATTTAGTTTTTGTTTTGTAAAAAGGAATATAAATACTTTTACATTTGCAGAAAAGTTGAAGTTTCTGTAAATGGAAGAAGGCAAGGTATTACAAAAAAAATGGTGAATACAAAAGAATCTAGACTAAGTATATGTAAAATTGAGTTAATGGGGAATTTTATAGAAATATCAGAACTCTTACAGATGAATGGGATATCCAAAGCCATCCAGTATAATAAATTAAAATATTTGTGCACAGAGTATCAAAAAGCTTGGAATATTTTAAAATGTAATATTTTTAAAGGATATATTTCTAAAGATCCAAAATTATTGTGCTTTACCGCAGACCAATAAAAAAATGTCTTATTAACTGATTATTATCATTTAATGAAGAATATAGAAATGCGTATTCATAAGCCACTTGATATTTTGCATATTTCCAAAAAAAAAAGTTCCAATTTGTTAGAACCATATTATCTACTTCAATTGTTGCCTTGTTTATTCTTAGGGCTTGAAGCATATTCTAATGTACCTTTTATCTCATATTGTATTTCGAGTTTTATGTGAAATTCTCATTATTTTTGCAAAGTCTCCAGACGTATCGGGACATATCGTGCATATTTCCATATATGTGCATAATTAATTTCAATAATCGAAGTGAGTTATTGCGAAATTCTCAAGCCAAGAAAGATTCGCAGATATAAATTATGAATAATTGGTTATTAAAATTCTCTTTTCTTTGTTTAACCAATTAACTTTAAATATAAAATCAGAGTATATCAAATGGACATTAAGGTTTGGCCCTATATACCCTATAGGGTATATACTGTAGTTTGGCGGTATCGAATTTTGCGCGCAAAATCAAAAATGGCATCTTGGTGTGTAATTAGTGGTGGGCATAATCGAATGGTCAATATACATACATGGTCAATATTCATTCATCATTGGTTCAGCATGGCAATGTAGAACCTTTTTGTGCCTTTTCTTTTAGGTTGTCTACATTTCATATCTTCAAGTAATTATTAACCTATCACTTCCTATAATACTATAATATACTGTGAATACTATTTATGTGAATATAGGTAAAATATATTTATTACGTGCGTCTAGCGACACCAATTTCCACTTTGTCCTATGCTTCCAAAACCTTCCGATATAATTTAGAGCGAGAAGTTTAGGAAAACATACTGTCGAAAAATTGTTGGTACGAAAAATACATTTCTCTTATTTGAATTATTTTTTTTCATTAGCCCATCTCTGTATAATTTCTAATGAAATGATATGTATGTTGCTGTATGTGCTTCTTTTTTTGATAATTTGATTGCTATTTTGGTACACATACATATAGATACTTGTAGTATGTACCGTGACTCGAACCGCAACAACCGTGGTTGCGGTGACCTCCGTTTTTGCGTACCGTAAATCACCTGTTCCTGAAAATTTGTAATTCACGGAACTCGGTTACTGAAAATGGTGAGTTACGGTTGCAACCGCAGTTACCAGAATTAGAAGTTGGTTTGTTGTGGTAAGTATCGTTATTACAGGTACCTAATATGTTATGGTTATGTTGTGTTGTTTATTCTGTTCCGTGAATAACCGTATTTTCAGGGAACTTGTAACTACCAGACATTAACCGAAACCACGGTAGCGGTTACTTCAAATCATTCGCGGTACATAGCCTTAATTGCCATTACTGCTTAAATACATACATGATATTTAGCAAATATCTTTGAAACAATTTATATTCTAGAGAGGAATGGAGGATACTAAAAATAAACAACTAAAATTTAAACTTCGTAGTGGGAACACCATGCCAATGGTTGGATGTATGTATGTATTTATGAGTCCATAGATCATAATAAATACAAATGTGGTACACTCCGACTTCTTTTAAAATAATTTTTAGTTGGAACATTTCGAATACGTGGTAGTCAGCTGATAAAAGAAGTTCTAGACTTTGCATTATGTGCTGGTTATCGATCTATAGGTAAGGTAATGGAAATTAAACTACTGTATATCTAACATATTGAATATGTAGATACAGCTGCTGTATATGGCAATGAAAAAGATATTGGTACAGCTTTAAAAGTTTTGTTACCTAAATATAATTTAAAAAGAGAAGATATCTTTATCACAACAAAGTTACGTAAGTAAATCAGTAAATCATATCTTTTATTGATAACAGGTCTGGTTTTATAGCTCCCAGTCATCATGCTGACAAAGCATTATTGGCACTTACAAATTCCTTGGAGAATTTAGATTGCAGTTATATTGACTTATATTTAATTCATTGGCCTGGTCAAGCAAGCATACCGATGCAAGATGCTAGTAATTTAAATGCAAGAGCCAATACCTGGGTGCAATTAATTGAAGCCAAGAGACAAGGTTTAGTCAAAGACATTGGTGTATCCAATTACACTATAAAGCATCTAGAAGAGTTGTTGTCAAATTGTCATGGAGAAATTCCTGTAGTAAACCAGGTAATTGCCCAATAAATGTAGCAACAACTGCCCTATCAATTGCTTTTTAACATGTTTTATTGTAGCGGTTGGTAGGGGTAACTAAACAAGAATGAACAACTAACAAATTTTAATTAGTCGGATTCGTAATCTTTTTTGTTCCTTCTAACTATCTTGTAGTTTCACTAACAATAAGTGTCGGCGTCTTTGATACAGTGTTCGTATATACCTTGATTGGCAATTCCCGGCGCCGACACGAAAAATTCCCGTTTTGACACTGCAATTCCTTTTTTAATAAATTACTTACTAAATTAAAATAAATGTACTGATACAATAACAGATTTATTTTAACTAAAGCAATTGAAAAACAAAATACAAAAATAATAAAAATTTAAATTTATTTTTATTGATGCAATAATAATATTTTATCCAATAATTCCCTCTAAAACCAAACTTTTTCCCTCTAACGTTCAAAATTCCCCCTAAAAAGGGAATTTCTCTCCCATATACGAACACTGCTTTGATGTTTGGTCTATCAATTTAAGGAAATTTGCGATGGCGTTTGGCGGCTATATTTGTAACTAATAATTGCAAAATGGGTAGGAAAATAACCTATATACTCAAACAGACTGACAATTAACAGAAAATCACACAACATAATCCGTGGAAATGCAAGTCGCACAGAGGCTAATATAAATATTATAAATACAGAAACTACAATTTTTAGATCGATCAAGGCAAATCATTTTATATATGGACATTTTGTGAAATTATAAAATCAATAGTTTACGAATACATATAAAAATTCACGATCAATGCTTTTTTCCTGGATATTTATTTGAATATTTGCCGATGAGGTTGTATTTATCTATAATTTATGCTTAAAAAGCAACGAAATCGCATGGATTAATAAATACAGATATAAGAGTGAACGAGGATATTTGTGATACCTTTAAAATATGTTACTCTATAAAACTTATTTTAAAGTTTTAATTACGGTGGTTGTTTTTATTTCATATAGTTTTGTGATTAAAATAAGTGCTGTGTACAATTTCTTATCCCTTTATATGTGTAACAAGATATTGTTGTCTAAGATTAAACACGAACGTTTAGTTTTGTGATATAAATTAAAAGAAACGCTTGAGCAAGCAACCTAACCTTTCAACATAGTCCAATTCTGTAAACGCCGCTATCAACACATTAAATAAGTAAGCAAAGAGCATGCGCCAGCAAAGGCAAATTTTAAACCCAATTTATAGATTTCCGGCCGCCCGCCCGCCCGTATGCCGTAACCGTAAGAAAAACATGAGCAAATGGCCTGTGCGTGTAACCGTTTATAGATACGCCGTTCCGCCCGCCCGTAGAAAGATGATCAAGTTTTAACATTTTACGTTATGGGCTTGCGTTCGACCAATCAGAACGTTTGTTTACATATACGAAAAATTTTAAATTTAAACAGCTTTAGCACCAATTTCTTGGTTTTATGACTTGTACGTGATTTTTACAGAAGTCGGTCAGAATATGAAGTTATTTAAGGAAGCGTCTCATAAATATGATTCTCTTGAAATTAAATCTCTTAGAAAGAAGAACATTTTTGTGTCTTGGTTATTTATTTTAAAAAATTCATATTTATTAATTATAAAAGAATGGATATGGATATACTTCGATATGATTCAAGGATAACCTCATTTATATAATAAATCTTTAGCAGAATTTAAAGATAATCAACTAAGAGATGAAGAACTGATTAGGATTTTCAGTTTTCATTTTAAGGAAAGTAGCTGTATAAAATCCCTTTTGCTGTCTATCCCTATATATTGGACGAGTTTTCCAACGTCTGTTTCTGGTGTTTCTCTTTTTTATTATATAGGCTGCAGTAATCAAAAGCACTGTACAAGTGGCTAATAGATATGCATTAGCCTCTGCGTCATTCATTCTACATAAAAAAAGGGATTGAAATCATGTGATTATCTATTATATTTTATATACTTACATTTTGAGTATATTATATACCTAATCAAATATAAACGATGATAATTATGAATAAGAGTTTAGGAACTATCTAATTACGGAAGCGGACTGGAGTGTGTAGCATATACCAAGAATGTACTAACAACTGTTAACTTGTGGCTTGCGAGACCTTGCCTTGGAGTAAAGAGCCAAAAACAGCTGTTAAATTCAAATTTAAATCTACACACATTTGCGCATGGGCAAACATTACGGTAACGGAATCTATAAAATACCCTTTGTGATCGTCGTTGCGCTTACGGTTACGGCATACGGGCGGCTGAAATCTATAAATTTGGCTTTATGACCCGTTCAGGGAGTTCTAGCGCCGATCACAGCGCTAGCGGTTATCGCTTCCAGGGCCGTAACTCCCTGAACGCAGCCAATGTCACTCCTATAACAAAATGACAGAATACAACGGCTTCGTAGGTTAGATTTTTGCTTGTAAACAATTGAATTCAAATAGTTTTAGTAACATTTCATCCACCTATGCGACACCGCGAATTTCCTTGGGCGCCATGTTTGAAACCCATGTTACCGGCGATGTGAAACTACTAGATATACATGTATATTGTGTTCTAACTAGTAGGACGCCTAGCTCTACCAAGAGGTCTTGTCAAAACATTATTGATAGCCATTTTCCGAAATCGGAAAAAGTGACATTTCCGCGCAATTAACCTTTTACCCGCTGAATCTAATGTGTTTTTTAATAAATTTTCGACGTTTTTTGATTTAGGCATTTATTTAATTTCAAATACTTCTAAATATTGTAGCAATTATCTAAATTTCTTAAAAAAAAGATATCAATTTTTCTTCTGGCGTTGAATTATCACAAAAATACTAAATTTAAATAACTTATTATTATATAACTTAATGCTAGCGCGTCTATTTTAAATTTGAAATTCGGGGTTTCCGACTATTCCAGCAGATGGCGCCACCCCAGACCGGGAGTCTGCTTACAGAGGGCGGTAACATACGGTGCGTGAATTCACAAATATGATTCGTACGGTACGAATCTTTAAATAGTACACTATTATGTGCTAGTATAATATGTACAGGATGTTCCATCCAAGACTGGGTCTTTGATTACAGCTCTATTTTTGATTTTAAGAAAAAGTGTTATACCAAATTTTTACAGAATTCAATGCTGCATAACCTAAAAATATTTTTGACTATACAGGCTGTTCCAAAAGTATAAAAACGCATACTTACTCTGTTATTTTAAATGGGACGCCCTATATATGATTCTATTTTTAAATTCTAGGAAGAAAAATAACATCATTTTATATAAGCTATATGTCTATCTGTAATAACAATGGTATTATTTACACTTTTGTAAAAAAAAGGCCCTGCGGAAAGCTCTCAGTTAAGACGGAGTAGTTTGTATATGTATTTGTTTTAGATATTCATATTTTAAATATACATATTATACATATCTAGCTTAATACAACAGTGAAATTAATTCATTTCATACCAAACATTTGCGGCGCCTCATGCAGGTTATTGTAGATAATTATTTTTAAATAAATCCAATGAATTTTCCATTAATTTTCAAGTCAGCTTAATATATAAACGCGATATAACTAAATAAAACCGCAAATCAGTAAGCATGCATCAGTATCAGATCAAAAAATACAAAACAAATACGTTTTTTGAAAATAGAAAGAAATTTAATGTCATACGTCTATAGCCCACTTTACAGTTCGCAATTATTTTATTGCGTGCAATAAAAATAGCGCATGCTCTATTCCGTGTATTGCACGCGCAATGCAAGTAAAATTGCACCCAGCTGATCGAAATCCATTGAATGCGCAGGCGCTATTTCTATTGCATGCAATTTTTATTGCACGCAATAAAAAAATTACGAACTGTAAACCGGCCTTAAGATTAACAGAAACTAGGTTTGTTTTGGTTCGTAAATCTTACTGCGCCGGACAGAATGCGTAGATGCAAAACGTTTTGAATTGTTGCGGATATTTATACGGACTACACACACTAACGCACAAAACCAGAACGTGTATTTGCTTGATTATGGCGTCACCTGCGGATAAATATTCAATTCAATTATAGCGAAACCGACTGATACCGACATTACCGACCATTATTATTATTAAATTATTTTATTTTACGGAAAAAACGTCTAGGGCTGTTTAACAAAAATCTGTCAGAATATCCAGATTTCTCAAACCTTTTAAAAATAAATGTGACTACTTCTCTTGAAACAGCAAAAGACGATCATAGCACATGCGTTGCTACAACAATCAAACTTTGTCCACACCAGTCCACACTACGGAGCATGAACGATCTGTGACGGTTTGAAATAATTATGGACACTTGTTGGTACGGAACCAAAACAGATAACTGACAAACCCAAAACAGTACGCAAAAAAAACAGAATGCTTTTTATCAACTGCGCTTGCGTCTGACATGCAAGGATTTTTATTTTTCGGAACCAAAACAAACCTATTATATTACCGATGTTTGGTAGGCTATGGTAATTCTTTATTACCCTAACTTGTCCAACAAACATTATATTTAGTTAATAACAGTGAATGATAGCAAAAAGTCAAAGCTAAAAAAAAATAATTTGTTTTATATAATACGTTTTCCGTGATATGTGATTCCTTTTTTGGGGGGGGCTACCTAAAGGAACTTGTGTTTAAAAAAGAGCCATCCGCATAGGAAAGTAGGAAGAATAGAATGAGAGAGGCATTTTTATCCATTTTGCAAACTTGTTGAAAAAAACTATCCCAAAACTTGCAAAAGGGTCGAAATATGCTTAACAGAAAGAGGATATATTTTTGAACATCTGCTATAAAATTTGATAATTAAAAATGATTACTACGTGTAAATACCTTTAATTAAGGATGTGTTTTGTTGTGGTTTAATGTTCATTTGTTTTTTATTATAAAAAAAAGACAAACATTAAGTCTTAAGTTTAATGGTTTATGAATAAAATACATATATATTATTTGAGTAATTAATTAAACATATAATAAAATAAATAAACAGTCACTGACATGTAAGAAGGACAACATATAACTATTATGCTGGTGAAATAATTATCATGGCCTGCCCTATGAAAAATAAGTATTACTATTTCTGCTAATTATCGTAAATATCCTTCTTTTTTCAAAAAATATAAGATTAGTTTTATATTTTATTATCTGATACTAACACATATGTATTTACTAATTTAAGGCTTTATTCAATTATATAAAGTTTGTATACCACGCCAACATGAAAATTAATGGAAAATTCTGCATGAGGTATCATAAATGATTAGTATAAATTAAAAGGGTTTCGTGTAAGGGTTGATTGAACGTAAGCAAAGATATTGCCATTTAAAAAAATCAAGTTACCGTGGTTTAAAGTTCAGCAACTGGCCAGGATTATAGTAGACCCCTGAACAAAATTATATTGGTTTTAGTTTCACTATTGTATTAAGCTAAGTATGTGTGTATGATATTTAAAATGTGAATATCTTACACAAATGAATATACAAACTACACAACACCGCGTTAATCGAAAGTTTGCAGCAGAGCCATCTTTTACAAAAGTCTAAATAACAAAATGTTGTTATTATAGAGACATATAGTAGTTTATATAAAGCGATGTTATTTTTGTTCCTCGAATTTAAAAATGGAATAATATATAGGCTGTTCTATTTAAAATAACGGAGTAAGTATGCGTTTTCCTACTTTTGGAACACTCGCGTATACTCGAAAATATTTTTAGGTTATGCAGCATTTAATTCTGTAAAACTTTTGTATAAAAGATTTTCTCCTAAAATCAGGAATAGAGGTGTAATCAATGGCCCAGTCTTCCGTGTGACACCTGTCGTGATTTCAATAATCGGAATATCCGAGGCTATGTGATATCTAAACAAAAAAAAAAAGGTCGTCGGTTCTTGCAAAAAAAAGTCATCTAAAAAAAAAAAAAAGGTAGTCAGTTTTTCTCAACGATTCATTACAACTTATATGAACAAGTTTAGAACGAGTGCACTGATACAATAGCTCCGGCTATCCGGGTTATCATTAATTTGCTGTGCGCAGTCGCGCCTCGCCGTTGACCGTTACCGCAATCACGAATCACTGCTTTCAGAATTTTCCACTCACGGTCGTGATCCGTGATTCTCCAATCACTGTGAAAGAATCACAGTTCGTGAAATATCGCTCATCACTACATTTTAATATCATACTATACTATGTATATATACGTGGGTCAGCCAACGGTCGTACTCATAATTTACGGGTGTGTAGGCATCGTTAGTACGAGTCGTATTACACGAATCTTTAATTTTAGGAGTCATATTAAGATTCGAATCGCCCATTGCTAGTGTTTATGGAATTACTAGCTGCCTACTTAAACAAACTGTTGATGGATTAACCTAACAATTCAATGACAGTTAAAATTTGCTAGTTGTCCGTTATGTACATGTTTCTTCCCATAGTGGAAGCAGGTGGAAATACTGTTGCAACTAGTTCTATTTGAACATCATTTTTTTTATGGACTATTTAATGAATATGATTTAGCGCTTGATAATAACTTATGAATAATTCCTAACAATATTCCGTTATTCGATTATCTTCATCACTAGTTGAAAAAATAGTTTAAAAGTCAGATTAATTGCATGCGCTTTGTTTGTATTTAAGACAACATAATTTTGGTATTTCAACATCTTTATTAATATTTCATTACAAACTAAAATTTTAAGGTAGAATGGCACCCACATTATCATGATGAGCATTTGCTGGATTATTGCAAGAAACATGGAATTCTTTTGCAAGCTTACTCTTCTCTAGGTGGTACAAATAACCGAAACCTGCTTAAAGATCCTAATATCATTTCGATATCAAAAGAATTAAAAAAGACACCAGCTCAGGTATGGTTTTCAATTATGACTCGACATACAACTACATTTGCTATATTCCTTTTATTAACTTCATTAGCTATCAGAGCTCACTAGCGATACATGAGGAAACATTATTTTTACACCTTTACGTTCGCAGCTGCACTCAAATGCTTAAGCTCGCGACATCTTACAACTTAAAACTTATAAAAGGAAAGCAGCAATTGCTAAACAAATGATTTATAGCTTTGAGTTAAACCTTTTGTAATCAAAAATTTTCTAAAACATTTCCTGTAAGACTGTACTCCTTTTTGCAGGTGCTTTTGAAATGGCCTTTACAACAAAACATTGCTGTTATTCCCAAGGGATGTACGAAGGAACACATTGAAAATAATATTGAATTAGATTTTGATATTCCGGAAAAAGATATGATTACATTGAGCAATTTGAAGATCAGCCGTAAATACGCTTGGGATCCCACAGAAGTTAAATGAGATGTGTAAAGGTGTTTCAAGTTAATAAGCAACCTAGCTTCGTCATACCTGACGTCAAATTTATAGTAACTATTTTTGTAGTAAAATATTTCCAAATGTATAAAAATGTTAATAGTAACATATTATGAAAAATGCTTCTCTTGCGCAACCTTGTCTTTTGTTACTTGTATAGTAAATAGTATATACAATTACCACCGATTATTATCCTATTACCGCTATCATATTTTTGTTACATCACATAATTATGTATTCTAGGAATGACAACTTCTGAAATTTGGTAATTAATAGTGTAAATATGTAAACTTAATACTACTTCAAAATACATCACTAGCGACGACGAAGGTTGCTTGCTAGCTTGGAAAACCTATATTAAATATGTTATTCAATATTTTGATTTATGTAATCCTGGAATTTAAATAAATAGGTTTTACACAGGTTTCATTTCAATTTCTTTCACTGCTGGGCCTGGCTGGGCAGACATTTGACATTGGTGTAGGATATGAGGTTGTCTGATAGTGGGAGTGATCTAAACTTTTTTAGCTGGAACTAAAAAAAATATCAGATATTTTGACAGGATTTTTAAGAACAAGATATAACAAAAATTAAAAATTTTATTCAAAAAAATTTAATTTTCACTTTAAACAAAAAAAGAATAGATTGCTGAAAGACGTCTACAGAACTTAACAGTTGTACTAATGGGCAAATCATATTTTGTGCTGTAAATTTTGAATCGGACTTCCATACTATTGGATATTGGACGTTGCAACTGACGATATATATTTTTCAAAATATATACTGTGATTTACAGAAACATTCTTAATGATTTTAACAGAATCATTAAGTTATAGTACTAACAGAATTATGGTGCTTTTTAGTAAGGAATAAAATAAAACAAGATTTAATTTCTGAGGTTATAAAAAATTATTTTACCAAACAATCAAAATATTACAAACTAAATGAACTACACATTTTTTTTTAATAATATGTAAGTAAATATGACAAATATATAGAAAAAACAATAATGAAATATGAAAAGTAAAGAATTCAATAATCTTGAGATTGAGTCTTACTTCCTTTTGAAGAGCCACCTGTATTATTAGTCTTCTTTGGGAGAAGAACAGCTTGAATATTGGGAAGGACACCTCCTTGTGCAATTGTAACTCCAGAGAGTAGTTTATTCAATTCTTCATCATTTCTGATTGCTAATTGTAAATGTCGAGGAATTATTCTAGTTTTTTTATTATCTCTTGCAGCATTTCCCGCCAATTCCAAAACTTCGGCGGCTAAATACTCCATTACGGCGGCTAGGTAAACTGGGGCACCGGCTCCAACTCGTTCGGCATAATTGCCTTTTCTTAATAAGCGATGAATTCTTCCAACGGGAAATTGCAATCCTGCTCTATTGGATCGTGATTTTGCTTTTCCTTTAACTTTTCCTCCTTTACCTCTTCCACTCATATTTAATAAGTACGATAGCACTGGATTTACAATTACCTTCGCTCACAAACGCGGGAAATAAAATGCAAAAAACACATTCCTTTCACTGACCACTGACGGTTAGATCCCCACCACAGATCAAATGAACTACAA
This sequence comes from Protaetia brevitarsis, assembly GCA_004143645.1. NCBI lineage: Eukaryota > Metazoa > Arthropoda > Insecta > Coleoptera > Scarabaeidae > Protaetia > Protaetia brevitarsis. The sequence goes on from RXPK01000257.1 coordinate 971,604, forward strand.
TACAATTGTTCTACACCGATAACCTTGTACAACATGGCGCCAATGTACACGGGAACATTCAAAATATAAGATTAAAAACGGAAGTATCTTTTACTGTTCACTTATTTTTTATTTTATATCTATAGCAATTTTAAATCTCTTCAAAATCTTGAAGCAGTTTCCATCATATACTAATTACGAGAGTTTTGAATTTTAGTGATTTTACAACTCACATTCACCAAACTTATACTAGAAAAAAATTGGCAACCAAGTTATAATTGGCTAAAAATAATAATAAAAATGAATTTTATCCTTCAGTCCATTGAGACAAAAGTACAATTTTTAAATATACTTTTTTCTTGCAACACAAACCTTACAAATAGAAGGGCCAAAGGTGCCAAAGCCACAAAATAATCCTTATTTGTCCCATTTGCACCGACGTTCTAAACTTACTTAATTTTTTTAATACAATAACATTTCATGCAAATGAGTTATATATTCTAGTCAATTAAAATTAAATTGGTGCAATACGTTATTTTGATCTAATATTGTTGGTTGCATGATTGCCAATCAACGAAACAAGAAACCTTATATCTACAAAATATAGCCGGAAATTTCTAGGGAAAATCTAGGGAATGTTTACAAAGTGTCCAGAAGATTTTCAATTCTGTATTACTGGCATGACTGTTTCAAACAAAGGGAAAATAGCGCGTGAATCGTTATCACCATAGAAGATATCATTTCGCGTATTCTTTACAGAAGATAAGATAAACAGTTTTTCTTATATTTTATTGTGGCATGATAAAATAGCACCAGTGCGTATTATAGACTTGGTAAATGAATATATCTGCATTTTATATATAATAATGGAAGGAGACGGTAATTGCAACAGTAACGGTTATTCGTCATCATCACCTGATGAACAAGATGCTCTCGGAAATACTAGGTAAGATTATAAATATATGTAATTTTTTTATCTTACAAAGTAGGTATGTAGGTTTCCTCAATCCACAAACCTAGTTGGTCGCATGACAACAACAAGAAATGCTCGTTTCTATAAGATGGACCATCAGAACAGGGGTTTGGCTATAATTTTTAATCATGAGTATTTCAAAGTGCCTGGTCTTAAACAACGCACAGGCACCCAAGTAGATTGTAAAAATTTAGAAATGCAATTGAGAAGGCTTCATTTTAATGTAGCTGTTTATAATGATCTAGAACATCAGGAACTACATAATAAAGTTAATGAAGGTAAGGATTTACAATTTTAACATTAGTCGATAGGTACTTTAAGAATATATTTGCAGCTGCAAGTATTGATTATACACATTATGATTGCTTTTTATTGGCTGTGCTGTCACATGGTGATAAAGGCATTTTGTATGCTAAAGATAATGGTTATAAACCCGAATCCTTGTGGGGTGCATTTACTGCTGATAATGCACCTACCTTAGCAGGTATTTTTAACATAACATGTTGCTTCAAATAAATATATTTATATTTCATTTATCTTAGGAAAACCAAAGATGTTTTTTATACAAGCATGCCAAGGCGATCAATTGGATAGAGGTATTACATTATCAAGAACTGAAACAGATGGATCTCCCCATTCCTATAGAATTCCTACTCATGCAGATTTTTTGATTGCATATTCAACCTATCAGGTGAGCTTAGAGGTCAATTTAATAATTCACATTCTCCCTTTAGCAGCATTTCATTCTATGGTTCTAATTTATAAATGTTTTTGCCCACTGAATGATATAAGTAAAGCAAAGCTGGTCTTTTTCGCGTCAATGAGTTTCAAGTATGTCATCACATAAATATAACAAAGACTGCTCTGCTTAGAGCTAGTACATTCCCATAGTGAACAAATACACTAGTTGCAATGAATTATGTTTCTTTTCTAAACCTTAACACTTACTAATTTAATCCAAAGAAATGGCAAAAAAGTAGTTATTTATTAGCGGTTATGACAGTTACTTTTCCTTAAATTGCAAGAGCATACCTTTCCTACATGATGGTCCGCTGCACTTCGCTAGCAATTCCTGCTTTGCACATGCATAGACAAAGAAAACATAATCTCTTGACCCATTTTCAGGTGGTTAGTTCAGATTTGATCACTTTATTAAGAAAAAACAAACACAGCATATAAGTTTCTGTTTCACTAGCCATACCAAACTCTGTTTAAAATTGGTTATAGAATGCGCGAAATTATTGAGATTCATATGAAGTTTTTTGTATTCTTATTTTACTTACTTTATTTAAAGTGGATTTTAAGATTAAATTATACGACATATAAAAAGCTTTTCCAAAAAATGCCTCTGTGTGTATGTAAAAAGGATGATAATAGTAGTAATTACACTGTGACCTAAAAGACTTATTGTCCCCCTATTCTGCTGTTTTACAGCTGACCGTTCATTTGAGCAATTTGAGAGGAGATGGAGCGTGTTTTATCCTATTTTCCGCAAAAATGCTTGAAAAGGTACCATTCACTAAATCCGGATTCTATCTTGAAACAAAGCAAGATTTCATACTTATCTTGGTATCACTATTCTTGAATAGATGTCCGATGTAATAGTTTCGTCTGGCTCTAGTCTTTATAATATATATTACAATAAATTATAATTTATTAAGGACATTTATTTTCTGCACCAAATGATGAAAAGATTTTGTTTGCGGTTTACTCATTTACATTAAAATTGCAAATACTGTTTGTACTCGTAGAAACAATAAAAAGGGACAAACAAATAAATGTTTGTATTAGAGCTATGCGGTCGATATGTTCTACGTACTATGGTCAACAAATTATATGCGAATTGAAGGTCCACAAATATTCGCTGTTGGAACCATTAAATATTGTGGTTTCTGAGACTCTGGTCTGTAAAAAAAAAAAGAAATATGTGCATAAAATTATGCTCAATACTTATATACAAACATCTGACTAGTGATGCGCATGATTTATAGATATACATGTACTACACGAGCCATCTCTAAAGAACTCTCTAAAAAAAACGCTCGAGTAGTTGTTATTGATATTCTAGAAAAAAGCTTTGAAGACCCGATACGAAAAGAAAACTACCATTTTTAGGGTAGATTACTAAATGGCTAATTGGCTACACTATAATATTAATCTGAAATTTCATTTCATCAATGATATCTTCCACAAATCTTCGATTATTTATGCAACCGACACTAGTAGTATTGCGTACCGAGCAATGCATAATTCAGGATTGTTTGCAAATAATTTTTAATTACTATTTCAGTGTGCTGCAGATTGGATTGCTTTAATAACACTACGTTACAAATTAAAAAAAAAATTAAGTACCCACTTCAATTTTTCCTGTTTATTTATTTATACAAATCGCTTATAAGAACACCTATGTACTTTTTTTCTATCACGTACTGCTTTTTGGGTACGGTAACTAATAATTATTGGTAAAAATCTAAAAAAATATACACATTGCTTTATTTAATTATCAATAATTCGATTAAATTAACGACAAAAAATTAAAAGAAACGACAAACGTATTTTGTTTTGTTAATTAGTCCTAACCCTGGTGAAATGCGAGGAGAAGGTGGCCGACGCTTCGCAATACGTATCTATCATGAAAAACTGAATAATCGCGAATATCTCCAAAACCTTTGGAGATAGACACAATGACACTGGTATTGAAAGAAAATCAAATTTTACATCCATTTTATGTAAAAATTGCTATACCATTCAATTCAAAAAAAATCAAGTATCCATGATTTTAGAGTTCGAAAATTACAGAGCCCTATTCAATCATTCTGTAATGTTAACGCAACACATTTTTAAATAAAAGACGGTGCTGTTTCATAATTAAGCGAAACTGAAAACGCATTTTCTAACTTTCGTATTTCCGGAGATATTTGCAAATACCGCAGACGGAATGTACATGTGTACAATGTAATTCGAAACGTACAACTTAGTCCCAATGTATGCCTAACGTATTTGTTATTTAAATTTAACAAGGAATCCAAAAATACAGTAATATACAGAGTTTCCATTTAAATAATGAAGATCTACTTCCGGTTAAAACCGGAAGTACGCCCATTACTAAAACTAATTTTAAAATGGTAGAATATGATTCGAGCCAACATTTATTTGAAACATTTTTCCAAAAAAGCAATAATAAATCGGTTATGGACCGTTGCATCTTAGGCTGGACACCCGGTATGTATATAGGTAGAATATTTCAATCTGCCGCTACGAGCACGAAGTGACATGTAAATATGCATATTGCATCCATGAGGCGATAAAATGTGAACTCTACCCCCATTGAAAATCCCAAGATTTTGTGCCAGAATCGACATAGCCTATCTAATGCCATCAGTGTATACTTCAAAAACAAGACGTGATAGAAACAAAAAACTTCATGCTTACATATGTTAACTAATTGAAAACATAATAGTAATCAAGTTTTTTCAGGTACGAAAATCGTGTCACGCAGTGTAAAGATTTGTGGAGCTCATTCGCATTTAATTTGCTAGTAGAACGGTTTGCAATAAAATCGGAAGTCAATGTGTGCAATTAGCGTGTAATTTATTTTTGCCATAAGATAAAAGAGTGACTAAAAAACATTTAATATCAACAACTTCGTCACTTATTGATTATGCGAATAGATTAATAACTAAATGTACTCATTAGGCGTTTACGAAAATTAGATTATAAGGTATCTACCGACTTTGTATCCTGTTCTGGCACATTGTAAATGCTATTATTTCCTTTCACTTTCGGTACAGCGGTATATATCCGATCCAATTTTGTAAACCCTTATTATCTGTGTGTTGCGTAGGCTTTCACGGCCGGAATCTACTGTAAAAAGTTTTAACGACGAGCCATCACGAAGGAAACTTCGACCTCGCCGCTGAAGATGTTCACCGCAGTTGTGAACGAAACATACGGAAGTAATTGCACTAGACCACGGCTCAACAGCCCGGGAAAACTTTTTACACCTTATCATCTATATTTATGAATGACAAAAAATATATAATCTCTAGAGCATGTCCAATACAAGAACTCTTAATATGTTAAAAGAGTGATTATAAATATCATTTTTTGTGTTGAAGAAGGTGCTTTTGTATCTACTAGAATTTTAGAAAATTACTGAAACTGGAACAAGCTTTTTTAAAGAAATATATCAGGCGAGGTATTTTAAGTCGCATAGGGATTTATTTAAATCTGTGATTCATCAAAACATCACATATCTGTTAATATTTAAATTAATATGATAAGTGGCTTTCGAAATCTCAACTGCTTCATATCGTTAGATTAGATAGCCCCTAAAAGGATTGCTGTGAAGTGAATAAAATAGTCTACTTGTATTATTAATGTTTTCCAAATAAATGTTGATCTAAGGATAAGATTATTTATATTAATATTGAAGTTCATTAATTATGACAATATCTGCTTATACATGCTTATATTAAATATGGAAATTTGCAAATATCTGGTATACTTAGGGCCGATTTCATAATCAAGGTGTTAAGCCTTCATTAAATAATGGAAATTAATAAATGGAAATTAATATTAAATATTTAATTTGAATGAGTCGTTATGTTACAAAAGCATGTTGATATGTTGATATCATTGTTTTTAATGACACGTTATTAACAAAAGTTACAAAATAAAAAATATGCTCAAATTATGTGCCCTATACCTTGTCTTAACATTGGAGTGGTTTAAATCAGTCGCGCAAAAAAGAACCTCTTATTGACTTTTGCATAACCGTATTTACATATAAAAAGAAGATGTTTCCGAAATCGCCCTCATGTCATTCTTTATTTAAGGGCCGCTTTTACAACTCTCGTATAAACGACCTATAAGCCCTATCCCGAGTATAAATGTATAATAGCGCTTTTACATATAGTGGATAAAAAGAGTATAGCTTAAGTGGGGGGAAAAACATTGGAATAATTTATTCGGTCGCTACAGGTCGGATAAACATTGGATATGTGGCGGATTAATAAAGATTGACATTTAACATCACTAAACGTCACATACGCTGTCATTTTATTGACTCGTTTAATCTTTTTTTGTACAATATGGATAAAACTAACAAAAGGAAACATTGTGGAAATTATACGGTGAAAGAAATTGACTTACTGGTAAATTTAGTTGAAGAATTTAAGTATCCATTACATATCTAACTTTTTTGAAGAATATTTTTTACTAATGCCTGCGTGCTAATATAGAATGCAAAAAACTGACCACACTAGCTTATATAAAAAGGAGAAAGCATGGTCCGCAATAACGGAAAAATTTCATCCTTTGCAAGAAGCAAGTCGCACAAAATAAAACTTAAAAAGTAAATGGGATTCAATAAAAAAGCAAAGCCGAAAAGAGGTGGCGGAAGAAATAAAACGAAGTCGCAACACAAGCGGTGGTGGACCATGTAGTAAAATAAATATTACGAGTATTGATGTAAGGTTTTGGGCGTAATAGGAATAAGTGCAACGGGATTACTATTCTTGAGGCGAACCTATTAGCGCAAATATTCGTCTTCATTTCGTTTCACTTAAGTAGAAATTTTAGAGGTTACTATTACGGAATTATCTAACATATCTAGCAGAACAAACGATGAAGTATATTCAGATATCATTGAAGAAAGCAATCATATACCTGTTGCGGCATGTCCATGATAACGCATGCTGTTGATTCACTAACACCTACGAAATCTTCTGCTACCAATAACTCTCAATGTTACATAACAACTTAGTTTTAACACTAATTGCACTGTTTCTATTTGTAACAGATTTTATTTGATTTCTTATTAACAAAAGTAATTCCCTAAACGTATCCTTTATACAACAGGCATATTCATTCATATCGCGTCTTAAAGTTCTTTGGGCGCCGAGGTCGATCAAGCCGGTATAATATTTCTTCGTCGTTATCTGATAATTCGTGCATATTCTCTCCGACCTGTTCCAGCATGGTATATATTAAGCTTAGTTATAAATAATGAAAGCTATATAATATTTCTTAGATATGATTTAGACAGTTTCACATTTGACAGTTCAAATAATGCAATTCTCATTACCAACTGAAGTTATTTTATTTTTATTCCAAGAATAGCTGTGCGAATAACAAGAAAGTATTGTAAAAGTGTTCACAAATTATACCTCAGATATATTATAGGATAAAATTATTCCAAGTATATTTATTCCGAGCTTTATACTGGGATTGTAAAAGCAGCCCTAAACCAGTTTAAACTATCAACGCGATCTGCCAACAGTATTTCAAAAAAAATATTCTCCATATCATTTATTGCTTATTTTGGCGGTTTATAAATAAAAAGAAAAGTTATTGCTAGAGCTAACAGGCTATAATGAGCGAAAAAACAAGTTCAAACACTTCAACGCTTTCCCCATCAAGAAAATGTTACTGTGTGGGCGATTTATCTATAGACGAAAAAAATAATTTGGACACGTTTAAAATGTTTTGGAGTCACCTCACAAGGACATTACAGTAAATATATTGAATGTTTGCAACACTTTGGGTATCTTTTCGCAGATATAGACAATTTGTTAGAAACATTCATAATTACTTAGCAAGTAGTGACAAGTGTATTTTATTCGCTAGTGACGCTGAAAGTATTTTGGATAAATAGTGATCACATTAATTATTTGCATGGTCTCTACGGTACACATAAATACAGTTTACTTTTTAAAATAAAAATATTAGTACACAAGTGATTTTAAACTACAAATCATCGTTTACATTCAAGTATTTTAATCTGTACAGGTTGTTTTATAAAGTTAAATAACTACCTAGCATCTGTCAAAGCCGTATGTCAAAAAATTGTGAAGAATTAACTATTTTGCGTCTCCTGGAAATCTGTGCTTTTTCACATACTTGACTCGTTTTCTCGCAACCTGTTCAAAGTATGGCGATATATTTTTTTTTTTCTAAATGTAGAATTAGATAGAGAATGAATGAAGCGTTTTTTAAAATAAACTTTTGCTCTTTAAACAAAAAAAAATCGAAAATTTAAAAAAGCGAGCGAAGAAAACATCGATTTTGTAAAACTCATAAAAAAAAAGTTTAGAAATTTTATGAAATTTTAACGTGTGTAAATCAATGAGATCAGACACGGCGGTTCTGAGAAAAAGGGACAGACGTAATGGCGGTTTTCCCATATGGATAAAGATATGTAGTAACCCCTTTAAATCTACTTTCATGTTGTATATGTTACTATAACGTAATTAAATTCACTTCGAAGTAATATAATGGAACTTAAAAGTAACTGAATTCACTTTCAAGTTCCGTGTGTAACTTTTAGCTTCTTTACAACCTCAAAGTTACATTAACTAGTAATTGACCTATATAGCGACGGCAGAATACTAGTTCAATTAAAAATTTCTTTCTTGAGACGGCACTCATCTTATAGAGACCAAGTTTATATTAAAGTATGTAAAAATGTTTAGGTACCCACTAGAGTTTAACGAACGAGATAGAGACCTATTATTTCCGTTTACAAGATGCAGTAATAGAAAATAAGATCATGTCGTTGTAAGGTACATTAGGAAAATGTAGTTTTTTTTTAATTTAAAGAGGTGATACATTTTCTTTTATAAGTTTTCATATTTGTATCATAATTTTGATAGACCAGAGATAAAATATACATGCATAATAAAAACAAAAAGATAAAACGCGCATGTTGCGTTTTTCAACATTATTATTAGAAAGAATGGTTAATAGTTCTGCTCAGGGCGGTGAAGTTTCAATACAGATCTCGGGAAATCGTACCTATTATACGTCACCAAGATCTCATCGAGCATCGATGACGTATGCGAAGTGTATCGAAGCCTCAATAGGCTAGCTTGCGTTAAACCCTAGTACCCACTACGCTCATATTGCACCTAGCAAAACCATTGCTCATCTAAATGCCTAAACTCTACTACTTTATAGTTAAATTTATTATAAAGTTGTATATATTTGGAATGGTTAGTTTAAGGTGGTAGTCAAACGTAACTTTTTGGTTAAAGATATATATAGTCGCCCTAGGAAGTAATGATTATGTAATTGTAACACAAAAAAAAAATGTTTAGGTAATATCTACGCGCTGCTCACCTTAATTCTACAGAATATATACTAGCGGTAGTGGGTCATGATTATAATAAGGTCAGATTTTGGTAGCATATGTTAGTAACGCCGACTTTTAATCTGTAAGTATGTGCACGAATTATCTTTAGAGTGACTCAACAAGTAAGAATGACGTAACAATTACTATTTTATTAGCACCACAAAGTAATAAACCTTAAAGTAATTTATTTGGTGGCCACGACGTAACTGCAACTACAGATATGTCGTCTAAGTAGATATCCATTCAAAGTTGGTAATTGTAGTAAAAATCACGTAACATTGACTATAATGAAGTAGTTGTGTCTATAGCAGTGCTAATCACAACTAAATGTGCTACTTGGGTGATCAGTCACACACGATGGAAAAAACCGAAGTGTATGAGGTCTTTTAAGCCTGAGTTTCGTTTATGTTTACAGGATTTTTCTCATGGCGTAATACCACCAAAGGTTCTTGGTTCATGCAAGCCTTATGTGATGAGTTGGCCAGAAATGGATTTGACGAAGACATTTTAACGTTGTTAACTTTTGTATGCCAACGTGTGGCTTTGGATTTTGAGAGTAACACACCTGATGTGCCTCACATGCACGCTCAGAAACAAATACCTTGCATTACAAGCATGCTTACAAGGCTAGTGAAGTTCACTAAACGTCCTTAATTTGAATTTTTATACCATATAATCATTTAGATTGATAGAATTTTATCAAACATTTTTTTTTATCTCTGTGTAATTAAGTATAACAGCATTTTTGATTTGTTAGATTTGATTTAATTTCATGTTTTTTTAATTATTTATCAAAAATAAATTGGAGAATATATACATGAAACAGTACAAATCATGTAATGTGATAGCGAAGATTGCCATCTTTTTTATTACCTGTTGCAATAAAATTATTTTTAATGTATATATTAGTACTTTGTTATACATTATATACATTGTATTATTTAGTGCTAAACTATTAAATGTGAACTTAATTTATAATAAAAATAGAATATATAGTCACTGAAAAATGTTTAAGACAAGCAAAAGCCAATAAAATCATTTCTTGCATTTAATTAAACATCTCTTTGTATTTATTGTAATATTAATATTTATTTAATTTAATAAGCTATCGTTGTGGTATTGCAGTGGTAAATAATACTATGATCCAATAAGGAGGAATTTTGATATAAAAACTGGAAATTTATTAATGATTTGGCAAAAATATGACAATTTTTTTTAGAAATTGCTCAATATTCTGCAAAACTAAAGTATTACGAAAACAATTAATATTAAGTATTAGTAGTATTTTATTTTTTTATCTGTAATTCCAAAATATTGTACACCAAGAGAAAAAAGTCCGCGTAGCTTGGTAGTAAAGAACTAACATACGGAGGTTGCCGCCAGCCGAAAAAAAATACCTAAATTCTTTTCATTTATTTTATTCAATAAAGCTCGATATTTACAATATATCCCGTAAAAATTATGTTCACGTCATCTTTTTCTTTACTACCAAGCTCCGCGGTAACTTGCTCTCTTGCTGTACGTTTAAGTATATTAGTAAGTGTTATTGGCTTTTGTTTTTTTTTATTTTGAATTTAATTGTAAGTTATGATCTGCATTAATATATGCTTAATTTCTTTGTTATATTTATACGTACACAAGTGAAGAAAAATTATTTATGTTTCAAATAAAAAAATTTAACATATTTAAGATTGAAAATAAGCACTGCCTATAACATTTCAGCAATATTGATACAAAATTATTCATGGCCTTAAAACTTGAGCACATACGTGGAGAATATTTAGTATTTATTATATCGAAAGATAAACACAACTATGTGATTATTGTATTTAAGAAACTATTATGTACGTATTAGTAATATAAGCCATAATGTGGAGAAAACACGAACAATTGTCTTTCAGAATATGTGTCTTACTAGATGTCGTAAAAGATAGGGTCTTGTGCATTCTACATCATAGCAGCAGATGGTAGAAAAGCTTTTTTTGGGTAATTATACATTCATAATTAAGATACGTAAATCAAGACTTTTTTGCAACAATTTAGCAATCGACTGCACTGTTTACTTTTCGTATCTGCATTTTAATATATTTATATACGCTATTTTGTCGATTACATTATTTTCTAGATTTTTGAAATTTGCTCATGTTTATACCCTACTATAATTAAATGTGAATTACGTGTAAATATTTTTTTAATTCCCTTAAAACAATTAACCTGTCCTTAAAAAAATGCTCTAGAATGGTTAAATTGATAACTTTTACTTAATCTTTGTTTCATCTAACAATGAGTATGTTGTAGTAAGTAACGGGGATTGTATACCGGGAAGCAGTGGCGTAACTAAGTAAGTTTTTAGCGCCGGTGGACATCTTAAGATTTAGTGCCGTCTTCTGCTTGCCAAAATGCAATGGAAAACATTTCATTCTAAAACTTCTAACATCAATTTATAAATTAAGAAAATTCTTTTTAGGAACAAGGATAAAATAAAGATTTTTTTTATAATAAAAATTGTCCCACCAAAGAAAGAGCATACTACTCCTAAATAGGTGTTAGGCAAGATATAGAAGGTAGCGATTAAATTTTTACAGCAACTAGATATACTCGTGTTTATTCGCGTCATGAGTGGGGAGTAGTGTTGGGTGGCGGTTTTTCGAAAGACTACAAAACACGAGTAGGTCTAACCCCTGTAAAAATTTAATCGTTTCCCCTTACTTGCCCAACACTCCGCCTAAGTAACACTGTTGAGTCACAGTATAGTATAATATCTAGTAGTGTCATGAGAGGGATTATTTGTACCTGTTTTTGAAAGCTGCGCGAGGCGGTCAATAATGGAAATCGCTGCGGCAATATGGCGTTATTTGTATTTGTGCTGGCGTTTAACATTACTATAATTTAAATTTTTATTATATTTATTGATATTAAGGCAGGGTAAGACTTCCGTAAGAGGACCGCTGATTTGGTACTTTATATGCATACTAACGGAAACAGTATGTGTTCCTGAGTGTAAAATAACTATTCATTTTTTAGAGAAAAATTAAATGTAATGGTTAAAGTGACTTCAGTCACAATTCAATCTAGTTCGTTTGAACTTTGCGCCTGTTTTGTCTAAATTTTAGTAACTTTTCTTTCCACCCCATTAACCACACGTTATATCTGTCAAAAACGCCTGGCACATAACCTCGAAATAGCACTTTTCGAACACTGTTTTTAGTACTTTGTTTTCATTTGCTCAAAAAATGAATAGTCATTTTACACTCAGGAACACATGCTATTTCCGTTAGTATGCATAGAAATCGCCAAATCAGTGGTCCTCTTACGGAAGTATAGCCTAAGGGCAGTTACAATTGTTGTTTGTTGTACGGAGATACAGCTCTAACTGTAACCTGTTCCATATTTGATTTACCTTCATTGGAAATTGTTAGGGTAAGTAAATCAGTCATTAAAACAATTTAATATCTTAACAATTACTTTTTGTTGTAGTGTTTCTTAGGCTTACCATTTCTTATTGTTACGTCTGTGTCTGGTGGCATTAAAAATTCTCCTGTTTCCAGTGCCTGACTCTTTTTATAGTAAGTGAATTCTCTACAAGCACTGCGATAAGCTCATTTTTAACATAAGTTTTTGTTCTAGCGTGGTTTTTTGTTACGTCTGCATTTGATTTGCGATAATAAAAGTTCTATTGTGCCCACCGACTCTTTACAGTGACTGGATTCTGTAAAATTGCTGCGATAACCAGATAACCAGCATTTTGTAACATTATGTTTTGTTACAGTACGCATTTTATTATACATCTGTGTTTGATTCGTTGACACTTGTAAATAAATATTTATGTGCATATTTTTACAATTTACTATTAATAATAATAATTTATTTTGCGACAGGTAAAACCCAATTACAGGAAAAATACAATGCGCACATCTGCAATACATATTACACATGTGTAAATTATATAAAATAATTACAATAAATTCTAATGTAAATTATATGCAAACTCTGTAATGTAATTTAAACTTTCATTATGAATGTCACAAGCATCAGAGATTCTAGACTCTATTGAAATACTTGCACATTAAAGAAATAGGGGATGTACGTAGAACATTGGTCTGATGTGAAACACAGTAGAAGATTACATAGGAACAAGTGTGGTATGCTTGCAATATTAAAATTAAGTCTACTTGAAAGCCATGGACAATCAGTTCTACCACGAACCAGGCAAAATAAAATTTTAACCAAGCTAACAATTCTTGCATATAAAGTATTGAAATGGAAGTTATTTAAAAGAACAACATTTATCCTCAAAAGTAACCCTAAAAAAATAGTAATTATTGTTCTAAATGTATATTAATCAGTACCTACTATATTTTTATAATGTGTTCTCGGTTATTTTTAAATAGTTGTATATGCTACAGAAAAAAAATTGTAGATTCTGAATTTTACATGGATTTATTTTTGAATGCGACATTCTAATTGCATCCGGTTTATTTATGTACTATTATTTTTAATTTGTTCTTATATTTTCTCATTTAAATTTGGACTTAAATGCCGCCATGATTTATCGAAGAAATGCACACTAATCGACAGCGCTCGGCCCGAGTCGTAAGTAAAGAATGCCGTTCTCATGCGCGTAGCAGGTTGCGCGAGAAAAACTTAGAATCACAAACTTCAAAGGTGCCGACAACTCTTGACACTACCACCTATATACTATACTGTGGTTGAGTGAGGGATTTAGTACCCAAAACTATACGAAACACGTATTATTTGTTTTTATCCAAAACGTTAAAGCTTATTATACAAACATTTAGTGCTACTTGAGCTTCTTGTAAAAACTACCAGTAACTACAGGTGGAATGTTTTTCATGTATTTTTTTTTATTTTTTTAAAAGGTGTGGATAAAGTCTAAGCAATTTGATGTTTAGTAGTGCACCCACAAAGTTGTATCTCGCTCCTATTCACTGCGGTGTTGGAAAAATCTGGTTACTGTAATTGGTCGTGCGAAATTTTAACACGCGACCTCTAGTAACTCGAACCTATAGTAACTACCTCCACTTACGTGAAACAATTCACCTTGATCGTGCCACTTATCAAAACGAAAGGGTAGTGAATCTCGGGTTCAACTCCTAGTTGTTATCTTATTGTCAGTAAGATGTAGTTTTCGATATTAGAAACTTACCTCTCTACAAATTTGTGAACACTTTATTAGCTGAGAATCTTGTTAAACATACGTTTATATTTAGAAAAATAATAAATTACATGAGCAGGTAAGTACAATTTTTTTGTTTATGAAATTATGCTCTATATGTAAATGTCAAGAGAAATAAAAGCAGGTATGTACAGGTAAAAATCCGTAATGAAACTCTGTATAGGTACCTCGAATATTTAAAACTACGATACTATTGTCTCACGATAAGTTGATATTCGTACATTTTTTTACGAAAAAAGAATTGTTTCCCATAATTCCAAATTTGTCCATAAAAATTATGATTTTTAGAACAGAAACCTCTTATTAAGAGCAAAAAAAAATGTCAACAACCAATAATAACTTGTTACTTACTTGATAATCGAAAAATCGATTAAAAAGACGTGGTACAGATTAAAAGCAAGTAAATTACAGCAAAGGTTTATCACCACGATTTGAAAATTACGTTTGATTATTATATCCACGTTTATCGTTTCTTGATTGAAATAACTAAGTCGATTACTATCAAAAGCATCTAGATAAATAGCTGTGCAGTTAAATAGTGGTCAAAATATATTGTCAAATGTTCTTTATTATCTTTTTGTGCCGGAGCCGAAACTTAATGCTCTATTTCGTCGACAAAGTTGCGCGCCACCGACCTCGGCACACCGAACAACAACTAATCTGGCGGTACATTCAAATGGGTTGTTTTAAGGCGCATCCGCACGCTCGGGGTTCGCCGAACGCCGAATGGTCGGCAACTACCGAATCGTGTGGACGCGACCGTCCACACGCTCGGGTTCGCCGAACTCCGAGCAGATACGGGAAAACGCCGAATGTTCGGTATGAGAGTTTTAGTGTGTAGCATTGAGTGATTGATGAATTAGGTTGGTGTTGGGTACAGAAATTATGACTGGTTATGAATCATTGCTGTCACTGCATAACTGAAACTCTTTTTTGTTAGAACCCGGCAAATCATAAATATTTGAAGTTCTGTCATTTTGGTTGAGCATGACAGAAACTCAATATGGATCACGGACACCAGTAATTCATTCATTAGTTATGAAAATATTGACAAACTACATTACTCATGCTATTAATTTCTGTTATTTTTTCAAGTTTACGATGATGATGTATGGTAATTGCGTTATACATGGCGAACAAACTCGAACAAGAAAAGTAGTTTTATTGACCTTCTAACGTGATTGTTATCATTGAAACGTTCGTAAAAATTATAGGTTAATCAAAGAAATATTTTTTGCTCAATTTGTTCGCCATTATTTATCCATTATCTACAAGTATCATACACCCGTATGAGTAATATTTACAATGAGGCGAATATGTTTGCACAAACACGGTCCACTGGGGATGTATGAATTCTTTATCACTTCAAATTGAGGGCCGTGAGGAAGGAGGGTGGTTTCATTTAAATGATTATATATTAATAAATATCTATTTTTTTAATTTATTTGCCTCTTTATAGACCAAAAATCATTATACTCATTTAAACCAGATTATCACATAACAATATAATTTCGACCCTCTTTAGTAGAATTCAAGAAATTTGATGATTATGAAAAGAGTGGTAAAGCTTTTAATATTTAGATAACATTGCAATTAATTAATTACTTTATCTCAACATTAGTTTTAAAGATTAATTTTATAAAACTTAGATTTCTTAATTTACTTGAAATGCATCAATTTAATGTAATAATTAATACTAAAATTGCACTCATATCAATGTCAAAAAAAAAACACGTTGAATTGTTTATTATCTTTGGCGAAGCTGTCATTTTCAGCATACGACATAGTAGTTTCAGTAAATAAATTTGTATCTGTTACCCGCTATCATATGTAACAGTTATTAACTGTAAGTAATAATAGTATGACTAGTAAGAGACGAGCTCACTAGACAGCTGTCAACAGCTTTCCCTCTCACTCTAAATACCTTCCCGAATGTGTGGACGGGTGCCACGAACTCCGTCTAGCCGAACATTCGTGCGCCATTTTCCATTGCAGATCGGGAATGGCAAACAGTTTTGCCACTAGTTCGCCGAACCCCAAACTGCCCGTCCACACGACTAGGAAACCGCCAAACTAGTGCTCGGAGTTCGGCGAACTCCGAGCGTGCGGATGCACCTTTATATACATACTTGTAATATTCAAAATGTTTGCTTAGACATATACCAAATATTTCATAACTATAATAGTACAGTAATATGTAAAGATACTTTATTTATAAAAGTTATAGTATCTGAACAAAGTTTTAGTTTCACAGTGTTAGGGCAGTTGAATACAGTAGAATTAATTGGTCTTTGACACGGTGTATGCAAATATTACTTTTGTAAATTGTCAAGAGTTCGCATTTTACATCACTGACCTTTATTCACAATAAATCCTTAATCACTTTAATACAATAAAAAAAATGCCACTGAGTGTCTATAATAATCGTAATGAGAATAAAATAACACAAAGTTAAACCTGATAAAATAACTATAAAGGTCGTTTTACACCTAGCTATTTATTACGCAATTTAACATGGATTTAATCCGTATTATACACGTAACAATTTTAAATTGGCCAAAATTTTGCAAAATTGCGCAATAAATAGTAGGTGTAAAACGGCTTTAAGACTTAGACTGTAACAACAAAATAGTCTTCAACGTAAAACATACAACGCCTACTCCAATCAGCATCACGCATTGCGTTAAGCTTTGTGGACATGTGCATATGTTTTGCGTAAAGTAAAACTGAGCACGTTAAGTTCCGGAGATATTTAAAAATTTTTGAGGCTTTAAAATATTTGCACGTTGATCTACCTATATCCTTCCGATCGTCTATGATAAGCAACACATCGAAATTCCTCAACACCATTAGATCTGTTTTTTGTTGGTTTGACTCAACGCAGTTTAACCGTACGTGGATGAGGCGTTATAAGTTATTTACAAATCAACGCCACATCGATAATGTAGCTTTCTACATGCATACAGCGCACCCCTCGTAGCACAATAAACTAATTTACCACGAGATTACAATAACCAATGGGAAATTGGACGAAATTTCTCCTATTAAGATTTTAGCTCCAGTTTCTGTGCTTTTTTTTCGATTGTACTTTAAACTAATATTTTAGTCCTTTTAATTATATAGGTGTAGTATGTCATCTACAGTGTAATAAAGATATATATTATAATAAGCGTTGATTATAATAAAAAAAATACTCTTGCATATTGTTCATCTATTTATGTTTTGTGCCCATCACTATTAAGTCGAACTGCAAAGTTGGCTTATTTATGTATAGATGCTATCAATCTATATCGTTTCCGAGCCAGAGAAGGCATTTCCTATATTTTTAAGTACGAATAGAGTAAGAGCAAATAATAATTAACTGTATTTATTTGTTATTTGTTATACCGTTTGCTAACAAATACTAAGGCAAAGAAAAACAATTTTCAAATTGTTTCGGATACTAAAAATATGAAGCACGTGTTTAAATTTCCCGCGTAGTATTAGTATAGCAGTTACTCATCGTGAATGGTGGCGTTCTTTTCAATCTGTATTGTTGTGCTATCAAAATGGTATGTAAAATTAATCTTTATTTATTTCGTGCATCTATCATAATATATTATGGTTTTTTTTATTTTTTTTATGTGTTAGAGTATATTTGTTCTATGTACTTAGTTAATTTTGTGGTCTTTTGTCAAAAGTGTTTTTTCCTCTAAACATGGTTAGGAACAAATATCGTTTGAAACATATTTTCTTTTTGTATTTTTTTTAGTGAAATCTTCAATTTTGTGATTATTATTGTATAGAATTAAAAGTTTAACAAAAGTACGAAAAGCAAAATAAGTTTAAGCAAGGCTATATTATAACCTTTTTGTATAACCTATATAGAATCGTTGATTTGTTTACATGTCGTACTTACGTTATCTTTTTTTTTTAGACCGAAGGAACGGCCACAATACGTACACGCAAGTTCATGACCAACAGACTGTTGTGTCGAAAACAAATGGTTGTTGATGTTTTGCATCCTGGTCAACCATCCGTTAAGAAAACGGATATTAGAGAGAAATTAGCGAAAATGTACAAAGTGAGTGATTCTGGATGTGCTTTCCTATGCCGTTACTATTATTATTACTGAAAACTATTATAACATATATTTTCATTATTTCAGGTAACACCTGATGTAGTATTTGTTTTTGGGTTTAGAACAAACTTTGGAGGTGGTAAATCTACAGGTTTTGCCTTAATTTATGACACATTAGATTTCGCCAAAAAATTTGAACCTAAGCATAGGTTAGCTAGGCATGGATTATATGAGAAGAAACAACAAACACGTAAACAACGCAAAGAAAGGAAAAACAGAATGAAGAAAGTACGAGGTACAAAGAAGAGTAAAGTGGGTGCTGCGACGAAGAAGGTAAATAATTTAATTAGGATTGAGTTTTTTTATCAGCAACTGTTATACTAGACGTTTTCGATTGCATACAATTGGTTAACGAATGAGTTTGAACCATGACATGGTAGGTAAGAGCCAGGTAGTAAGAATAATTGATCCAATTGATTGTAAATGGTTATTAGGGTTTTTTTTTAAAGCTGTTGTAGGTTATGGTATTTTAACTTTCCATTTTTGGAATGCTGAATTTATGCTAACTTTTTTTAAGATATGTAAAAGATTTAGTCAAGAAGTATTTCCGTGTTACATCATACTGTTGGAAAATGATTAGTTATAACTAAATGATACCTGGTTAAAACCCAAGTACAATTGAAAACGTCTGTTGTGATCAGAAGTGATATCAGTCTGATGACTGAATGATCTGGAGATATAAGATTAATTGGGTGGTCGATTTTTCTCCACTAGTCAACATATGATATTGTAATGATATTTTATATGTAGAATAACATTTTATTTATCTTATTTTACAGGGAGGAAAGAAATAATCTATTAAGTTTAGGTATTGATGTGTTTGATTTGCAAATGCTTGAATGCTTTCAGGATTTTGTTTTGTTTTATCTCCATAAAATAAATACATTTAACATATTTATTTTACAGCATTACTAGAATTGTGTTTGTTCTTAAATACTAACATTAAAAGCGTGACATTCAAACTAATATAATAATCGTTTGTTACGTGTACACATTTATTCATCTTTTTTAATCTGTTTTAAATTCAGATGAACTAATTTCTAAAAATATTTATTTTCATGGCCTCTCTAATGCTAAGAAATACAATTTTGTAAATATCAATGTTGTAAATATGAACATTACTTTATCAATATGATCATATTTTGCAAAATTTTGTCTTAAACTATAATTTATTAAATAAAAGGAAAAACACTAGTTTTGAGATGTGGTGTGTATAGGTTTCTTGTTTGTATTACTTGGTAGCTAGACTCCAGGCTTTTCAAAGTAGTAAGCTGCCTCCGTCATAGCAAATATATTGTTTTTGGTCATAGTTTGGTTTTGATATTTACGTGTTAACAGAATCAGCTGATATTCCTTAGACAGGTTAGATGAAGTAAACGAAATGTGACACAATAATGTTGTCAACTCTAAATATTACTACGTGACAAAAGGAAACTTCTCGCAACACATGTCTGACATTTCAAAATATTTTAACACAAAATAGTTGGTATAAATTCAGTCAGATGTGATGGCGGTATGACGAAGGTCGTTTGCTAAATTAAAACACCTATATTAATTAATTTAATTTAATTTTACTGTATTTGTGATTTTAATATTTATTTGTTTTGGAATTTTTTTTTTTTATGTTGCTGTCAATGTAGTTAAACTAAAACTAATTTTGCTTTTTTTTTGTTTCAGTAATTCCATTGGTCAATCTGGTTACTAAATTGTGTGCCATGTAAACAAAATATGAATTTAATTATTGTATTTACATGATTCACAATAAATGTCTACCTTCCATAGATGTTATTGTTAAGTTAAATGACCAATAAAAAAATGTAAAATTTTCAAGATTTTTATTTTTATTTCAATTTACATACATTTACTACATATATTGGTGAGCGATCCTCAAGGGTATTTCAAAATTGGGCACTGCAAAGAAAATAACATTAGTTTGTATTTCGTATTTGAGGGAAAGGTTGGTCATGTATTTAGTAAATATAATACAGTACATATATAGAAATTAATTTAATTTGTTATGATCTATCCAGCGAATAAACAAGACAAGAAGGGACACTTGCTCACTGACAATACTTACAGTAGTGTCAGTTGAAAAGCTAGATCTGGCTAGAGTAATAATAATTTATGCCTTAGTAACTCCAAACGGCTTTCGCCAATGAGTTTACAGTCATTGTTATAGCTATGGATGGTTATCATCATTCTTATGATGTTAATTTAGGCAGCCGTTAGTAATAATCAAGAACCATTAAATGTTGTGGTTTTAGAGTCCGTAATAAAAAAAGTAAATATTGCATAAAATTATGCTCAATACTTATATACAAACATCTGGTTAGTGAATCTAGTGATGCGCATGATTTATATACAGTGTGTTCACGGAAACATTCTACAATAGCTAACTTTTTTATTTTTAGAGATACAGAGTCGATTAAATGGAGAAAGTTCGTGTACTTTTCCACCTGTATTTCGTGCTATGGCATAAAAAACAAAAGAGCGCTTTGTTGCTAAGATACGACTAAATATGGCAATACGGCAATGATATGGGGCCTCGATTTCCCATCCAATGATCAAAAAGCTGTTTTAAGCGACTAAGGCTACTTATTCATTAAGCGTGTTTCCCATTTAAAAAAATACATGCTAAAGTCGTATCTTAGTAACCAAACGCTCTTTTGTTTTTTATGCCATAGCACGAAATGCAGACGGAGAAGTACACGAACTTTTTTCATTTAACCGACCCTGTATCTCTAAAAATAAAGAAGTTGGCCATTGTAGAATGTTTTGTGAACACCTCGAATGAACTGAGCGTGATTTTCTTCATAACTCTCGTAATGGTGATTTTACAGAAAAGTCGTTTTATACTTTGTTATAGCCAATTATTAGAGAAACTCAAAAATGTAAAAATATACCGGGTGTCCCATTTAAAGAAATACATGCTTTAGTAGTTTCTTAGCAACCAAGCGCTCTTTTGTTTTTTATGCCATAGCACGAAATGCAGATGGAGAAGTGCACGAACTTTCTCCATTTAACCGACTCTGTATCTCTGAAAACAAAGAAGTTGGCCATTGTAGAATGTTTTGTGAACACCTCGAATGAACTGAGTGTGATTTTCTGTATAACTCTCGTAATGGTGATTTTACAGAAAAGTCGTTTTATACTTTGTTATAGCCAATGATTAGAGAAACTCAAAAATGCAAAAATATACCGGGTGTCGCATTTAAAAAAACATATGCTGTAGTAGTATCTTAGCAACCAAGCGCTCTTTTGTTTTTTATGTCATGGCACGAAATGCAGGTGGAAAAGTACATGAACTTTCTTCATTTAACCGACTCTGTAAATCTAAAAATAAACAAGTTAGCTATTGTAGAATGTTCCCGTGAACACACTACATACTACACGAGCCATCTCTAAAGAAATCTAAAAAAACGCTCGAGTAGTTATTGACATTCAAAAAAAAAACTTTGAAGGCCCGATACGAAACAAAAAACTACGATTTTTAGGGTAAGATTACTAAATGGCTAATTGGCTACACTATAATATTAATCTGAAATTTCATTTTATGAATGATATCTTCCAGAGATCTTCGATTATTTATGCAAGCGAAACTACTAGTATTGCGTACCGAGCAATGCATAATTCAGAATTGTTTGCAAAGAATTTTTAATTACTATTTCAATGTGCTGTAACTTTGATTGCATTAATAATCGAAGATTTGTGGAGCATAGATTCGTATTTAATTTGTTAAAGATAGTATAAGTATACTCTGTCCATAGATATAACGAACTAACACCAACTTCAGAAAAGAAATGTTTACCCAATCCTTCGAGTACTGTTGGTTGTTCACAGATGGGTATTCACAAAGATCAGTATACATTGTTACAGATATTTGCAGTTTATTCTACGGAAATACAACGTATAATTATGAAAAAAGATTCACATGGATTCATTCAAATAACAATCATTATTCAGAAAAGGTATATTGGTTGCCTACCTAAAACGCCCTCTCTATTCGCCTTTAATTATTAACATAGTGCACAACGTACAACATACGTAGGTTCTGGTGCGACTATGTAGAGTTGCTGTACCACCTTGTCCGATAATTTAGTTTGTGTGTGCAGCTTATATTATATTTACATAATAGTCTTGATAAAGAAGCCAAAAATTACGTTAAGAAGAGCGAAGATGAAGAAAGCTGTAACTATTTACTACAAAATATAGGTGTTTTTGTAAATATAAATCGCGATTGTGATTATGATTCTAAGATTAATCGTTATATCACAGGGATTAATCCACAATTTGTAATCATTTTCCAACGCAGTGATTTGTTTACTTCTATACACAATGGTCGAAAGCATCGGATTCATTTTTGCGGGATATAAATTGTTTTTACGGATTCGTCACATGATGAAATAATAAATTATCTGCGTAAAGCGAAAGGAAACCAAAAAATTCAAATCATAATGAATACTGTTAATACATAGTCTCACCCTCACATTGTCAACCATATATTGCTGTTCGAAATGTAAACAAATCACAAGTAATCGCCCCATAGATACGATTATTGCGATTTATAATTGCTTGAATTGCGATTTGATTTTTCAAACGTGATTATATTCAAACGCGATTTAGATTCATACTTTTCCAATGATGTGATTTATAATCGCACTCATAATCACAATCGCGATTTATATTTACAAAAACACCTATGTCTAAAACTACATACATATGAGTATTAAGTTTTTTTTTTAATTTCGAAAATATGTTATGCTCCTTTTTATTTAATCCTTTCATCATTATTATATTATTTTCCAATAATATATACTTAGTGGGTAACTTTCTATTATCACTTCGATAACAACTGTTATGTTGTTGATGTGTCACAGAAGCTGCGCGAGGGCAGTGTTCGTATATACCTTGATCGGCAATTCCCGGCGCTGACACGAAAAATTCCCGTTTTGACACTGCAATTCCCTTCTTTTTGACGGCGAATACAAACTTATTAACTTTTTTTTAATAAATTACTTGCTAAATTAAAATAGATGTACCGATACAATGACAGATTCATTTTAACTAAAGCAAATGAAAAATACAGCAAACCAAATACAAAAATAATAAAAATTTCATAAGGAAATACAAGCTGTTAACGATCCAAACGAGGAAAATGCGGATCTTTTGGGTTTTGAGAATGGTAGACCTCATGTTCTAGTTAAAAATAAGACACAGAAAATAATCGTAAATAAACGTCTTAACCGAATACAGAAATATAAAAAAACGCATGACGCGGCGAGGCCAGCAGATGTTTTTCCGAATGTCACAATTTTGGGTACGTCGGTTTTATCACAGACACAATCTTCGCAAGCGCAAAGTTCTCAGGCGGACAATACATCTTCGCAGTCGGGAGATAGACACGCAAGATAATGTATCGGTTGATGAAAGTATGGAAAATGATGTGAATACTGGTAATGAAGTACGGGATATTGATACACAAAACAGTTTACAAAACAGCGAAATTTATAATAATAATTATAATTTAAAATTTATGCATTTATATAAAGCACCATTTTACGTCTACGTTGAACATTCTAAAAAAAATGTTGGACGGTTACACGAGATGTCAGTTGGTCATTTACTACACAAAGAATTAGGCATTAGTAATGCGATTAAAGAAATTAATTTTACGGGTGCCAATCGAATAAAGGTACAACTTCATTCATTACGGGACGCTTTCGATTTAGCCAATAACGTTGTATTAAAAAATAAAGGGTATCGGTGTTATGTTCCATTGCATCTGACCGAACGTAAGGGGGTTATACGTAAAGTAGATACCAGTTTCTCACAAGAATATTTAGTAAATAATATTGTCAGTTCTAGTATGGTAAAAAGTTGTCAAAGAATACATCGTAGAGTAGAAAAAGAGGGAACTATTGCATTGACACCTACGCAAACAGTAATTGTATCATTCTACGGTAACTACTTACCTAATTATATAAGTATTAATAGCTGCCGAAGGGCAGTGGATTGCTATTTGCAAAAAGTGAAACAATGTTATAAATGTTTACGTTTTGGTCACATTTCAAAGCAGCGTAGAAGTAGTAACAGTAGATGCAAAACTTGCGGGGAAATACATGATAGTGGTAGTTGTCTTGCAAACAATGAAAAATGTTTTTTATGTAAAAGTGATACACATAATTCGTTATCGAAAGATTGTCCGGTTTTTAAGAGAGAAAAAACAATTAAAGTAATTATGGCAGAAAATAATATTCCTTATAAGGAAGCAAAAGCAAAACTAAATAATTCTGGATCGTTCGCAAATGTTACAGCAACAAACAGATTTGCAGTATTAGCAGACATTAATGACAGTCAAGATTTCCCATCCCTTTCTATTCCTAAAAGAAGTACGTTAACACAACACAGAGTTAACACATCACATAATAATAATTATAGTAGCAATAAAAAACGAAAAGTACAGTCACCTGCTCCTGTCAGTTTCCCACGTAGTGAGGAATTCAATTTTAACACAAACTTAACGGGTAATATATTGGGAAGTTTTTCCAAGGAAAAACACTTTGAAAGTTCTAAATCGGGGAATAGTAGCGGCGAAACATCACTTATTGAAAATTTGGCAAAGTATGTAACTAATTTATTACAGAAAATCGTAAACAACGAGCTTAAGTCAGCTGATGAAGTTAGTGTTAGAAAAACGATTGAAAATATTGTTTCTTGTCAAAATATAATTAACAATTAATAGGAATAATGGTACATAACAAAAACAGAGAATTAAAAATTTTACAGTGGAATTGTAGATCAATAAAATCAAATAAATACAGCTTGCTTAATCATATTGAATCTAATAGAGTAGATGTTATTTTGGTAGCAGAAACTTGGCTAAAAGAAAACGAGCAATTTAGTATATCGGGTTTTAAGAGTATTCGAAATGATAGGGATGATGGTTATGCTGGAGTAGGTATTTTTATTTCTAATAGAATAACATTTACTGAGTTGTTAATAACGACTAATTTTAATAACGGCCTTATGGCCTGTGGTGTGATCATTAAGAATTACTCAGATTTAAATATTCTGTGAATATATAGACCTCCTACTGTCAGGGTACAACAATCGGATTGGGTTAATTTATTTGAACAATGCGATTTAAATAATTGTCTAATTGGAGGAGATTTTAATATCCACAATATGGTCTGGGATGTCAAAAAATGATACTGATAGTCAACCATTCATAAACGTGTTGGACGAATTAAATTTAGTACTAGTAAATAACGGTAGTCCCACTTATTTTTCCCACTCAGGTCAGTCTACAGCTATGATTTAACATAACTCTCCTAACGTTGCACAGAAACTCAGCTGGCAAACTATAGATGATACTTTGGCCTCAGATCATTTACCTATAAATATTCTGCTGGAGGGAGACAAATCCATAATTTTTTAATTACTCCTACAAGTAAATGGAATATTACTGATGCAGATTGGACAAAATATACAGATCTAATAGAGGCGTCTTTGGAAAACGTTCCAACTATGACAAATTCCGAATTTATATACAATTTTTTCATAAAAAAGTTAAATGAAGCTGCTATTAAAGTGTTTAAAATTAAGAAACCCTTCCAAAAAAAGCACCGGGTTACTTGTTGGTGGGATAAATCGTGTAATGATAGCGTTAAGCTATGTAAAGAGTCACTATATAAGTATAAAAGCAATCCTACTCTGGAGAACTATATTGAATATAAAAGAATATGTGCCGAAACTAAAAAATTTCTCAAAATGAAGGCTCGTCAGAGTTGGGTGAATTATTGTGAAAGATTAAACGTAAATACCGAGGTCAAAAAAGGTTGGGAACAAGTAAGAATCATGCAACATAAGTACCCGGTTAAAAGTACCTTTTCTGATGAAGTGCTGTTGGAAGTATTACAAGGGCTAACACCTGATACAGTAGTATTTGATATTGAGAAAGACGTTAGTCATAAGGATTTAGAACATGTACTCAGTCGCCCTTTCACAATACGTGAGTTTGATATTGCAGTTAAAAGTAATACAAATACGTCTCCAGGAATAGATAACGTCCTATATCCAATGATCAATCATTTGCCACTTACCGCTAAACAATTGTTGCTTGATTTGTACAATAAAATCTATCTAGAAGGTGATACGGTGCAAGAGTTAAAAGATACAGTTATTGTTCCACTACTGAAACCTAATAAATCAGGTGATAGGCCCGATAATATTCGCCCTATTTCTTTGTTATCATGTATATTTAAAACCCTAGAGAGACTTATAAAATTTCGTTTGGAATGGTGGATGGAAAGCAACAATTTGTTGACGAACCAACAGTATGGCTTTAGACCGGGTTTTAGCACACAGCATGCGCTTTCACAATTAATTACGGACATACAAATTAATCTTACTCAAAATCAGTATGTCGCCGCTCTTTTCTTAGATATTAAGGATGCTTACAATCACATAAATTTGCAACCTTTGCAAGAAATGTTGGGAAAATGTAACAGTCCAGATCACCTTTGTTGCAATATTGTAAACTTGTATAAGAGTAGGAAATTATATATAAGAGGGCGAAACAATTCACTCTTAGGCCTAGGTATGTGTCTAGAGGTATTGCGCAGGGTCGGTACTAAGTCCGCTTTATTTAACATTTATACACGTGATTTGTCAATACTACATATGAAAATCATTCAATATGCGGATGACTTTGTTCTATATGCGGAATGTAAAAAATATAACGAATGTGAAGTAATTCTCAATCATGCAATGGCTATGTTCAGGCAATGGTGTGATAAGAAATGTTTTGAAATTTCTTACAATAAATGCAATTCGTTGATATTTACCCGTCATTGTACACCTGAAATCCAACAGTTATGCTTAGATAATATTAATGTTCCAGTTAGAAACCAGGTCAAGTACTTAGGAATGACTTTGGACACTAAGCTGAATTGGAGGAGTCATATAGAAACAACAGTTGCTAAACAAGTAAAGCATGCAATATTTTAAAAATAGCAAGTAGAGTTTCGTTTGGTGCCGATAGGCAGACTTCTTTACTTATTTATAGAGCCTGCATTAGGTCTATAATGGATTATGGCAGTATGTTTTATGGTGCAGCCTCCTCAGCATTACTGAAACGCCTGGATATTGTACACAATAATGCACTAAGATCATGTTTGAGCGTAATGAGATCAACGCCAGTGCAAGCATTGTATGTAGAAGCGAGAGAACTACCTCTTGCCTTACGGAGGGAATTGATAATAGGCAGATTTGTGTTAAAAGTTCGAGCACTACAGAACAGTCATCTACTTCATCGTTTTTGTAGATTAAACATGTATGACTTAACGGGAAAATACTGTCAAAGAAAACTTCACCGCCTATCGCTAAAGCGTTTGCGGATACTGCTAGTTTATCTTCAAATATAATGACCAGTAAATCGTCTGTAATCTTTGATTTTCCATTAGATCATGTTCTTTGCATACAAAGGTAATATATCCACCATTCAGTAGTAATTTCATTCAGAATAAAATCGTTTATTATGGAATAGTTGATAAGTATAAAGATTACATACATATTTATACGGATGGTTCAAAAAATGACAGGTGTACAGGATGTGCAGTATATATATACCAGTATCGCATACACAAATAAAACCCCCTTAACCAAAAGAAGCTAGTATATACACAGCAGAAGCTATCGCCATTATAACTGCGCTGAAAATGTATTAACAAATAATAACAACATTTCTTGGTCTTCACTGATGCAAAGAGTGTATTAGAAAGCATTGAAAATATTAATATGAAAGCCTCTCCGTATATTGGTGAGATAATCTCTTTATATAAAACTTTAACTGATATGGGTAAAAACATAATTTTCATCTGGATAAAAAGTCATTCCAATTTGATATGTAACGAAATTGTTGATAATCTTGCCAAAGAAGCTAGAGATAGTGGTAGGTCGTACCAGCACCGGGTACCATACACGGACGCCGTTTTTAGAACTTAAGTCAAAATGCAAATTAAAGTGGAAAGGCAATATCAGATGGCATACCAGGAAAGACTACCAATTATTATCTTATTTATCCGAAAATTAAAAATAGGCATTGGACAGATGGTGTATATGTTAAGAGAAATATGTATGCTCAAATTACGAGATTAGCATTTGATCATGGTAGATTTTCCCGCACACCTTAAAAAGATTAAGATTGTAGATACAGACCTTTGCAAATTCTGCTCAGAATGGGCTGATACAAATCATATATTATTTGGCTGTCCAGAAACGAGAATTAAAAGTAACATCTTATATAAAGATTTAATAAGGATGGGAGTTTAGGCACCAATGAATATTAATCATATTTTAACAACACAAAATGTCAATATCTTCCAGCGTCTACATAGTTTTTTAAATGAGGCAGGTATTAAAATTTAGTTTGAGTTTTCCTTTGTAATTGTTCCTTTGTGGGTATAATCCTTTTATCCTTAGGGGTCTACCTGTTTGTTTACTGTTAGTCACCCGATCGACCCCGGGTGTGAAAATTTTGTGTTTGTATATCCTTTTGTTCATTCGGGTTTTTAGGTAGCAGCAAGTGGCTAATGGGTGATACCAATGCCATTAAATAATAATAATAATAAATTTATTTTTATTGATGTAATAATAATATTTTATTCAATAATTCCCTCTAAAACAAAACTTTTTCCCTCTAACGTTCAAAATTCCCTCTAAAAAGGGAATTTCCTTCTCATATACGAACACTGCGCGGGGGCCCGTGTAGATGGCGCCGCGCATTGGTCAATAACAGGAAAAAACCTACAATATTTTATTTTCTGCAAATAGCTTTTTATTGTCACTGCATCTTCTAAATGAGGTCACAGTACTGGTGATTAACCGATCTATTATTTTTGCCATGATATTTATAATGGCTTTATTGCTTTACAGTATAAAACTTGACATAAAAATTTATATTTATGCTGGTATTCGTTGTAGTTACGTTAGATGTTGTCGTTTCTCCCTTAATTATAATTAACAATTAAGGATCTAAAGATACGTAACACGAAATAAATTTTAAAACTTCAACAAACCACAACTTTTGACCGCCGTCAATCACCGTGTTAAGAATGGTTTTGTTATATTTATTGGGCACTAAACCTGCGGAACATGTTTTTGTTTACTTTTACTAGATGAAGCTGGGGTTCCAGTTAAGAATGGGTCGTACCATAAATCTAGGTAATAGGTAAAAAAAAAAAATAGATTCTTAAAATATTCTTAAAAACGTGCAGGAACAAAGCTTAAACTCTTTAAAGCGGAACTACTTAAAATAAAAAAAATACACTAACGATAAGAATATTAAACTTAATCTTCACAATTGAGACAATAGAAGACGAACTCATCCACGTTATTCGCACAGCCTCCATGTACCCAACCTCGCCATCCATGGCATTGTATCAATACTTCCCCTTACAATACTAATATTGAGCGTCATCTTTCTCAACAGAAGAACTTGATTATTTCCTTGATGATTTCTAAAAATCTATCTCTTTGCTTTCCTTACAAAATTCGGCTTCTTGATCTCTTCTGTTTTCTTCTTTGTCATTTTTTTTTCCTTTAACTTTCCCTCAGCACTTAGTTGCCTTAGGGATTCTTCAGACTTCTATTTTCTTGTAGCAGATTTTTATACGTAGTGCTTGTAAGGATTGTTGTCTTTCCCTTGTTACGCTTTGATAATATTGAACCTGTACTTTATTGCTAACATGAGAAATAGGCATTATGTCTTCGAGAAAGCATAATGGCATATCCAGGCATGACGGACCAGACTGACGAGTGAGATAATGATGTCCCCATGTTGCCCCATACCAATAGCCCCATCTTGCCTCTTTGAGACATTTTATGGTTATGTCATAATAACACATTGAATATTTGAAATAAACAAATAACACACTATAGAAAATACATGCAATACATGTCAATTAATAAGCATAAAAAAGTGTAGTTGTAAATAATTTACTTATGCTTCCGATACTGGCCGTTGAACTCACCATCAAAATAATAACGAAATTCTGGAAATTGCAAAGTTCACGCACAAACAGCAATAACTTTGTTATTACGACTAGTAAAGTTCTACATTACAACCAAACATAAAAACAGCATTTGTCAATATTGGGATGCTATTATTTGACAGATGCTTACTGCGTTTTGTAGATAAGACGATGTCCCCGTCATGCCTCGTGGCCCCATCTTGCCCCACCCTCCCCTACAACTTTTCTTCATGGTTTGCTATTTTTCTATTCAAACGCATTCAATAATTCTTCGCTGCTTAGAAACTTTTAAGCTCATCGCACATCAAAGATGTTAACTATGTATATACAGCCATACTATATGTTATGTTGTATGTTTTAAGAAATATCGTATTGTATGTATCTTTGGTGCTGATGAGAAACTAGTCCATAAGTTCCTATGAATGAGTTCAGTAGCAGGCTAAGCGGAACTTAGTCCTAGATATAGCCTGGTGCAGGATACTTTACCCACTCTACTCGAGGTGCTAGTGTGCAAGCAAACACTGCGGCCTAGATCAGTGAATATCTTTAAAAAAAATCCCCACCAAGCTATCGTGTCGTGGGTAATGATTTGCACCAGGAAAATGAAGACGGTCGTAGAGTGAATCTTTTTTCACATGCGACTGTTATACCATACCCCAAATGGCGCGCGGGGCCCGGGCCTAACTTAACAGACCAAGAGGAGACAACCTCATCAATAAAAACCAAAATCCTAAGATGATGGACTAGATCGATAGGATGCGTGACCGCAGACAATCTAGTTATGCGACCCGTGCCGCGAGATAGATGTCACAAATGGAGCCTCTGGAAAAACGAGCCACCTTCCCCTGTACTGTGCAGATGGTATGTAGATGTAAGACTCGTGGTTATTCGTAGGAACTATATGCACCAGAGTAACGACAAATCAAACTGGAGGGACCTATTCTACTGACACACAAGACAGTAGCAGTACTGACAGACAGATGCACAACAGCACCGACTGAAACCACGGAGAAAGTGGAGAATGATTCTCATTTTTCGTTGGGGTTTTTGGCAAGTACCAGTACCGGGCATTTTTCAATCTTGTGAGAATTAACTTCAATCTCCTTCAACAAAGAAAGGTGCTTCGCCAACACTTTTTTTGTGGCGATGAAGAATTTCGATTTTGCGCTTATACAGGTGCGCCATACAGGGGCAAGATAAGATATTTGGGAGGCATCGGATGTGAACTGGTCTGTAGTAGAACTTCCGAAGTACCCAGAACCTGTATATTGGTTAAGAAAAACCTAAAAATACTGCGTTTAACCAACTTCTGTTTCAGTAACTTGCGAATGCGAATGCATTTCACGTGACCTGGGGAAATACCAGCAACAGCCCAAGAGGCGAGTCTTTACTCTCACATCAATTTCAATATAGGGGGTCATGAACCTATAATTGATAAGTTATCGTAATCTTCGAAGAACTGACTGGGAAGCTTACACAACAAAACTAGACTATATAATGGACTTGAAATTCGTAGCTGGGCAAATCCAAGACACTATTACATTGGTGTTCAACGAAAACTTCCTCCAACGAACTTCCGCTTGGTAAACAAGGGAATCTCTAGCAATGTGTCCTGATTGCGCAGCAACCTTGAAAGCATAAAAAGGGAAGTCAAGTTCAATAAAGCTACGAAAACGTCAGTCTGAAATGACTTTAGGAAGGGCTTTTGGAATTATGCTAAGTAGTTAGGAATGTATTCGAGAACTGAATAGCCTAACGGATCGCAATAAAGTAGCTTTGTTGTGGGTAGCCGGACATTAGGCAATCTACGGAAATGGAAAAGCCGATGAGTTAGCAACAAAAAGATCATCAGTTTCATATGTAAGCCAAGAACCTGCGCTAGGAGTATCTAAGAACACATCATGAGAGCAGAGAAGGAGTTAAGTCAAAGAGAAACACAAAGAACACCGAAATAATGCAACCAGGCAAATGCTTAGAAAGAAAGTAGGGCAAATAAGGCAACTGCTGCAGCTCAAGACATTATACACTGAAAGGACATCTACAGAAAATTGGGATTAACACTGGATATATCAAGAGTATCAAATGTAAAAAAAAACAGATCACATCTTCTGTTGTGCGTATCGCTTTGGAGCAATTTATTATAAAAACAGTTACCATATTTTGCATTCCGAGCAGATTTTTTCAAGAAAAGCATCCTCTAGTCTGTGAATGGCAAGATAATGACTTTGAGGATGGCCAATATTTTATCGTATTCGAGAAATCAGAAGATGCATTTCTCGTAGAAAAATGACATTGCTGTTAGAAAAAGTAAACGTCATAGCCAGAAATAAGAGATGAAAAAAAGCAAATATTTTTTTCGCCTTAGTCCAATTGACTTTAGTACTACCCGTAGGTTACTCCAATATCACTTATGTTCTTATCAGTTTGGATGTGCTTTTATTTCTTCTGATAACCTTTCCCATTCCTGTTTGTTTTTAATTTTGCGTTTCCATCCCTCTATTCTTAAGCTCCGAATATCTTTCACAACTTGGTCTTCCCATTTAACGTTTGGTCTACCCCTTCGTCTTTTTGTTTTTGGTTTCCAGTTCGTAATTTTTCCTACCAGCGACCGTTTCCCTCCCCTATGTACATGACCATAAAATTTTATTCTTTTTGATTTTATTAGTCCTACAATATCATCTCCTTTCAAAATGTGTTTATATTTTCTTGTGTTACGTTTTCTGGACTAAATATTGTTTTGATTATTTTATGTTCAAAGACTCTTAGATGTTTTTCATCTTTTTCTTTAAGATACATTGTTTCGGCTCCGTAAATTACTACGGACCTTATCCAAGTTTTATATATCTTAAACTTTCTATTCGCGATTAGTTTCTTCCGTTTTAGTAACGATTTATGTTTGCCGTACGCATTGTATCCTTGCAGAAGTCTGTTCTTAATTTCCATGCTTCTGTCGTTTTTATTACTAATTACTGTGCCTAAATACATAAGTGTATTTACTTCTTTAAATGTGTATTTTCCAATTTTTATTTCGGTTGGGTTATTGGTTCTCGCACTTTTTGTTACCGTCATATGTTTTGTTTTCTTTTCGTTAATTTCTAGCCCTCTTTGGCTAAGTTCTTTGCTTACTTTCACTAATATATCTTTTAGTGTCTCCTTGTCTTTTGATAATATGCATAACTCATCCGCGTACGTCACTAGTTGTGATGATTTTTGTGTTATTGAGTCATTTAGATCACAAACACTTTCGAATGCTATATTAATAAGTGTTGTTGATAGATCATCCTTTTGATTCATGCCTTGATTCATTTGCATCTCATCTGTTATCCGTTCACAGGTTTGTACTGTTGCTTTTGCATCTTCCATGACTATTTTAATCAGTCTCGTTAGTTTTTCAGGTATTCCTAGCTTTCTTACATCATTTAAAATCATTTTGTTCAGATTACCTGTCAACTCGATAAATAATATATAAATCTCAATATCATAATCGTGGCATTTCTCTATTATTTGAGTGATTACGTGTATTGCGCTAACTAATGAATGTTTTCGCCTAAAACCGTTTATACGTTTTGATAATAACGCTCTAAATATTTTATAGACGGATAAATCTTCATTTTTCGGAATTACTGTATCTAGCTGGCAGTCATTCAGCGTAACTTCGGTCCTCCACATATTCCTCACCAATTTATACATTTTATCCCACATTTCCTTTTCCCCATCCTTCATCATTTCGTTACAAGTTTTGTCAGATCCTAAGGTTAGCTCGTTTATTACTTCGTAGAATTCAACGACCGTTGGTTCTTGTACTTCTACTGTTTCTTCTTTTTCCATTTTTGAGTACTCTTCTTGTTTTGTATCCATTTGTATTCCATACATTTCCTCTGTTTCTCTTCCTATTCGTTGGTATAGTTTCGAGTATTTGTTGTCGTTTTCAATTTCCGTCGTCAACATTACCTGCGTCAAGTTTTCTTTCTCATTTTGCATTATTTTTTGTAATCTGCTTTCTGCCGACCCTGTTAATGCATTTTTCGGGGTATTCGAATCGTGTTCTATATTCCTGCTCAAACTCGTATCCACTATTAGTAAATAATGATCGGTATCCAAACTTGTGCCCCTGAATGTTCTAACATCCTTTATATACATTGCTCTTTCTCTATTGATTAATACATGATCTATTTGGTTTTCACAGCGCCCTCCTGGACTTATCCAAGTTACTTTATTTTCTTTCTCATGCTGAAATATGGTACTCGCAATGATCATGTTTAACTGCGCTGCTAGGTAAGATAATCTCATGCCATTATCAGTTGTTTCTTCATGTATTGTTTCCTTTCCAGCAACACCACTCAAAAATTCTTCTTTTCCTATTTTCGCGTTGAAATCTCCGATCACTATTAACTTGTCATGTAAATATTTTTCCGCAATATTTTCACAATTTTTTTCTAGACTTTCATAAAATTTGTTTTTATTTTCTTCTGCTGCGCTGTCTGTTGGTGCATATGCGTTTATTATTGTAATATTTCCCATTTTATTTTGAATCCTTATGTATGAAATTCTACCATTTATTCTTTTGTATTCCATGACCTTTTCTGTCAGATCGTTTCTCACCATAAAAGCAGTTCCATTATGCCCCCCTTCACTTTCACCACCGTACCATAAAGAATAGGTTTCCGTAACTCTCCTGCCTTTGTCTGACCATCTTGTCTCCTGTAATGCCAGTATGTCTATTTCGCATGTTATCATTTCCTTCTGTATTTTCTTAACTTTACCTGGTGGTAGCATTGTTCTTATATTCCATGATCCTATTCTTATGTTATCTTTTCTCCAAGTCTGGTCATCCATTACATTATCCATTTAACCGGAAACCTTAGTATATTGCTAAGTATTGTACAATGTTCGAAATTGTAATGCGGCGAAGTAAGATATGTAAAAACTGCTTTTTCACAACAATTTAAAGGTTGTAAATTTACCGTTGTACAACAAATCTGTTTATATCTTCTATAAAGATGAAATATTAAATATAAATGTTTTTAAGGAAAACCTTCCTATATTTCTAAATATTATACTTTATCCTTGACAATCCTTTAGTTTTATGTATAATATCATATTTTTTATAATTATTTATTTGGAGAATATTATCTCAAGAGAACACCGTACGTCGTATTGCAACCTATTGCTAGTATAGTTTCTCTATGGGTTCGCTATACTTCTATACTATATTTAATCATGAAAATACTTTAATAATCATTCTATTTCTATATATTGACGTCAATTAAATCATATCAGAAAGAATTCGAGAAATTCAGCTACCGCCAGATACAGTCTTATCTTATCTTATAATAATAATAATTTATGTCGTTTTTCAGCATTTGCCAAGGCTGTGAGGGTGGTAATCACGAACATATTCTGAGAGCAGTCCGTCGGGTTCGAACCGCGGACTCCGCGACTGATAGCCAAGCGTGCAAGCCACTAGACCATCAGACGCTGTTTTTATAACACGTCGACTGTCATATGAATCATATGCGATTCACACCTATTTTATGTTTATTTTGTATTATTTTACGCTAAGCAAGACAAAAATTTACTGTGGCCTGGGAATAACTAAAAAAATTGTATTGCGGCAGTCGACGTGTTAACTTATCTACTCTGTATTTGTCTTTGACCTTGTGATTGTCATAAACTTTTCTGGATATACCTCTATTTGCTGCAAATATCAATTTTATTTGCCAAAGTTTTGGTCGTGCCTTTGTCAGAAGGTAGTAGGAAACTCTTGGATTTCTTTTGTAACTTAGTTTTTGTGCCCTCTAAATATTTTAGCATATGGATCTATGTACAAAAATACGAAACGTTTTTTTTTTTTTTGAGTATCACAGTAGCCCAATGGCTAGTGTAACAAGTATGCAATCGAAAGCTTGCGAGTTCGCGCCGCGGTGGCGCGGTCATTTTTTTTTATTATGATCATTAGAACACATTATTATTAATCACACTGAAAGGTCTCGAAACCTTTAATTTACGCAGGTTATAGGTAATACCGTTATATTTACTTTCACATGTCATGTATGTTCGTTTATTGCGTTTGTTAAGGTACTAAGTAGATGTCAACTTACCAGTACTGGGCCAGTATATTTTGTTCCAAATAAAAAAAAAAAAGTAGTTTTTCAGGGTCCTCAATTTACCGACCCAAGGAGGCCTCATTTTGGGACCCCCTAATAAAAATTTTGTGTCAATATTGATCCTCTAAAATTGTGAATGAGTATTTTTAGAATTGGAAAAATAATTTTAGTATTTGAAAATAATATTTTGGATTGGTTTCCTGAATATTGAAGATTCAAAACAAATCAATGGGGATGAAACGCACTCTCTTGCAAAATACACATTCACTCATTCAAACCTAAATATTACATGAAAAATTCAATTTTTTGAAATACCACGAAATCGTGAACCTCTAAAAATAACTATATTTTCTAGTTTTACTGCTGTTTTTACTAATTTATTCATGAAAAATCATTAAAAATATCGTTTGTTTACCAATTTTTTGAGGGTGGCTCTCAAGTCTACACCTGAGGGTATCTGTTATAGACTCCTTCAAATATTCAAAAAAATTATTTTATCATCATCAACATGTCTTTGTGAACGTAAACATGTAATGTCAAACGTAAAGGTGAACACTGAACGTAACATAAAACGTAATGATTGAATGTAATATAAACGTATCTCTCTATTTTATGTTTTAACCAACGTCATCGATTTTTGTCCGTATGAATCAAATCGATACTTCTGAGTCAAATTAAAAACCGTATAAAGAGGATATCTTATGCGCGGTTTTTCAGTATTAGTTTAAATTCGATTTTGAGTTTAAGTTCAAATTTTACGTTCAAACCGTATTACACTACTAAAAACTTTACAGAAGCCTCTGTGCTCTAAAAAGAACAATTTTTTCTTGCAAAAGAAAGAAGAAAGCGAAAAAACGGGCGAGAAATAACTAGTAATAAACCAAATATACAAACTAACGACGCTATAGGTTAGATTTGATAACTGACAGGTGCCATAATGGAAACCGGAAACGATGTACTATTTTAAGTATTGTACTTAAACAAAGCAGTAATAGGGCCATCTCTATCTGTCACATTCATGAAATTAATCCTTGTATCTTTTTCTGTGAGACAAGCGGAAACTTTGCTTCTTTTTTCAATAGTAATGCTTGAGAAAAATAGTCAAATCAGAAGATTGTCTTTACTCGTATGATACATCAATGACGTTGGTTAAAACATAAAATAGACAGAGAGAATGTCCAGCGTCAAAATTATAAATGTGTGTTAATAATCGAATTTCAATAAACGTTAATTATTTAGATCAATTGTTTACTACATTTATTTTTCTTTAGATATACTTTATTTTGCAAACATATTTCACATAAAATTCTTAGCTATTACTTAAAATATAATGTAATATTGTCAGTTATCTTAAAAATCCGAACACTCACATTCACATTGCATAATGTAATCTACAGAAAAGATTCTGGCATTTATTGCTGTCAAATTTTCTATGATACAATTTGCTGGTTTATAGTTGTCTAACATTATGTAAATGGTATCATATAACCCCTTTTCGACTATCTGTAGGGGTTCCAGTGAATGACTAAACTTTACTCTCCATATACAACATGGTCTATATTTTGTATGCATACCATCGATGGCGATTATTTGAAAGTTTGGTAATAATGTTTGAAAATATGTATTATACATATTTTGAAGCACGCGTTGCATGGAGAGTGGCGCTTGCCAGTATCTCGGGCACAAACACCGATCCATAATCTTAAAAATAAAAAATAATATTAGTTATTAAATTAACATTTAACCAAAGAAATATACTCACATAAACTAAAATTCTTAGCACCTTTTCTTCGATTTGTCAAAGTGTACAAGAACAGTTCCCACACTTGAACTACTCAATTACAATTTTCCTGAGATATCCCTATAACTGATTCCTGAAATCCTGTACTGACGTCTAGGAACGATTTTTCTCACAAATAAGTCCCATTATATTTCTAGTACATTCTAAAAGTATAGAGAATACTACTGTAACTCAACGTCTTACAAAATATCCAATGAGGTTATGGCATTTTATGTAAAGAAAATTTATTCAAGGATTTGTTTTGGATAATAGTTCCTGGCATTGATTAAATCCATTCAATACTTACGTTTTAATCTCAACTTTAAAAGAATTTCCAATTAATATCAGAGATATATGACGTCATGTAAGATGATGCTCTGTTGTTTTTCTTTCTATTTACAACGAATTCCACGAAGTAACAAGTGAACAACGAAACTTCACGTAATTTTGTTTATTATTAGTTACGTTTGTTGCAATTTATTAAAAGTTTAATTGAAATTTTACACATGTGGTTGCGTTATTCATAGATAATATAGATGGCTTTCTTCTGTACAAAACTTCAGTAATTTAAACGATCTTAGTGAAGACAGGCACAAATACAGCGCTGGCGCGGTAGGAAGATAAACTAAATGAAAACGCGCATAATTTGAACCGCTGATCTACAGTTGATATTATCAATACTACAGTTAAATACTGTAACAACTAAAAAATTACAGATTTCGAATTGCGTATAATCTAAGTACATATTATTTAAAATCAATAAGTGTATGCAATTCATCTGTAATTTTTTAGAGTTGTTACAGTATTTAATTGCAGTATTGATACATAATATAAATATATATAACTTATGTCGATATTTGAGCTATTAATGAGTTAATTGCTTAGTGGGTATGAATTCCGAGATTATTAAGAACAATTTTAAATTTAATAATAATAACAATAATAATAATAATAATAGAACTTTATTTTCAACACTACATGATATGAAAACTAGTCAACAAAAGAAAAAATAGCAAACATTGTAAAAGACAATAGAAAAAGAAAAATATACATAAAATACAACTGTCGAAACACAGTCTTGCATTAATTATTACGTAGCATTTAAAATTACACCTCTAACTAATAATTAAAGAATCGAACAAAAAAATAATTTAATATGGGATCTTAATACTTCTTGCTAGTTATGACAACAAATGTAACTATATTAAAAAAAACAATTCTCATGTTAAAATTACCTGCAAGTAATTTATAATGATCGAATGTCATAAAAGAATTTTCCTTAGTGGGTGCTATTGTAAAACCTAAAAATTGTAAGTTATATTGCCTCTTTCCTCCTGATAGAAGTGCTCTTCACTCACCTGGCAAATTTACAGTTTGTAAACTACATTCCTTTAAGCCAGACTTGCTATAATATTTTGGGTCGATTGGGTCGACAAACTTCATGGAAATGATACGATATTTCTCGTGAACTTCTTGAGGTGGTAATATCTTTACTTTAGCATTGCCAATCCTCTTAATCCATTCATTATATACTTTGAAATTGCAATATATGTAAAAAATATATCCAACTAGAAAGTAGAAAGAAAACTCACTAATCATCGGTATATAGAAATCGATGAAGTTTTTCTTCTTTGGATGTATTCCTACATCCAGAAACACAACACTGTAGAACCATTTTCTATAATCAATTTTTAATTCTGTAATTAATGCATCACTTTGGTAGCAAAAAGTATGTACTTACGAAAAATAATAAATCTTCCAAATACTAAAACTAACAAGGGTACTATATTTTAATGACTTATATACCTAAAACTAACTGATAAGTCTTTTAAACACCACATGATCTGTACCATACTTACAAAAACTAATAAAACATAAAACTTAAATAAAAAACGTCCAATATCGTTAAGGGATTATTACACCTGAAATTGACAATTCCTCAGTAAAAATCACAACCACGTAATTTCTTCTTACCATACTTACAAAAATAAATAAAACTTAAAAACTCTTAAATAAATAACGTCCAAAATCGTATAATGCACTTCCACAGATTCTACACCTAAAATTTATGATTCATTTGTATAATTTAAGAATACCCCTCAATTATATTCATTCACTTACCAACTACGAACGAATACAATAATTGTTCTAAAAAAACGCAAACTGCTGCTTTTCTGCTCTAAAATATCACAATAAACATAACCACAACCGTCAAAACAACAAAAGAATACAAAATGGCAATTGGAAAATAGGCTAATGACGCATACTAGGCAGACGCGCCCTCTAACATATCCTGTAAATAAATGTAAATATGCATATTTAAAAAAGTTTGAAATTTCGCGGTAGCGATTTGACGGCATTTACATCAGCGCTTTGCGGGTGGAAGATACACTACTACAATATTTGACCTTGAGTATTAAGATGGATCCCCCTGGCGTTATTGTTGTCAATTTACTTGTCAATTTATGTGCGTACACGTACCAACAGAAATGTAACTGAGCATTTGCTCTAATAGTCAACACTAATTTCGAAAAGAATCTTGAAAGTTACAAGAAAAGGTTTGAACAATTCATTTTAATAATAATATGAATTATTGTAAATGATCTTTATTATTTTATTTCTGTATTTATGTTATTTGTCTGCATCTGAACTTTCGATCTAAAGGTCAAAACATCTACTAATTGTTATAGTTGCTAATTTCGATTTTTAGATATTTTTATGTATATGAATTTAAACTTGTGCTTTATTGGCTTGTACATATGTGTGTATGTGAGAGAGAGCCTATCTCAAAGATCCCACAACTCAGATGTCTCATGCTCAACTTTACCAAAAAGAATATAAGCTTTAACCTTATCAAACAATCTAAAAGTATTATAAAAAGCTTATTTAACCCCTTCAAAATCAAAAGTAAAAACTAAATAGATTTAGAATATGTATATACTGAAGTGAAAAAAACTTTTTATTTTTTTAAAAGTTATATTTTATTTTTTTATTATAAATGACGATTTCAATTAAAAAAGGCTCATCAATAATTTTACAAGACAAATCAAAAGTAGTTGAAGGGGGTGAAATACATGGCGGTTTTATAAATTTTTTAATTCCTATATTAGCTGCTGCAGCTGGACCAGTCTTAGCAAATATTTTAAATAAGGTTGTTGACACAATAGATGATAAATAAAAGGTAGGTCATTAACTTTAGAACTTCCTAATCAACCTCCAATTCCTTTAAAGAAAACATTGTCTCAAAAAGATAAAGACACAATAGAAAAAATATTAGAGCTCTTATGAATATAACTAACAAAGAAGATTCAGATTGTGAAGATGATATACCAGTACTGTGTTTTGATAAAAGTAAACAAGTTGATAATATTAATCCAACAGAAGAAATTAAAAAATTATTAAATATACAAGATCCTCGTTTATTTGAAACAAAATCATAAATGTTTTATCTCTGACGTTAAGTAAAATACATATAAAAATAATAAACACCACCAACCACAATTTACATCATTAGATTTTTGAAATTTATAATATTATGATGTGTACTATGTATAATTTTTAGGAATTAGAAATTTTTCTGGTAATGAATTACCAAATGAATCAAATAAATTCACTAATTTATTAGTATTATCTATATACATAGCAACCCAATGTGTACCACCAGTATTCCAATCTAAATTAAAAATATTATACTTATTTAAATTATCTATTCCATATGTTAACAATTTATCTGAACTTATTGTTTATTTCCTGGTTTGTAATTAATTTAAAATATTTTCCAAGTCAATATTTGATAATGCCATCTTATTATCATTTTTACATTTTATCAATTAAATATTTAAAATAATATTACTCATTTATAATACTTTGAATAATTGTTGAATATAATTATCACTTATAACATCTGTTTTTTTAGCACCATCTGCTCCTGCATTTTTATAAGCTTATAAATAACATCTGTATTCTAATATTATTTTATATTCATCTTCAGTATTTCTACCAACTGCTTTTAATCTATTTTTATATTCTCTGAAGATTTGTAATCACATAATTTCGTTTGATAACAAATACCATTTTTATTAATTGTATAAAATCCAGTTTTACTATAATTCTTTAGACATTCATTAATTGTTTTATCATCAATATTAATATAATTTTCCAAGTCACTTATTATACTTTTATGAATAATTATTTCACTATAACTTGATTTCATTCCAGCTGGTATAAATGTACCAGTTTGTTGAATATATATTACATGCTGCTGTCTATGTCTTCCTTCGTAAATAATGTTTCTGCTAAATCTGTTATACCTTTTCTTATGTGCATCATCAAATATATAAGACTGTGTGTTCTTAATTCATTAGGAATACTATCTTTTTCATATCTATATATATTAAAATAAATAAAAGCATCTTTACATAATTCTTTAATTACTTGAATATCTTCCAAATCATTTCCATTAGGTAAAAAATAATTTATTTCTGAAATAGATTTTCTTTCCATACCGAATATTATTTCTTGAGCAATGGTTAATTTACCAGATCCAGATGGACCTATAATTATTATTCTTTTTGTTTGTGATAATAATTTACCACCATTTTTCTTTCAATTAATGATCTCAATCCAAAATTTATATTATCGTTATTATTAAATAACTTTTTCTTTGGCGACCACTATTAGTCATAATTAGTATTAATTAGTATTTATTAATAATTAAACGTCTGCGACTGAGAAGCAAAGTGTTGAAGACAGAGTGATAAATCGCGACTTGGAATTAAATGTATGTATGTAGTAATGTTAATGTTAAATTTACCAAAGTCGAGTAATTCAAATATATCATTAAATAAATCAATAGCAAAATCATTGAAAAATATAACAAATACAAAAGA
Organism: Protaetia brevitarsis; assembly: GCA_004143645.1. NCBI lineage: Eukaryota > Metazoa > Arthropoda > Insecta > Coleoptera > Scarabaeidae > Protaetia > Protaetia brevitarsis. Next base: position 1,014,815 of record RXPK01000257.1, read on the forward strand.
TCAATGGACTGCAATAAATGATGCTAAAAATTATTATAAAATAAATTTAGCAACTGAATATTTAAATAGAGTATCTAAAGAAAATATTTCCAAAAGAAAATTTGTGAAAGAGAAAAAAATATCACAAAAAACTTTAGATTCTGGATTAATATTAATTAAACAAGATCCAAAAATTAAGCCATCACAACTAAATCAAAATGCTGATCGATCTATTGATCTCCCAAACGGATTGATGAATCGCGACTTATCGTCTGATACATCCACAAATTCTATTTCCAATATACGTTCAACCGGAGATGAACAGCATTCGTCTGCATTTGTCCGCAAAAACACGCAAAAGAAATCAAATAAAGAAGGATTGGTAAATATTAATACTATTAAAAAATATAATAATTTAGATGAGGAAGCAAAAAATTTAGTTAATAATGCTATGAAAAATTTGTAATATAAATGGATTTGATATCTTATATACCTAAAGATGAACAAAATAAATGGAATGAAGATGTAAAGCCTATTATAAATGAAATTAATAAAATAGAAGATGCAGCAAAAATAATTGGATTTAAACAAGAAGTTATTGATAAGTACATAGCTAGAAAAACTGCTAATTATTTATTTGAGAATTTGCTTATTACAGACTGTGAATTAGAATATGCAAATAATAAAATAAATGAATTAGAATACAAGTTGGACAAAGTATAATAACTATGATCCTAAAAAATTAACTGAATTAAGAAATAAAACAGTTGTAGTACCATCAAATATAAATGAGGCTAGGGAACAATCTATAAAAATATTTGAAAGAAACGCTAGAAAAATGAAATCTATAAATGCAAAATATAAGTAGTCAAATAATTAAAACAATAAAATTATTTAATGAAGAGTATCCTAAATTTCAAAACAAATTTTTATCACTTATTAGAGAAGTGAGTAGATTAAAATATATAATATTTATTCTTATTGTGATACTTGTCATAAGTATTATTTTATTTTTTGTGTTTTATTACTATGATTATGTTAAATAATTATTTAATCTCATTCTGTAATATTTTAATTCTTTTACAAATCCTTCTAATTCTTCTCTAATCTCTTGTTTCTTTTCTAATTTTGCTACTGATAATTTTATATTTGTTTTGTAATAATTTTCCAATACAGTTTTATAATTTTTCAGTTCCTTTATTATTGGTTTAAATTTATTATATTTATATGATTTTAATTTCTGAATCAATTTTTCATTTTCATCTACTTTAATAATATCATCAGCTAGTACTCTTTTTAAAATATCAGAATTTTATAATTTTATAGAATCCATTATTTCATTTGGTTTTGATGTATCACAAATATATGGTGCAGATGGTAAATCAATACTAAAACATTCAACAGGATTATAACTTGAATTTTCATTGATTATAATATTCTTATAAATTATTACATTTTTATTTAGTATATCACTAGCATAACCATTATTTACAATTCCATTTTTATTAAATATTGTATAATACTCATTTGAAAATAAATTTACTAAATAATTATAATAATAATTTACTTCATTTCCAAATAATACATTTAGAATTTTTTTATTTATATTAATCTTAACAAGACAAACATTTCCATATACATATACATGCTCCTCAAAAATATTTATTTGTTTGTTAATGTGAAATATTGAATATAAATTTTGAACATCTAGTCTAGAATATAAATTATTATAATTTGAATATTTTATTTGATTGTTATTATCATTATTAAACATTAATATATGATAAACGCTATTTAGTAATTTTTCATTAAAATTGATATCATAAAAAATTATTTTTAGTTCAGCGCTTCGATGTGAGGTCGAAGATCGATCAATCATTTATTCCATTAATTAAACATCTTTTACTTGTGTAATAACAAGAATCTTAATATCATTAGAAATGAATCCTTTGTTTAATGTAATTTTTAATATTAATCCCTGCGTTTGAATTAATCCATAAATTGCAGCTGAATATATTCTAAAATTATTTACCTACTTAGATTTTGTTATATATGAACCATTTGTATTGTTTAGGAAATCATCATAATGTTGTTGAATAATATGAGTTTTATTTGTTAAGAATCCTTTATTATTTGAGAATGGATATGTTTTTCCATTAGCTGTTATTTCATGATTTGTTGTATATACATCAGAATCTGGGTTAAATGATCCAGTTTTCTCATTATAAAACACATAATAAAGATTACAAGCATATGGAGATGATAAATTAATATTTATTGCTAATGTTGTCTTATTTGATAATACTTGTTCCATTAATATTGAATATATTGTTTCTGGCAAAGTATGTATTTTTTTATTAAGAATTAATGTTTTATCTTTCTTAGATAATTCAATTGCTTGCATATCCATTTGATAAGAATTACATACAAATATTCCATTAACTTTAATACTTTCGGATAGTTCATTAACTAATATTTGTGATTGAGAATAAAAATCATTTCTGAATACAATTGATTCACAATGAACTATATTTGGTTGAGAAAATTTTGCCAACATGTATTTCATTGGAATTCTAATATCAATTCTACCAACAGGAATTTCATCAATATTTTTATAATCATCTTCGTGATCTTCTATGTCGTCCTTTCTTCTTCTAATGAATGAATTAATCAAGAAAAACGTTCCGGCATAATCGATTGATTCTTCAATTATATCAGCATGATCTTTTTCTTTAAAAACTCGTAATTTAACAGATATTCTATTTATAATTTCTTGAATATAATCTTTTGATAATTTAATCACTTTGTCAGTTGGATTACTGATTGATAAATATAAATTTACATGATCTAGTTGTAAACATGTGTTTGTTCCAAAATGAAATTTTCTTGTTATTGACGCAGATGATTTTAAAGAAATTTCAAATGAATCAGTATATTGTCGTAAAACATTTAATGATGAAAATAAACCTTCTTTTGATAATAAAGACATTTATACCTCATAAAATATTATTAAATCAATATATAATTCTTTTTTAAAATCTACAAGTTCATTATTATTTGTTAATGATAATTCAATTATAAGATTATTTGAATTTATATTTTCAATAGGAATGTCAACATTTGTGATGGAACCGTGACTGCTGATTCTCCAAATAAAATTATTTTCACCTCTAAAATTTTCTTTCAGTAAATTACATTTTAATTCAATATAATAATCATAATCATAAAATCTCCATTGCACATGTTTTAATATTAATCTTTTAATAATTTTATTATCAATCGTCTTCAGATGTTTCATTGATTTATTATTTTGTTTAAAACTAAAGAATAAATTTTGACTTGAAATCATTGATATTTGTATTTACTAATTAAAGATAATACCGAATTTTTAAGTTCTGCATGTTTATCTGGAATGGAATTATAAATATCAATTAAGTGATCAAAAGTATAATTTTTTGATTAAATAAATCTTTTATTTTTTGAACAAAATCTGGTAATTTACCTAAATCAAATTTTTATATTTTTTTAAGAATGGAATATGTAATCAGATATTATTCCTTCTCCAATTATAATATCATTCTTATTCGTTTGATTATATAGTAATTCAAATAATTCTTTGTGATTATTCATTTATAAATACTTAATTTAACATGAGTTATAATGTTATTATAGCAATAGTATAATACAATATTTTTATTATTATTCCAATATTTTATAAAATCATCAATATTTTTTATTTCCTTTTCCGTGAAAATAAATATTGGGCTAATTGTATCAAAATAAACTACATCATATACTTCATCATCCTGATATTCTATTTGCATTTCAAAATCTAAGGATTTATTAAATGTTAGTAAATATGTAAATATATTTTTCATTTTATGAAATATAATCTCTAAATAATCGGGAGTTTCAATATATTCATTATTTAAATGAAAGTAAGAAATCGATTTACCTTTAGCTTCAATATTAGTTATTTTAAAATCTAAATCAGGATTATGTTTAAATTTATGATATGTTATTTGTCTCTCAGTAAAATATTTATTACAGATATTACATTTAATTTTGATGTTTTTTATTTTTCATATATATATCATCATCAAAGGGGAATAAATCTGCTAATGTTTTGGTTTCGTTGGATTTTCTTATTAGTTCTTTTTGTTTATCGATACACTCAAGTAAATCAGATTTCTTTCTATATTTTGATAAATTTTTAATTCCCATTGATTTTGCAATAGTTTGTAGTTCATACATATACATTTATTATTAAAAAAAAATTTCAGTGATATATTTAGTCACAATTCAATATAATATAGACCAAATATGTTTCAACTAACTCATTGCGATTTGAAATATTAATAAATTTTTTTATGTAATAAATAGATGGCGAATTTAAAAGAGCTTAGGACAATTGCCAGAAATCTAAATATTACTAAAATACACAAACTTAAAAAAGATCAGCTAATAGCAGCTATTAATAAAGTAAGACATGATAACCCCATTATTAAAACGATTAAACCTACATTAAAAAATTTGGAAAAAGTATTAAGAAAAACATATACTGTTAAAGAATTCAATAACATAAAAAAAGAGCAGATAAATGATACTCTTACTAGATTAATAGATGGTAATTAAAATTTATTATTGAAGATTACAGTAAAAGAATTAAAAAGATTAGCAAAGGGTTGAATTGCAAAATACTATAACTTAAATAAAGAATCTTTAATAGAAAGAATAAGCCAAACATATCCAGATTTATTAAATGATTATTATAAAAAAGATATAAATAAAGCTCTGAGAACAATATATTCTAGAGACGATATTAAAAAAGCAAAAGAGGATGATTGGATAAATAAAATGAAAGATATTATTAAAATAAATCAACCTAATCAAATATTTGAAGATATTCCAATCAATGAACAACCAATTAGATGTGATGAATGTGGAAAAATGATAACAAAGAAACGCCTTAATTTACACAAATCAAAACATGTTATAACTGATGATGTTTTTGAACTTGAAACAAGTTTTAAATCTAGAATAGTTACATATAGACATAATAACAATAATCTAAAAATAGTTAATGAATATAGTTATATGGAGTATTTAAGGGAAAGGGCTATTGGATTAATTAGCAAATGGTTGAATAAATATCATAACATAAAAATCAATTTAAATATGGATATACAATTTGTAGATTCAAGGGATCCTGAAAATGTGATGGATCAAGCAATACAACTTAAAAATGTAGAGCTATATGAAAGTGATGATTTAAAAATTTATTGGGATAATCAAAGAGAAATATTTACACAAAAAATAGTAGATTTTCAAAATAAAGAAGGATCATTTTGGGAATTGAACAATGTACATAGTTTGCTTATAAATATTAATAAATTTACCCCATTAAGTGGTAGTTCATATATTGAACTGCCTGAGTGGATTAAGAACACAAAATCTTGTATAAATATAAAAAATAAAGATAACCAATGTTTTAAATGGAGTATATTATCTGCTTTACATCGTCAGAATAATCATGGTGAAAGAGTAAATCTATATCATAGATATGATCATGAACTCTTGTTTGATGATATTCAATTCCCAGTTAGACTACAAGATATAAAAAAGTTTGAATCACTAAATCAAATTAATGTTTATGTGTTTACATATGAAGGGAATAAAATATATCCATTACTTACAAAAAATAAAAAAAACATACGATAGGTTTGTAGATTTATTATATTTAAAAAATGGTGATAATTCACATTATTGTTGGATAAAAAATCTTAGCAGATTATTTAACAAACAAATAAATTCTGATGGGCATAAAAAAATATTTTGTAGAGGATGTTTGAATTATGCAACAGATAGTGAAGAATGTTTAAATAATCATAAGTTAATATGTAATACAACGGAAGTATGTTTACCAAACATGCCTTGTATTAAATACAAGTGCTCCAAATGTAAAAAATATAAAACTAAAGATATAAATGAAATAGATAAACATATTAAAATATGTGGTGGAACTATGCTTATTATTCATCCAAACATAAAATTTAAAAATTATCAAAAAATGGTTAAACACACATATGTTATATATTCAGATTTTGAAGCTTTATTACTTTCAATTCAAGGATGTGATCCAAATCCTGAAGAATCATATACTAGAAAGAAACAAATTCACAAACCCATTAGCTATGGATTTTATATTAAAAGCAGAAATGATGATATAGAAAACCCACTGCATATATATAGAAGTGAGGAAGATATTTCTCAACATTATTTAGAAGATATAATCAAATGGGGTTAAAAATTACATATATCACTAAAGAAAAATAAAAAAATGACAGATTTTAATAAAAATGAATTTGATGATGCTGAACGCTGTTATGTATGTGATTGTGAATTTACTAATAATAATAAAAAAGTTCAAGACCATGATCATTATACTGGCAGATACAGAGGTGCTGCATGTAATAACTGCAATTTAAAATTGCAACAGCCAATATTTATTCCTGTATTCTTCCACAACTTGAAAAATTATGACTGTCATCTATTTATAAAAAATTTAGGATTATATAGTCAAAATATAAGAGTTATTCCAAATAATAAAGAAAAATATATTTCATTTAGTATGATGGTATTTAATGAAGATGTTGGCCAAGTTTTTGAACTTAGATTTATAGATTCATTTAGTTTTCTAAATCAGAGTATTAATGAATTGTCATCCAATCTTGAACCAGATCAATTGAGGGAAGTAAATAAATATTTTACAAAATCTGATTTAGATATACTATTTAGAAAAGAAAATAGAAAAATAATAAGGAAAGGTGTTTATCCGTATGAATATATGGATTCATATGAGAAATTTGATGAAACAAGACTGTCACATATTAAACATTTCTATTCATCATTAACTAAGGAACATATATATCAAAGGGATTATAAACATGCTTTGAAGGTTTGGAAATATTTTAATATACAAAATATTGGAGAATGGCATGATTTATATTTGAAAATGGATGTTTTATTATTAGCAGATATATTTGAAAATTTCAGAGATTTATGTTTAGAAAAATTTGAATTAGATCCTGCTTGGTATTTTACAACTCCTGGACTTGCTTGGGACTGTATGTTGAAATATACTAAAGCAGAATTAGATTTATTACTTGATTATGAAATGTATATATTCTTTGAGAATGGTATTAGAGGTGGTATATCTCAATGTTGTAATAGATATGCTAATTCTAGCGATAATAATTCACAAATCAGTTACCTTGATGCTAATAATTTATACGGTTGGGCTATGTCTCAAAAAATGCCATACAAGAATTTTAAATGGATTTATGATATAAATCTTGATGAAATCTTAAATAGTGATAACGAAACTGGATATGTATTAGAAGTTGATTTGATGATTTTCCAAAGGAATTGCATGATAAATTTAATGATCTTCCTCTTGCTCCAGAAAATAAGCCACCTCCAAATAGTAAAGTAAACAAACTTATTTGTGATTTCCATGATAAGAGAAATTATATAGTACATTATAAAACATTAAAACTTTATAAAGATTTAGGAATTAAAATAACAAAGGTGCATAGAGGTATCGAATTTACTCAAACTGATTTTATAAGACTTCAATTCTGTACTATACAAAGACAAAAATCAAAAAATGAATTTGAAGTTGGATTTTGGAAGATGGTAAATGCAATTTTTAGTAAAAGTATGGAATCAGTTAGAAAAAGACAAGATCTTAAACTTTATTCAAATGAGTTAAAAGCTCAAAGAGCTACTAATAAACCAACATTTAGAAAATGTATAATATATGGTGAAAATCTTGTATTAATTTATAAATATAAAACAATTGTTTCATTTAATAAACCTATATATCTTGGACAAGCTATACTAGATCTATCGAAATCATATATGTATGATTTTCATTATAATGTAATTAAAAAAGAATATAATGAAAAAGTAAAATTAATGTACATGGATACAGATTCTTTAATCTATCATTTTAAAGAAGATTTTAATAAATTTATCAAAGATAATCCAGAGATTTATTTGATATATCTAATTATCCAAAAGATCATGAACTGTATAGTGATAAAAATAAAAAAGTAATTGGAAAATTTAAAGATGAACTCGGTGGTAAAAAGATACTTGAATTTGTTGGGTTAAGATCTAAATCATATGCATATAGAGATAATAGTGTTCATAAAAAGTTGAAAGGAATTAAAAAATCTGTACTTGATAAAGAAATTAAATTTCAGCATTATAAAAAATGTTTGTTTGATCAAAAGGAATATTTTCATAAGCAAAGCGTTATTAGGAGCTATGATCATAATGTATATACTGAGGAATTAAATAAAAAATCATTGTGTTGGAGAGATGATAAAAGATGTATCCAAGAAGATAGTACAGATACATTTGGCTTGGGGGCATTGAAGAATTGAACCCAATTGAGATTTATTTTGTAATTGTTATGGGAACAAAATTATAATTTTTATCAACAATGACTTTTATTGGAAAGAATTCCTCTTTTTTCATAATTTGATAACTAATTATGTAATTAAACATGACATTTATTTTATCTACATAGTTCTTATTTATTTTATATTTCTTATTTTTTACAAATACGATATAATCAAATGAATTTGTTAAAATATTTTCGAATTTTGAAATATTTGTAATGAGTAGAATTTTATTTATTGGTAGCTTAGGTAATGAGTTATATGAATTTATATGCTTCATTGGATCATTATTAAGTGATTTAATTTCGTTTGCATAACTTTTAACAGAATTCATTACAATTTATTTATATTTAAAATAATTATGTAACTATTTTATTTTCTATCATTGAATTTTTTAGCAAAAAGGTTATTAATGCACTTCTTTTCTTTGACGTTGGATATTATGTTACTAGAACTATTACGTTTATATTACATTCAATATGTACTGCTGTGGAATGGCACCCCGGGTTTCGGAAATTTAAATGTGTATTTTTATTTATTCCATATCAGTCTTGTCAAAACAATGTTAGAGTTTCCACTATTCTTATAGTTGTGTATTTTGCTAAGAATTTTGATTTAATTGTTAGTATCATTTTATTTGGTCAGTTGTGTATAGTTAATTTCATTTATTTGTACATTTTGCGCACACCTGTATTGTATAGTTTATATGCTAGTTTTTTTCTTTGCGATGCGTTGCGGTCATCGCACGCAGATTGTAAATTTCATATATATGCGAATGTTACCTTAGAGGCCCGAGGAGTTATCAGATAGACGAGCCCGTGTATAGTCTTGTTTAGTTGTCTTGGTTACCGTTTCTGGTAATCCTTTTTCAGTTTAAGATGTAGTTCGTTGCTTTGTATTTAAAATCATCTATCTAGTAATTCTTTTGTTAAATTGTATTGGGTAGTTGTGCACAAATACATGTAAGGCTTTTTAATAATATTCGTTTTAGAAGTATCGCGTTTAGAGTTTAAATTTTCCGTTTTTTTGTAGTTATCAAATTTATAGTATTTTTATCACCTCGGGGTAGGTGAAGTGAAGCTGTGAGCTTGGTTTAAATTTCATTTTTGATTTTGCTTGTTTTTCCACGTTGATTGAATTAAATTTTAGTTTGCTTTGAATTTTTGAAACCACGTGGATTTTTTGTGGTATAAGAAATTCCTTCTAGAACGAATTCACCATTTTGTTTGCTAAAGGATTTGCATTGCTTTTTTTAAATTGTAGAATCTTATGCAGGTTTGTTTTTTGCCAGAATCTTATATTCACGGTTTTCATTTATCCTGTAAATTGCATCAAATGTTTTTTTTTCTTTTTTTTTTTAAATAAATTTAATGATTGTAAATATCATCTTAAATAGTTCTTTTATTTTTGAATCAGCCATTTCAATTTTTGGGGATTTTAAAGAAAGTAAATTTTGTAAACGCCCACTATTAATTTTTAAAAAATTTACTCTGAGATTTAAGAATCTCTGGTGCCCTTTTAAATTCATTTTTGCTGAGCTAGCTAAATTAATTTTGTTATTTTTAATTTCTTTAAACTTGTATGCTTGGACAATCAGTTCACAGCAGTACGTTTTATGTTACGTTCCATGTTCACTTTTACATTCGACGTTACGTTCTATATACATGTTTACGTTCACAAAGACATGTTGATGATGATAAAATAAATTTTGAATATTTGAAGGAGTCTATAGCAGATATCCTCAGGTGTAGAGTTGAGAGCCACCCTCAAAAAATTGGTAAACAAACGATATTTTTAATGATTTTTCATGAATAAATTAGTAAAAACAGCAGTAAAACTAGAAAATATAGTTATTTTTAGAGGTTCACGATTTCGTGGTATTTCAAAAAATTGAATTTTTCATGTAATATTTAGGTTTGAATGAGTGAATGTGTATTTTACAAGAGAGTGCGTTTTATCCCCATTGATTTGTTTTGAATTTTCAATATTCAGGAAACCAATCCTAAATATTATTTTCAAATATTAAAATTATTTTTCCAATTCTAAAAATACTCATTCACAATTTTAGAGGATCAATATTGACACAAAATTTTTATTAGGGGGTCCCAAAATGAGGCCTCCTTGGGTCGGTAAATTGAGGACCCTGAAAAACTATTTTTTTTTTTATTTAGAACAAAATATACTGGACCAGTACTGGTAAATTGACATCTACTGTACTATGTAGGCGCTGTCTCTCTCGCACCGACGGGATGGTTGTTTTTTTAGAGATTTACTTATCGGTGTTTATATTAACGAATTCCACTCGTAAATCGGTGTTGTATGGTATTCCGAAAGTTGTGAATATGTGAATGTGAACACACTCGTCTAATTTTTGTCATCCGTAGTACAGTGCTACAGATATTCTCTGCTTTACATATAACTAAATTTTGATTATTAGAGTATATTTTTAGTTATTTTTTTTAGATATTCATTTTAAACAAACAGAAGTAAAAATCGCCTAGTATCCCATAATTTATAAACTTAGCGTTTTTTCTTTTTCACGAGTGCAGTGGCGTAAAATAGTAAATACATTCCCGTAACCACCGCATGGCCTAGGCATATGAGGATGAGGAGCACTCAGATATTATTGTTAGCAATATTTTACAAATACACAGGAGTAGGCAAAGGGCCCCAGACAAAATTATGCGGGGGCCCATACGATTTTGCGGTACGCCACTACTTTTCACAGTGTGCTTTTGGCACAAAATATTGATATCGCCAGTGTTACTATTTACCTGCCCATATTGTTGAAGTATGTAATAGCCTAGATTGTTGATAGTCCAGATGGTCATAGAAATATTTTTTTTTTTTTCTGAAGAAAATGTATTAAAAATGGTTATCTCACGGAATATATCGGTTGTGTTTATAACAGTGCAACAGTACTGCACCTTTCCCTTTTCGTGCTTCTTTGAAAAATGTTCTGATATACATTCGCTGATAGACGCTGTTTACTATAAATATTAAATTAAAAAAGTTTATACGACTGCAAAAACAAAGATCACAACCTGCTGCCAGATCCTTTATGAACAGATAATTGGTCTGGCCATTCAGACGCTATTTATGAGATATGTAGGGAATATCCAGGTTGAATGAGGTGTGGAATAAGTGAGAAAGGGGACCAGCCTCCTCGGTAAATGAAATAGCCTCGGCCGGTTTAGTAATAAAGGATATAATGAGGACAAATTGAAATTCTAACCCATAAAAAAGTAACTATTCGGGGCGATAAAGTATTAGAGGCTAGAAAAGAGGAGTAAGTAGAGTGGAGTAAGTGCCTAGTGAAAACGCAACGAACGCTCTCTTATCACATGTAAGATGAAGGCTATTTACTTTAGCAGATCAGGTGTATTATTACTATAACAACCTTTAACAATTTCGAGGACTGTAACAGTATATGTTACTAAAATATCAAATTATTGTACAGTTTTTTTCATATGTAATCGAAGATAGTACGTTAGCACGCTGCCGTAGAAAGTGTATGTTTGCAATATTTACCAGCAGCTTTTGTTATTATTATAGATCTCCGCCAATTAGTTTATATTTTGACAATCAGAAAATTCGTAACTTTCAGTAACGGCAGTAGGTTCCAAATGACGTAACAACTAGTGTTGTAAATATTCGGATGATTTCAATAATCGGAATACCCGTATCGGAAGGCTATGATATTCGGAATAATATTCCGATTCCATATTCCACCCGACATATTCGGATGATTTCAAATATTGGAGATGATATCTAAAAAAAAAGTCTAATGCTCTTTCAATTACACAAACAAAAAATCAGAATCATCCAATTTGAAATCATCCGATTCCGAATCGGAATCTAGTAATCGGAATCACATTCCGAATCGGATTCTAAGAATCGGAATCAACGAATATTTTAATTCGGAAACTCACAACACTAGTAACAACTCGTTAGCATTAACGAACTATACATATATCATTTTCGTCACACGAAAATCGATTGGCAAGAACAAAGAGTTAATGTAGAACATGAGTTTAAACAATACGGCAGGCTATAGGGAGAATATGTTATAAGCATTTGGCAGTTCGTTACAAGTTTTGTCAGATCCTAAGGTTAGCTTGTTTATTACTTCGTTGAATTCATCGATCGTAGGTTCTTGTACTTCTACTGTTTCTTCTTTATCCATTTTTGAATACTCTTCTTTTTTTTTTATCCAGAATTACACCCCTTTCCTTTGTTTGTCTTCCTATTCGTTGGCATAGTTTCGAGTTTTTGTTGTCGTTTTCAATTTTCGTCAACATTACCTGTACCGAGTTTTCTTTTTCATTTTGCATTATTTTTTTTTTTGTAATATGCTTTCTGTCGACCCTGTTGATGCATTTTTCAGAGTATTCGAATCGTGTTCTATATTCCTGCTCAAATTCCTATCTACTCTTAGTAAATAATGATCGGTATCCAAACTTGTGCCCCTGAATTTCTAACATCCTTTATATACATTGCTCTTTCTCTATTGATTAATACATGATCTATTTGGTTTTCACAGCGCCCTCCTGGACTTATCCAAGTTACTTTATTTTCTTTCTCATGCTGAAATATGGTACTCGCAATGATCATGTTTAACTGCGCTGCTAGGTAAGATAATCTCATGCCATTATCAGTTGTTTCTTCATGTATTGTTTCCTTTCCAGCAACACCACTCAAAAATTCTTCTTTTCCTATTTCGCGTTGAAATCTCCGATCACTATTAACTTGTCACGTAACTATTTTCGCGCAATATTTTCGCAAACTTCTTTTAGATTTTCATAAAATTCGTCTTTTTTTCCTGCTGCACTGGCTGTTGGGGCATATGCGTTTATTATTGTAATATTTTCCGTTTTATTTTGAATAATTATGTATGAAATTCTACCATTTTTTCTTTTGTATATTTCTAAATATTATACTTTATCCTGGACAATTTGTAAAATATATGTGTATTATAATATCATTTTTTTTATAATTATTTATTTGGTGAATGTTATCTCAACCGATGACTGTGCGTCGTATTGCAATTTATTACTAGTAATACTGTCTGGATGGGATCACTGTATAATATCAATGATGAAAAAAACTTTAATAATCATTTTATTTTTATATAATGATTATATACTACCAAGTGATAAAATTTATTAATTAGTAATAATAATAGTATGATTTGGTGTGCAAGTAATAACAAAATGTGATTTTTCAGATAACGCCCAGAATCAACATTTGTTACAGTAATTTACAAAGCTGCCACGTTGTAATTTCATATTAAATTTAACAAATAATTTCATGAATCTGGTATGACCTAATTTTTAAATTTCAAAATTATGGAATTTTTTAAATAAATATTATAATATGCACAAACTGATTTTCGAAAAATTTGAAACCTAAACTATTCGAAGTATTCATTAACGTTTTCGATTTTTCCAAGTTTCTATTCGAAAAATCCCATCGCTAGCGTATATTTGCATTTTAAGAAAAACTAATTGACTACATCTCAAGTATATTAGAAATTCTGTCAAGTACAGATACTGGAGTATACAAATACAGATGTACTCACTAGTACATGTTTCCGACGGCGTTATATATTCGAATCCTTAATTCGATTACATAACATACATATACTCGAGTGAGCGTACGCTATTTACTTGACGAAAATCACTCTGAAATGGCTAATAATTCCTATGGTAATATAAAACAGTCTTAACATTTAGTTTACGAAATACATACCTTTTGAAAATTATGAAGGCATTGGGTATAATCTGATGCACGATTGCAGTTTGCTTCTGTAGAATTATCTGTAACTATAAATTATTTTAATAAAGTGGTCGAAACGGCTGTCAGTTTTAGAAAATTCAGGCATTTTGAAGAAACATGAAATGAAAAAAATATATAGGTGTTATTAGGACTTTAGAATGTTATCAATGTCCAAGAAATGGAGCTATATAATACTAAAAATGTGCGAGTTTTGGGATGATTAAAAATGGAAATATCTTTACTTTATGAACCCTATTAGACAGGACCCACATAGCATTATTTGCTAGTATTAAATTAAAAAATTGTCTACGAACTTCATTTTGGTATCGATATCGGTAAACAAGTATAAAAGAAAAATAAAAGCAATGAAAAAATGTTTTTGGATAAATGATACTTTTCGTCTTCTGTAAAACTAAATTGAAGAAGTTACTGAAATAACTGTCATTTTGTTCCATTTTGAAGCGATGATCAATTAGAGTGCTTTTTTGGTCTATTTTTATATCCTTAACATTAATTTGAAACGAAGCACTTTCCTAGAATAAATTATACAGAGAGATTTTCATTGATTGTCATAAAAACTAATACAGGATTTAGCCCGATAAGTATGTGAAATGACTCCCAGAAGGAATTTTTGAAAAAGAATTGTCATATTTATTGTCACATTAGCGAAACTGTAAAACAAAGTACACATAGATACGGTAACTGTACGCAATTATTTCTCTAATGTTTGTTATATTTAATCAAACGGAAGTTATATGAGGCATGACATGGAGTTCTTTACCGTCTGAATTAATCTCTCAAAAGTGCAAAGATTAGCATGCCTATGCGTAACTGGGTTATGGGAACCTCCGTAACAACAGTTGTCGAGGTAGTATTGGATCTTACCCACTCCACATTGTGGTAGAGGGCGTGGCAAAAAGAACCACACTCGGAATGATCGAGGAAAGAACAATTAGGCATATAGGTCTCAATTTCCTGACGCTGATCAAACCCGGGACAAGCCCCATGATGACATATTAAAAAAATTCAGCTTTGTGGAAGAATTTACAACAAAGCTTAATAGCAACTGCGAGTGGGATCAAAACATCATGTCGAAATTGAATGAAATGCCATCAAGTGGATTCTGGATTGTTGGTTGGGAAGGGTGGCTAGCCACGCGTACTTAGGCCACTCTAACCGGGCCCATTGTGCTACCTTCCCTAGGCGGCGTCACTCAACTCCCCCAGGATGGAACCTCTAAGTTGGGCAAGCGCCGGACAGTCACATAAGATGTGCTCCGGTGTCTCGTTCTCTAGGTAACATGCGCGGCAGAGTGGGCTGCTAGTCAGTCCTATGCGGTGCATGTGTTTATTAAGTTTGCAGTGGCCAGTCAATAGCCCTACAACTTGACGTAGTTTACTGCGAGAAAGCTGCAGACAGTATCTCGCTGTCCTAGACGACAGCCTGGGTATGGCTTTGCGCGCCTGACAGCAGGTGGTTATGGATGCCCATCTCTCCTCGTGTAGAGTAGTGGTCCACTGGTTTATTAGGGTATTGAGTGTAGCCGAAGAAATGGGAAGAACAGGCTCCGGTCCCACGTAAGGAGAACACGAACCCCGTCTCGCCAACCTATCGGCAGCCTCGTTTCCCAGATTACCTTTATGACCTTTAACCCATCTGAGTACCAAGTCATTATCAATGGCGATCGCTTCCAAGGCACTATGACACTGAAGTACTAGGCCCGAAGCGATCTTATAACTACCAAGGGCTTTAAGGGCAGCTTAGCTATCACTGTAAAGGACAATGCGTCGTCCCTTGCTAAAATTTCTTCGGCACCATGCAGGATCTCCAAAACCTCCGCTTGGAAAACCGTAGCGACCCTACCTAGTGCCAACTCTAAGTTGAACTTGAGGTCTGGAGAGAAAACTCCCGCACCTGTCCCTGTTTTTGTCTTTGATCCGTCTGTATAGACAGCAATCGAAGGCAGTGATTCGACATTGGGGTCCACATGAACGCGGTAGTGTCTGCCGAAAGCAAACACAGGAGGCACACAGTCCTTCGCGGCACCAAGAAGAGGCGTCTTAGCGACGCCCTCATGGATGGTGCGCACGTGGCCGCGACCCCCTCACTCCCCGATCAGAAGACCCCGGGACCGCAACCTTATAGCCGCTCCAAAAGCAGTCTCCTCCACGAACAGATCCAGGGGAGGGACACATAGGAGGGCTTCCATTGCCGCCGTCGGCGTAGTGTGCTTTGCCCCTGTAATGCTAAGACATGCTATGCGCTGCACATGCATCAGGTCATTCCTGGCTACCACTCGTCTTACCCTTGGCCACCAGACGAGGGCACCATAAGTTAGCATGGGCCTAATTATGGCAGTGTACAGCCACAAGGTAATTTTCGGGGAGAGTCCCAAGTCCTACCCAGCACGCGGCGGCACTGCCAAAAGGCCTTACACGCTTTCTCAGCTTTTGTTTTGACATGTTTGCTCCAGCTCAGTTTTCTGTCAAAAGTGATACCCAGATACTTGACTTCGTCCGAGAAACCGAGAGCAGTACCAAACAGTTGTGGTGGGCGAAGTTTTCCCACCTTTCTTTTGTTAGTAAAGAGTACCATCTCTGATTTATCTGGGTTTACAGAGAGGCAACGTTCTCTACACCAATTTTCGAGAGACGTTAGACCAGTCTGCATCAAATCGCAGAGCACGCTCTCAAATCTTCTATCAATGAGGATCGTAATATCGTCCGCATATGCAATTGTGTAGAAGCCAGATGTGTTCAGCGCACGAACGAGGTCATCTACCACAAGGTTCCACAAAAGTTGTGACAAGACGCCTCCTTGGGGACAGCCCCGATCTACGCGCCCCCTCACACTGGCACCTCCCACACTTACTTCTATTGCCCTTTGCTCTAACATACAGTGTAGCCATCCTACAAGGGCCGGCTCAACACCGTGTCTGGCTAGGGCACTGACAATGTTGTTGACGGAAGCTTTATCAAAAGCTCCTTCTATATCTAGGAATACACCCAGGGTAGACATTTTATTGTCCAACGATCTCTCTATCCGCCGCACCACAGAGTGCAGATGCCATCAAGTGGTACACTAAGCGCTCCAAACGGCAGAGGGAACTGGAACAGGAATGTATGGTTCTAGAATCAAGTACTCCGAAAGCTTGAACGCTATTGAAAAATGCATTTAGTTCAATATTGACACGAATTACCGAAAGCAAGAGATTATCGTTATGTCTGATAGTCAAGCAGCCATCAGTGTGCTGAGCTCACATGAAATCAGTTTCAAGATGGTCTGGGAATGCTTAGGAAAATTAAGCGAGCTAGGCCAAAGGAATAAAGTAACCCTCTTGTGGGTTCCGGGTCATACAGGAGTGGAAAGAAACGAAATAACCGATAATATTGCAAAAAAGGAGCTGGAATACCTTTTGTAGAACCTGAACTATTTTGCGGGATAAGTAGCAGTACAATACTGAAGAAATTGGAAAGCGAAATGGAGCAGAGAAATCCAATTATTGGGAGAATCTCCAGGAACGAGGCAAAGTAAAACTCTTCTGAGAATCTATAACCAGATAAGGTGTATAGAATGCATCAACCTGAGTAAAAACAATATTGGCATATTAATAGGAACACTTTTAGGCTATTGTAAACTGAAAGAACATCTGAGTAAGCTTGGATTCGTAAAGGAATCTGAATGTAGATTTTGTGAGGAACAGGATGAAACACCCATTCATCTCTGCTCAAATTGCGTAGCACTATGCAACTCAAGAGCGTTACACCTAAAAGCATGTGAAATCGAAGAGGGACACTTACTTAACCTGGGACCTTCTCATATCTTACACTTTCTGAAAGGAATAGCATTGGAAGGTCAGCTGTAAAACAGCAAGAATAGAGACACAATAGATGTATGTATTTCCAACACGATGGTTTTCCGGCGCATTATTCACAAATTGTTGTGAATTGGTTAAATCGTAAATTTGGTCACCGTTGGATTGGTAGGAATGGTCCAGTTTTATGGCCCCCAAGGAGTCCAGAATTGACTATTGTGGGGACGTTTAAAACAAGTAGTGTATGCAGAAAATTTACCCAATGATGCCGAGGTATTAAAAAATCGCGTAAGAGATGCTATATCCGCCTTACCAATTCAGGAAATCCGGAATAGCTTTAAGAAACTGCGACGGAGGATTGAATTATGCAACGACGAAGGTGGAGGGTTACTAGAATAACTTAATACTTGTTTTTTGTTTTAATAATTTAATTAAAAGTTTTTTATATTTTTTTGTTTTTGTGATCCATCTTCAGGTATGATTGTAGTTTCAATTACAGATTTGTTTTTTTAAAGTCAAGCTGACACAAAGTTGACACAAAACGAAGTTGAAAATGAAGTTGACACGAAAGGAAACTGAGCAATACTGGATTTTATCAAAGTAAGCCGATCATTGTGAAAATATGCACAACGCATAACTTTTCATTCTGAACAACTTTTCTTAATAACCTTTGGCGTACTGTGAACGAAAAGGTAGTTTACCTAGAACTAAAAAGTGTTTGCTCAACTGTAACGGCATACTTGACTTTAACAAATCTAAAGTAAACTAAAAATAAGTTTCAGACCAAGCAAGGCGGAATCCCAAAATATGAAATTCCAATTCGAAAATTTTTGGTCAATCATACTTATTGTAAACTCAATTCGGGGACATACTGCATAATATGTTGATGTTAATTGATGTTTAATGAATGACAGAAGCTTCGTTCTTCTAACGAGACTAGCTTTCCAAAAAGAAAAAAAAAATCAACAAGGGCTGCTTGGTGCATATTTTTCAATCATTTCAAAGGTCTATATGGTGCGTACTTTTTGACACACGCATTTTAAATATGTTTTCTGTTGTTGTATTTGTTTTAATTTCAAATTATAACCCTAGTAATCAAGTAGGTAAGTAAGTAACTACTGCAATAAAATTTTTGCAGTATGAATAAAGATATGTCTATATTCTCTATGATTATACAGCTTTTTTATTGAGATGTATAATGTGTGGCATACCCAATTACTATCATTGAGGTATGCTAATAGTTCTAATAAATTCGTCAATCGAACGTCATGGTAAATTACCGTCATATTTTTTGTTAAAGAATCATTTAAAATCTTTCTGCATTTATTAAAATTTTCTTACTTTTTCCAAGCATATCGAAACATTTTTCAGCGTGTATTATCAATTCCCCTTGATATTCTTCGGGAGCATTTTTTAACCATTCTTGAACTTTTTGAAGTTCCAGTGCCCCGTTGTCGTTCATCTAAATTACGAATTTTAGTAATATACATATCCTACTTATTAATAACATCCTGCCTTACCATGCCTAAGTTTTGTAATATGCAAAGGTAGTAGTCGCACTAAAATTATTTTTTTTATTGTTTAATATCATAAAATCTATTTAGGTAGGTACATTACATTTAAAGGTTCTTCCCGTGCGTTAGGATCAATACCCAATTTCCTTTTAGCAGTAGCAAATAACCCTGTTGCTTGGTGTTGTACTCTTTGGAAGAAGGTTGTCGATGATTCTAGACAACGATTTTCGGTATCCGTTACTTGTTGAACAGCCGTGCACGTTTCTTCACATTGCTGCGTATTTAAAGAATAAATTGAATATTTACGGGTTATTATAAAAAGAAGTGCTTACGGTTTTAGATATAGATACAAGAATGCAAAGGATTACGACGAAATACATGATAACTCAGCTCAGTATGTTTCAACTGATGAATAATAACTTCGACAGACAATTTGTTTATGCTGGCCTTGCTTTTGTTAATGGTTGTTTTTTTTCTTTTAAATTAGATGCTAATTTACCAAATTATAGGGAATTGTTGACACGAAATTTATATACAAACATTCGTATTTAACAATGTACTGGTATGTAGATTTTTACAAATAGAAATACAATGCCTAAAATATTGATATTAATAATATCAATAATAATACCTAAATATATGTTGATTTTCTATTGCATGAATACATTTTTTTCATATATAAAAGGGCGCAATTGAATTTAGAGGTGTTTTAATTCCTTTTAAAAGTTACTTACTACGACCATCCATTTAAGGTGCCTCCACTTTTAGTTCAATATTTGATTACTAAACAGATGGAATGCACAGATAGTTTTGCTTCCAATACACTTTACTTATCAAAAGCTAAATAATTACAAATCATCCTAAACCCCGCGCTCCACCAAAAGATAACAATTGAAATGTTCCTATTTTAACTAAATAATTTCCCTATGATTGTTAATAATAATAACAAAAGTATAATACAATACGTGAACAACAAAAAAAATAAAAATTACAAACTTTTTTAGTACATAAAAAAAGATTTTTATTAAATTACAATGTATGCGACATATGCCGTTGTTAATACAAAATAATACCAGTATTTAGCTACATTTCTTCCAGATTTTAGGAGATAGGCGTAAAATCCATGATAAATTAATTACGCTGTTTAAGCTCCTGGAAACTTCGACGGACACGACAGCAAGGCCAGCCGCTTAGAGCTGTGGCGGCCCGTGACAATATTGAGTGGTGGGGCCAATCTCCCACCAACTCCCCTCTCCCCTCTCCCCGGTTTTTTTTTTGCATTAATTTTACAAAGTTTTGAATGAGTTTAGTTCAGCTGGCAGTAATTTATTTCCTCGTTTATTGCTCTCTAAAATAATACCCACACAAAAAAAAATAATGTAGACAAATTTAGAAGACAAAATGAAAAATACATTAAGTTCTTATCGGGAATACTTATCTACTTAAATATAAATACTAACGTATTTCTTTTAGAATAGCGTATATTTAGTTTTTAAACTGCCCGTAAGTACATGAGCCACTTGTTTACTTCAGGTGTTTTTGTGATTTTATGTCGACGAAAACATAACAGAACACAGAGCACATAAATTATTTAAGGGAAGATCGTCGAGTAAAATATAATGGATATTTTATGCATGACCCCACGTATTTCTTACAAAGAAAGGGAAACACAATTTTTATTTTCGTTCTTTGTTTACCTGGGCAAATGGCTTGTTCTTTTTTGCTTACACACTATTATGATTTATTTTTCAAGAATAACGCTTTTGTTATATTTATTATTTAATTTTTTATAATTTTTACCCTAAGAAAGGTGTTCACACACTAGTTATTAATTTGCGATGTCATCTTAGAATAATAGTTTTTTTTTGGTACCAGAGCACGGGTTCACTGTTCTCCGGTAGTGTCGGGAGCTACTCCGATTAAAACCCCTCCTTTGCCTTCTCTGGACACTCTGTAACCGTTTGGAAAAACATAACATCAGAGTGCCAACGGCATAGAATAAGAACTTCCCTTAAGCGCTACGTACGACTTCCTGCCTTAGATACTTAGATATTCCTCCTTTTCCTTGCTACTCATGCTGGTTCTCACCAAGAGCTCGATCTTCGACCACTGTTCTGAACTTTCAATCATAGTAGGGACCATATTGTTTGGAGTCAGCTCCAAGGCCCAAGTCACGAGATGTTGCTAGTCTAGCCGCGCTCCACCTAGCGCAAACAAAAAGGGTGTGCTCCACAGTGTCGATATTACAAGAGTACACTTCTCACAGAAAAAATCGGGACACCAGCAATCTAGAATTTTAAAATTTCTTGGTTGTAAATGTAACTTTCAGAGGACGTATTCACTTTTCAAAGCCATAAATCACTTAATTATCTGTATTACTACGATCAAAGGTACCGACTAGAAATTTGAACAGAAAAATAAATATATAGAGAGAAAAAGGCTTATGTATAGAATAAACAAATCGGAGTTTCCGTAGCGGCGTTCTTTAGAAATACCAAATACGGAAATACCGATAAAAAAATACATAAGAACAATAAGGGCTTTAGTAGACGGTTTCATTTATAAATATTTGTATATGTATTTAACTAGTTTGATGTTATGTAGATATAATTCTTTTTTAAGAAAACATAATATGGTGGTGGTATTTTAAAATTATTAGTTACTTGGTTCAATTTATGCTCGCGAGTATTACTTCGATTTAAATTTTTGCTATACGCCTAGTTCAGTTCCTTTTAGTGTGCGTATTTATAATGCAGCATACAGACTTAACAACAAAACACAGAATTATATCGTATTTAGAACAAGGTTATTCCATCAGAGCAACTGCTGCAGCAGTCAACGTATCAAAATCAACAGTGGGGCGTTTGAAGCTTAAATGGGATATAGAGCATACCGTGGAAAGGCGTATTGGAAGTGGTGCTCCAAGAGCTTCGAAGGAACCACAAGATAGGGCTCTTGTGAATTTTATAAATGCAAATCCATTTGCAAAGGTTAAGGACGCTGTAAGAGAATCAGCATTTCCTGCAAGTTTGAGTACTGCAAGAGAGAGGTTCAAAAGTCACCATCTAAAAAACTATGTGGCAGTAAAGAAAGAAGTCCTTAGTGAGGAAAACCGAAGGAGGCGCTTGAATTTCGCCCAACAATATGTCAATCAGCTTCCCGAGTTTTGGGGCAATGTGATTTTCACAGATGAAAAAGTTTCCAAAGTTGTTTTGACGGTCCGGTTAGAGTCTATCGACCAGCAAATAGCAGATACGACCAGCGATTTGTTGCTAATCATGCAAAAAGCGGGCGTTTCTCAGTTAATGTATGGGGATGGGTAAGCTATCGAGGTCCCGGCATGTGTTGGACAATTGAAAGAAGACTAAATGCCGAACATTATATTAACATTTTGGAAGATATAATGAAACCATCAGTAGAAAACTTTTATCCAAATAACAACTACGTTTACCAACAGGTGAGATTTTTAAATAAACGAAGTAATTTTGCTCTCTTATAGTTGTATTTAGTGTATTAAATAGAATTATTAAAACCTTTTCTATTTTTTTTAATAATCAACTGTTTCTTCTGTATTAATTAGGATAATTCTCCCATACACACGGCTAGGTAGTCCAACAATGGTTCAGAAACAATAACATCATGTTCTGCCTTGGCCCTCACGCAGCCCTGATTTCAACGTCATTGAAAATGTGTGGGCACATATGTAAAGAAAAATATATATTCAGCAAGATAATGGCCAGGTCTTTCAACTAGAAATAGGATAGATCTGACAGAAGCAATTGAGCGTGCTTGGGAAAATCTGGAAGTGGATTATATTCGTAAACTGGTGCGGTCAATGCCAAACCGTTTAGCGGAGCTATTCAAACAACGGCGGACATACTCATTACTAGATCCTCATTAAAATAGTGTTAACATTATTTATAAAATTATAAAAAATATTTATTTTAATAAACCTCCGTTCCATTGCATTTTCAGGAAATACATTTTACTATCGCCTGATATATTTTCTTGAAATATATATATATATAGATATATTATATATATATATATATATATATACATCCCTCTATCATTATGACGTCTTTTCATCGAACCGCGTTTATTGCGTCCACCTGATAGCGCAATATATATCGAAGTTTGACGATTGGATTGTAATAAGGGGTTGTCAACTATAACGCTGTACACTTCTATATTTTCTATCATGCTCACAGTTTATTCCCCATTATGAAACTAATGTGACGTCCTTTCAGTATGTCGCTCATGTGACGTCCATGATATGCAGCGGTATGTTTTACCGCTTTATAGCAACCACAAAATATACTTACTTTCATGATACCGTTAGAATGAACTCCGCCATGTTGCCATGTCTATCTATTTTTTACAGCCCCATTTGATTTATGATTTTACTAAACGTTTGGTTATTTCTTAATATTCTATATTCTCTAGAGCCTACACTACAAGGCGCATCTCCGGCAAAATTTATTGATTAAAGCCATTATTTATTTAATTCTTATTTTAATCTAGTTTCTTCAAATAAAGTTCTTTTGTTTTGTTTTTGAATAATATGTATATTTTTTATACTATTTTCCGAATCCGAAATTTTTCTACGTACAAATAGTTACATTTTATGAGGGGTCACACAATAATATTTCCAAAATACTAATGTAATAGTCACACACGAAATTGTTGTTACTTGTACCTCTGCCGTGCCGATATTTTTGATTGCTTATCAGTTGTTATTTTTTGACAATTAGCGTCGCTGTTGATAATTTCTTGTGACTTAGTTTTAAATTTTAGTGTGTTAGAAATGGTTCACTTAACAGAAAAGGGTAAATTTAATATTTTTGTCATGATAAGATATGGTGAGCAAGCAAGAAGTATGTGCATATTATTCAATAACGTCTATTCTAACCGTACTGCTATTACGCAGACTTTCCAAATTTATTGAAAAATACGCAGACATCCCAGGCGTAAACGAAAAGTCTAAGACGGAAAGACCAAAAACTGCTACTGGTGGTGATGCTGCATTAAATATTTTGTTGGCGGTGAACGAACGACCCCGGACATCGTGCAATGATCTACAACGTGACTATAATATTTCAGAACGATCTGTTCATAAAGTGCTTAAAAGAGAAATTACATTCATAAAAAGTGCATTAGTCTTAGAAGACTGCAATTTTGTAAAATCATGAGGGATGCGTTCCAAACAAATTCGGAATTCTGAAACAACATTTTGTTTTCTGACGAAGCCACGAAATTATGTTAAATGAATATGTTAACTAACAGAGATAATTGTCGATATTGGCCCCAGGAAAACCCTAAATGGCTAATAGAAGTTCACTCTCAACGTCCTTAGAAAGTTGATGTTTAGGCAGGGATTATCAATGCTAGTATTATTGGATCATCTATTGCGCATTACCAATGGAGAAACTTTTATTGACTCAAAACGTAGTTCCGACATTACAAGCTATTTATCTCAATTACAATAACCTCTGGTTTCAACAAACGGGGCTCTTCCACACTTTGGTTTAGAGGTCAGAAATTATCGGAATATTTTTCCCCAGCCTATGGAGTGGACGAAATGGGGCAGTAAAGTGGCGCCAGATCTCCAAACTTAAACCCTTCTGACTTTTTGCTATGGGCTACATAAAAATAAAGTTTATGGGGAGCGGCTAATATCTCCGAATTAGAAATATGCGTGAAATGAGAATAATGGGAAATAATGTGTTTGGAAATGTCAGGCGATCTTTCAGGGAGACACTAGAGATGTGCATACAGATTCTTTTACTTTTCCATACAGAGTAATTAAATGATTATTATTTCAATGTAGAGTCCGTTGCAATAGAGAATGGTACATGACGTCACATGCGCATGAACGAATATTGGTAGCCAATGCTTCGTTGCTAGGTAACAGACAGTGGTAACCGCAGCGGGGCGTAAATGACGTCAGGTTTGCGCCGATTTTAGTGACGACATGTACTATTCTCTATTGCAACGGACTCTACAGTTGAGTATTTTCGTTTGATTATTCTTTAACAGTAAACACAGATTTGAGCAGTGTTGATTGTCGATGTCGCCGTGCCGAGCCGGCAAATGTAAACAAAACGTTTTACGTGGTGTTGTCATGGAACACCATCTCAAGCTGAAAGCAAAAAAATCTAATTTGCAGTCTTATTAATATTTATTAAAAGCCAGAAATTTCAATACCAGTTGCACAAATTTTGTAGTTGTCTTTAAAATTGCCAAGTATTTTTGATTTCCGCTTGAAAAATCGCTGATATGGCTCTTAATGTTTATAGGTAGGTGGATGTTTTCTTACTTTCATCTTCATATGATAACAACAGTTTGTTACTACACCATAAACGAAAAATCTCCGAATATTTTAAATATTGACAGTATTTGAGTACATGACTGGGAACACAATAAGAAAGGCATCACCAAGCAATTTTTTATAAAAATATATCTAAACCACTGATGTTTTAGCGTTTCGCAAAACTACAATATCCAAATTTTATAAACATATCATAAAATGAAATACGTGCCAAAAAAAATGCAACATATCGAGGAAGGACACTCACAAAGCTGGAATCTTAACAAAACAACTGGCTGCTTGTAAAAAGTCGCTGATGATCATATAGCCCACATCTGTTAGAACTTCATAAACGAAGAGAAAGTTGAAATTCTTCCCTGGCCTGCTCGCTCACCGGATTTAAACCCGATCGAGGGTGTGTGGGATATGATAGGTTGCTGCTACATAAGGCGTTTACCATAAGCAGCAAACACCTTGCAGGAACTATCGTCGTCATCTACATTGTGCCTGGAATGAGATCCCATAAGATACCATTGATCATCTCATTGAGATGTAACATTTTAATTGATAAATTTTTGCTAATTGTTGGTATTTTTTCTAATTGCTATGATTTACTACTGAAAACTAGTAGTTATGAATTACTACTTGAAACTTCAGCCTTATGACTCTTTTAAGGTGTTGCAATTTTTTGGCACACAGTTTACATCTATAAATTAATTCCAGATTCTTTCTTCTGAGATGGAATAAAATCTCTGTATTTTGTCAATCTATTACATGGATAAAAGTGAAAGAAAAATATCAACACTATTGTAATGATAATCCATACAAATTAGTATATAGCATTCGTGACGAGGACAAATTGTTAGTCTGATGGACCGAATATTATCGTAGGATGTATAAAATGTGGATTTTCTAAATAAACTGCAGTAATATTCTACAAGGTGTTAGTAATATTGTGTAAGAAATAACTTATTCTTTTCTTTTAAAATGTACTTTAATGAACTAACAAACGAACAGATCTATATTTCATATTAAAATTAAACAATACAGATAAAAAAAAACACTCTGCGCCATCGCCTTCCTTGCTCTGCTACCACCCCCCAAAACTAAAGTTTCCTACATTGTAATATATTTCAATACTTAATATTCTAGAGTGCTAATACAAGCAGCAATCCAATGCGAAATGTAATTACCTTTAAAAATTGTAGAAGGTAATGGGATAAAGGTTTACATGCACATGTTTATAATGCAAAAATATTTATTAAGATCGTTAAGAAATTAATAACTAATAGTAGACATTTAATAAAATTTTATATATAATAAGTTTATATGATCCTTAGGTAAACCCGGATCATACTCATCTTCTAATGTCATAACGTTGGTTAGATATTTAGCATAAATTTGTACATCAAAAACATAAGTGTAGTTTAAAAAGTAATTGTTACACATAAATTTGTACAAAAACAAATGTCTTTCTTTGTAAGACGTTATTCTGAATTCTGTCATTAATAACACCTTTTTGTCATGCGCTATCTATTCGAAATTTGTTTATTTTTCAAATCTTACTTATAAACAAAGGTTACACCTCAAGAAAATCCATGAAAGAAACTTATATACCTGCATAGAAATAATATGACATTTAGAAACAGTTATATGTGTATGAAAATGAGCTAAACATATACTGATGTACAAATACATTCTCCTGACGAATAATATTTAAAATAGTTTAAGGTATAGTAATTTCAATATAAAATAAAAGAGTGGAACAAATACTAAAGCTATAAAGGAGATTGCCTAGAAACTGCGGCTTCACAATCTACCAAGATATTTAATACCTATTCATAGTTTTTATATAGTTCAGAAACTTGTTGGACTGTTATAGAACTGCGAACCCCAATAGTCCATTATTTCCTGTATCAGCTTGGGCTTGTGATAAATTTTTGTAGTCTATGCGTTTTGATTTCTTATTTCATTACACTTCACCCAACACTTTCGGTTTACGTGGATAACTTTACACATGACACTATTACCCGTTTGTTATGATGAGTGTAAAATTCACTGAGTCTGATACTGAAGATATTGTGCGTCAATTTTCTGTATATTCCAACCTACACAACGTCCTACTGGCTGTTATTTTGAAGTAATAGCATTGGATTCTTTCGATGACGGTTGCTTTTCAGACGTTTGTACAATGCGCACACGTTAATTTCGTTGCCCTGTGTACCGCGACAACTTTCACTCACGAGATGCAGCAAACGGTGAAAAACGCTAAAAATAGCTGAAAAATACAACCCGTAACCCGCATAGGTATAACCAGCACTGCGCATGTTAAGGAAAACGAATTACCTGTAATTCTGTAGTTAATGTAATAACTGCTCCAAAAATGTCTAATATTTTGCTATACGAGTAGTACGAAAATAGCATCAATCATTTCATACAAAATCGCTCTAATACCTAACAAAGCATCTTTTCTGGATACTATTTGCGTTATTCAAATTTGAAAAAATACATCTGTATGTAAACTAGAATGAAAATTAGACACCAATTATTTAAGAATAATAATAATAAGACTCTTTGCAGGTTGATCGCTGTGTTTGAATGATGTGTGGAATAAATAGAAATTTGCTATTAAACAAAGAATGTTCAACAGACAAAGAAAAAAAACGAATAATGAATGTATTGTTATTAATGTATCCTAGATAAAATAGGTAAATAAATTTTAACAACTTAAGTGGATTGCCCTAAATTGATTTGATTGAATTGAAAAGATATTGTTTCTTTTTATTTCTTTTTATTAGCTAAAACTGTTTCTTTTTGTAAGTTTGTGTGATATGTAAATTATGAATATTTACAAATCAAAAAAAAAAAATACTGTAAGAATAAAACTATTATTATTATTTTGTACAGTACTGAGAGCGAATTCCATTTTTTACAACCCGAGAAATGGCCTTGGGATTAAATTATTATTACTTTTTGGGGCGTCGAAGACAGTGAATTAAACATGTTTGTATAAATTATATTTCTGTAACATCCCGATGTTGTAGAAATAATGTAAGGAGATGAAGCGAGCTGCGAGCTGCGTAGTTCTGCGGATAGGCTAGAATAAACATACTACACCTAAGCATTTTAAAACTCATAATACAACCATACCGATGTAAAATTAATAAGACGCTAACACCCCGCCTCGCTATCAATGGCTATAACTACGCATGCAATGTTGTCAGAGCTACCGGACGTCCCATACGCGAAATATTATAAACATTATTTTAGGATTGGACGTCGCATACGCGGAAGGATGTCATAATTTGTATATTTGGCGTATATTACGAAATTCCGCAGCGCCGCACTACAGTATTTCGCCGAACTAATTTATACACAAAACTTTTATCGGGGCATCAAAATAACGTCCAGCTAAAAATCGTTTTACAAGGTCTAGGCAGTCAGTACATCACATTAGCATAGAAATGTTTTGTGGCGTCCATATACGGACGTCATATGACGGTGGACGCCACATGCAATGCACCCCAACCAATGTGTGGACGTCGTATTATCGAAAGGACAAATATATATATATATATATATATATATATATATATATATATATATATATACACTTGGTCTGTTTGTCTTTATGTAGCACAGGTTCATTAACAATTATTTAAATATTATTGGATTTATAATACATAACAAATTGTAAGATAGGTAATATAATTTTAAAATCCCATCACCATATGTTTTCTTAAAAAACAATTATCTCTGCATAACATAAAACAAGTTAAATACATACACTGTATTTCTAAATTAAGCCGTCTATTCAAGAGGCCTCTTTGTTTTATTTCCGTATTCGGTATTTCTAAGAAAACGCCGCCACCGAAACTTCGATTTGTTTATTCTATACATAAACCTTTTCCTCTCTATATATTGATTTTTCTGTTTAAATTTCTAGTCGTTACCTTTGATCGCAGTAATATACATAATTAAGTGATTTATGGCTTTGATAAGTGCATATATTCTCTGAAAGCTGCATTTACACCCAAGAAATTTTAAAATTCACGATTGCTGGTGTCCCGATTTTTCC
Source organism: Protaetia brevitarsis (assembly GCA_004143645.1). Classification (NCBI taxonomy): domain Eukaryota; kingdom Metazoa; phylum Arthropoda; class Insecta; order Coleoptera; family Scarabaeidae; genus Protaetia; species Protaetia brevitarsis. The sequence continues at coordinate 1,044,759 of RXPK01000257.1, forward strand.
TGTGAGAAGTGTACATGCACTCGTCGGTACTGTCCTTTCCAGCACACTTTATTACTATAATTAATAAATATTAAATAATCTTGAACCCAATTTTTATTGCGGGGAAGTGTCTGACTAACATGCTTGCCTAGCGTGATAGTGGGGGACGCTTCCCGCACAGTGCCGAGCACTAACGAGATGACTCGGAACTCGACTAGCCAACGGGCAGCGAGCCACGAAAGGGCTGGCCCCACTCCAATGTAATTTTTGCGTATACTGGGATTAGTTCCGCGCGGGTACATGCAAACGTCTACAATTCGGGGCCAATCTAGACGTGGCCCCAGTTCGGCGCATGTCTCTATAAATAACTACAAAGCGCGTTTGGTCGCATCAAATCATGGAAATCGCAACGTTCGTTCTGTATTTAAATGTGTCTGAGTGTACGTATATTGATCGGTATTTTTACAGAAATAAAAGCTCCTTAATGATTAATTTGTGATTTGCGATGGTGGGCTATGGCACCATGGCTCTTTAAGAGGTCTAAGTCTTTTGCTTCGGATTTTATAAAAACGTACATGTCACGCATTTTTTAAATACCAACGAAGTGAGGGAACGAATAATTGCATTAGGCCCGTTTGCAGCAACGTCTTAAGCGTAACTTTAACCGGCACTTTGAAGATGATATCTCATTTTTGATACATATAGTGAATGTCACAATCCAAGCGTCACTCTTAACGCGTTGGTGCGAACGGCCACCACTGTTGCAAAAGACGCCAGAACCAGAAGTCACCAAGACAATATGTACTAAATCCGGCAGCTTTAAGTTTTATGTAGTAATAAATAAATAAATATAAATAAAATTAGAATTAATTAATTTTAGTACATGTTTTAATTCTTTAATGAAAGAAATCTTTCGAAAATAATTTTAATTTGTCAAATAAGTATCGGTTAACCTTGTTTTGCTATTAGGTAGGTATATTGCAGTAAATTAAAATTAATACTATAAAACCTCACGCATGGTTCTCTTAATTACTGTGCAAATCAATAGAAGCTTTAGTAAGAACCAGTTTAGGCATGGTGCCAAATGTAGATTTCTTTCAATCGAGTCTTGTAAACACAGGCGGCTTTTTGATGTTTTACTGTTCTTTAACGCACAAATATAAGTTAAAATATGTATTATAATTTGTAGGGTTTCATATAACAAGTAAAGTTTTTGGAATTGCGTGCAGATCACTTTTCTAAGACCAAAACTAGGTACATTTTGCTTAAGAGGGTTACTACATATCTTTATGCATATGGGAAAACCGCTATTACTACGTATGTCCCTTTTTCTCAGAAACGCCGTGTATGATCTCATTGATTTTTTTATATACGTTATCTAGTATTGTCCCAACAGTTTAAGTGAAAGATTTCATAAAATTTCTAAAGAGGTTTTTTTTTTATGAGTTTTACAAAATTGATATTTTCTTCGCTCACTTTTTTAAATTTTCGAATTTTTTTGTTTAAAGAGCAGAAGTTTATTTTAAAAAACGCTTCATTCAGTATATTCTCTATCTAATTCTACATTTAGAAAAAAAAATATATATCGCGATACTTTGAACAGGTTGTGAGAAAACGGGACAAGTATGTGAAAAAGCACAAGCGAAGAAAATATCGATTTTAAAACTAAAAAAAAAGTCTTTAGAAATTTTATGAAATCTTTCATTTAAACTGTTGGGACAATACTAGATAACGTGTGTAAAAAAAATCAATGAGATCAGAAGGGCCATACGATCCTAATGACAGTGGTCATTTAGAAATTTTACAATAAGATTTTTTTTTAATTTCTGAATCCTATATATTGAAATTTCTATGAACAATTTATGTAAAAACTAAATGAAATTTACTTCAAAATAAATGAGATATTATAAAGAAACACACAATTAAGGTTATTTATTTCAATTTTTTATTGGGTATTAGGTATATATTTACAAATATTACACTTGATTGAATTCATTGTACCTATATCTATGCTGTATTAATTTTGTTTGTAATGGTAAATCGATATAAGTTTTTAGTTGTTGTAATTATCCAATAGCGTGTATAATCATTGCTTTCACTTTATTCCGTATTAATCCACTTAAGAAATCGCTGGAGCATTTCTACCATAAATTTTGCCGCCCTATCGAAGAATCCATCTTGTTTCTCTTGCGGGGTTTCGTCAAAATCATTGTTCATGTCATCTAGTTCAGTCTGCCGTCGCTGCCTGTTCAAGGATTTCGAACCAAATTCTTTTTCCAATGCTGCCGATAGTTCTTTATCTTGGTGCAAGAATTCTGCGAATTCATTAGCGAGACTTTCGTCTTTTGGATCTAATAGATTCGTTGGACGCTGCAAAAGAAAACGTACACTTTAATGTTTGTGGTATTGAGAACGTGATTATTTTGTGATGAATTAAAGATATTCAACTTACTCCAGCGACTTCGTTTAAAACGTATAGAAATAGTGTTACACAAAATACTGCTTTGAACATTTTTTTTATTTATTTGCTTGTTAACAGTAGTAAATCGGTGTATCAACTAATTTCATTAAACTGAGCATGCTATAGTTGATGTCACTTATATAGATTTAACTCATCTAACCATGACCGTGGCAATCGTTACGTAAAATAAAATTACCTACCATATTGATGAATTGTTGGTTAGGATGAAGCATTTCCTGTATTATCAGTAAACGCAAATTTGCACATTTGTCATGAAATGAAACGGCTTGTGTCGTTTCTATGAATCAAGTTTCAGGGCTGCTTCTTCCTTCTAAGTAATCATTCTGTGAAAAGACATAACGTTGTTCTTTTCATTCTTTTGCGAATCTATTAAATGTATAATATTTTATTTTCCCAAAAGTTTTGTAAATTGACATTTAATTCTGTCTGTAAAAGGTTAAATTATTTCATTCACAATCATTTCAACTATAATCAAAATTATTATGTGTAAAAACTTATACAGAAAAATTAGGAAAAGTTTCTTAATTTAAGACTATATGTTGTACAGGCTTATTACACAAAATTCCAAGGGTATTTCATATTAATAATGTGAATTATTTAAGAAAGGGTGTAACGAAAAATCTACTTCCTGTCATAAAATATACAATTCATCAGAGAAATGTCAACTCGAATATAATATTGCCAACCTTCAGCACTTTTTTGCTGACTTAGGCCAAAAAGTTTCCGGATGATTCAAGGTAATATAAATCAGTGTTTCTGGGCGGAGGGGCAAAACAGATATTTTCTCTAATCAGCAAATATTATGGTCACACATTTGCAAGTTTTTCTTCCAGATTTGAAATATTCTTTCGTGCTCGATAATTCGGAAGTGAATAATTATTTACATTGGTGTTATATACAGCGCGAGAACTCAGTTTCATGATGAGTTCGAGCGCTGTAAATGACCTAACGTACATTAGCTATAGATTTTTTGGTCGAGAAAAATATTCGGAATATTTCATTTAAGAAAACACGCACATATCTAATAATATATATAATGCTCATTTAAAATAACAGTGTTCACGACGATTTCCGAAAGTGTAAACAATTTAAAAATATTTTAGAAAAAAAGTAACAATCCAATTATTACGAATCCCAAATTCTTAAAGCTCAAGGTTTCGTTAAGCTGCAAAACTTCTAATTAGTCACTAGTCAGCAGGTATATTATTACAGTAAACTCTGATTCTGGTTGTTCATTTTTAAAATATAAAATATTTTCGTTTATTTTAAACCAAATGAACATCTCAGTTTTGACAAAAACGTTTTGTATAATTAGAAAATATATATTAAGGTTCCTATTCTAAGCATTCGGAGTATTAAGGGAGGATTTAAAATTTATTACGACATTTGTGTTATTGTTTTATGATAAGTTAATTTCATTTTCATAATAACATACTGCTGGGGTTCAATTACAATTTTTTTTTTGAAAATTCATCATACATTGATAATAATTAATAGCGAAGGAAGGTACATAAGCGTGAAATTGTATTTGATGACTGATGCAAATTAGACATTAAATGGATGCGTGCTTACTAAGCAACAATCATTTGCATCTGTAATTTGTAATTCTGCTAATTCTGATGTCACGTACAGTTACGCTTTTATTCCACATTTTGTCATTGCAACGCATGATATGTAGTGTGAAATTCTTAGAAATTCATGGCAGAATAGCCCTGGATCCTAGATTTTGTTTAATAAGTAATTCTGGTAAACACAAGCAGAACATTTTTGCTTACATATTTTGTTATACCTATCATAAAAGCAGTAATACCACCTAAGCTTTTATTTCAAGAATAGCATGTAGATTTTAATATATTATTGTTTAGTTTCAAATTATTGCTTAGTACTTCTATTATATTTTAGTGAATGATAAGTCAAGGCTGCTCCTTTCATTGTTATAATGAACTAAAAGTGATGTATAAACAATATTTTCTATCGTAGTTTTTTTCTTGCATGCTTCTGTTTTAGCTAGATTTCATATAAGGTAATAGTCCTAATTACTGACACTTTAAGGGATAGAATGATTTCAATGTTTAAGATTCTATATGACAATGAATTTTGATTTTTAACATAAAATAATTGTCCGCGGGATTATTTTCAATCGAAAGTTACGCTAAAACACAGCAAAAGAAACTATTATAGGAAAAAATACAGGAAAGGTGTCAGTAATTGACACATTTACCTTATAGTAATTAACAAAATAATTAATAATATTGAAACGAATTATTTTATCTTCTTATACATCAAAATTGATGCAGTTACGTTTCGACCTAAACTCGGCAATCCTCAAGCTAACCAAAGCGAATATTACAATTCGTTTAAATAAAATTAGCGTAATTTACCTGTTGGATTACTATACAATTGCTATGAAAACAAAAAAAAAATACACATTAAAACTGAAACTAATCATTACCAAGAAAAATAGAAGTAAAACAAAAATGTTGATCTGTGTTTATGTACGTTTCTTTAAACCCATTATGTTATTAGAAGATTTGTGTCCTCTTTAGGTCGCCATTTTGCTTATAACGAAACAATTATTCTCAATAGAAATTACCTATAAAATTAGATTTTTCTTAGAAAAGACACATTCAAAAATTAAAAAAAAAAATAATTAACCACAAAATATAGGAATAACAAAAATTGTAATAATTATGTTGTTTTTACCATTTTATAATTTTCCTTTTGTTAATTTTGTTTTTTCCATTCATGCTCTATTTCACCTATTTAAGTTTTGCTGTTTCTTTTCCTTCCTTTTTGTAATGTCCTTCCCCGTGCTCCAGATCAGTATTTAAAATTGCGGTTCCTAATAGATCAATGTACTTTTAATACGTTTGTGGTTGCAATTATTTACGTATTTAATCTGCCTATTTGTACTTTATTAATTGACAATGTGTTTATTCACATAATATTAATTATATAACTACTACTAATAAGGATTCGTAATGAGTAAGTTTTATTACATAACTTTTATGTGTTTTAAAAAATTTACATTGCATTTATTTCTTGATTCTTAAAAAAATATCTTTGAAAAAGATGCATACAAAAATAAAACTATCCTTACGTTAGAACAACATAATCACGTTATATTTATATAAGTAAATTAATTAAATAAGTGCTATAACTCAAGAATTATTTATTAAAAAAGAAAGAATAATAACACATGCAGGACTTTTGTAGATCAAGAGAAAGCTTTCACTAGGGTACCTATGTATGTATGCATGTATATATTGCAAGGGTGATATTACACTGCGACCTAAAAGATCTATTGTGTCCCCTGTTCTTGCTATTTTACAGTTGGCCTTCCAATCCTATTCCTTTCAGAAAGTGTAGGATATTAGAAGGCCTCAGGTTAGGTTGTCTCCTTCTTCGATTTCACGTGCTCCCAGGTGCAACGCCCTTGAATTGCACAATGCTGCGCAATTTGAGAGGGAATGGATGCCATCCTGTTCCGCAATCTGCTCGAGTCGTTTTGCTCCACCCTTTGTTCCTTCCTTGTGAGGTACTCTCACTTTGGAAGTGGAAGGCTTCTTATGGAGATCCTGCTCCAATCCCTGTTTATTAGCGGTGTCGTCCCGCTAATAAACGTCCTTCCTCCATGGTTGATCCCACGAGTAGCTTGGGAAGCCCACCTCCATAGAGCCCCGCATGCAGAGGTAAGGCTAAATACAATGGGGTGAGCCAGGTGCCCCAAGATTGGACTAGTAGACTGGTCTTCTATCCAGCCACGCATCCCATCAGCCTAGTCCGCCACCTTAGGATTTAGGTTTTTATTGAGGTTGTCTTCTCTCGGTCCGTGCAGTTAAGCCAAGACCCCCAATCCCTTTCGCGACCTGGTTTAACAGCTGGACTTTCGGTAGCCGACAGCAACAACTGGCATCGTTGTAGAACCCTGTGCAAGCCCTTAGCCACGACATGACAGATCGGGCGAGGGGGGAGTGATTCACGGCAACGGTCTTCATTCACCCTGCTCTGGTTTTAAGCAGAGAGGACGAACTTATAGCCGCCACTAACCATCTCCTCTTGAGCGAACCCTGACAAGATGGCCTTTCCCTATCCACCACCTCGGGGACCTGCCTGGTAGGTACTCTCAACCCCCCGGCACGAGAGTACCTAAAAAAGTAATGCGGATTAGCTTAAAAAGAAGTCGAGTGAATAAAAGGTTGAGAAATATTATAGAAACTCTGTACAACATTACAAAAAATGATGTGGGAACAACAATGGATGTATTGAAGGACATAAAAGGAAAATAAAGAAATTATTAGTAGGGTATAAGAATATGAAAAAAACAGCAATAAGTAAATGTGCCTTCGCAGATGATTTAATGATGTTTGCAAAACATAAGCTAGACCTCTAAAATAATCTAGGACAATAGAACTCTAAATATTTACATTGAAGAATACCAAACCAGCAATTATTGGAAAAGAAAATAAGAAATAACAAAATAACAAAATCGTGGAGGAAATAAACAAGTTGAAATACCTTGGAGTAGAATAGATATGATGATGGCAGAAACAAAGCAGCAATAAATGAAGAAATAGAGAAAGCATTACACGGAGAGATAGAATAGATTAATTCGAATGAAAAATCAGAGATACAAGACAGATATATGGCAAGTATAATTCGAACAGAAGAGGACAAGACAAAAATCAAGGAATAAATGGAATGAGGTGGTGTAAGAGCGAGGTGTGGACTGAAACAGTGGAAACAGAAACGAAAAATGGGCAAGGTTTAACAAACAGTAAACAACATTAGACGCTCTACACTTTTAGACTTATTTACGGCTTTGTAGATTATATATATAATAATATGACACTTTTATCCATTGCGGCATCATTTCCACTTCCAAATTTCATGAGTCGCTTAACTTTTTTTATATACTTTAACTGAAGCTAGAATACAACATGGTTCACCAATAAAAACTATATACCTATTCATTAATTACGCCGTAATATTTATACTTCTTTTTTTGAAGAAAAATGTTGTGCAACCTATCTTGAAAATCTGCTTTCCTACTTTTTGAAGCCCAAACTCTAGTTCGGGAAAGAAATGAAAACTTGATTTTGAGTTTTCATTTACGCATGGTTTATGGCACGGAATAAAAATATCCATATTTTTATATGAAAAAGGATTCTAATCGACAAAACTATCAGTAAACAATCATTAATAGTCATCAACAGTAATAACGAACAAAAATCACATGTTTGTCATTGGCTGCAATGTATCCATAACTAGTTTTAATGTTGACCACCAGATCGTGTATGTTTTATACCTACTGAAGTTATTTTTAAAAATAAACTTTTATGATTTCGGTATACCAGATATTTTGATAATTATACTGCGCAAGCAGATTTACAACTAAACACTATTTGCATCTGTATAAGATCTTCATTAAAGCTGTATTACATTTTCTATTGTAGTCGCGTGTGTAACCTCATATTTAAAACTTGTTTTAAACTTTTATCTTTACTTTATTTGGAAATCGCAAGTTTCTAAGTGTTTATAGAAAATGAATAATTTAATAGAAAAACGGGTATCGGTTCGATGTTGAGCAATTGAACGAAACAAATTCGGTGATAACCCAAAATTCTAATTCTTGGAGGTCAGCCACACTGACCGCATGCATTATTGATAATGTGTTGCGGCACTTTGCATCATTAACTGTTGGTTGTTACAATTGCGACTTCTACATTTGATTTTCGTGTTTTCTTCTACATACGTGACAATTTGAAAATAGAAATTTGCATGAAACGAACAATTATAAGTTTGAAAAAAGCAATAGGAAGTTGTTATTTTATTTAATTGGAAGTATACAGATTCATTGGTTAGATTGATTTTAACGCTAAAATAATACCACGGGAATATTTAATTAGCGTTATGATAATGATAAGTAAATAATACCGTGATTACACTCTATGTGGATGTAGAAAGGAACTGTCTACTTTCCTAGTAGGTTACAAATATTTACAATGTAGAAATGTGGGTTTTGTATAGTTCGATTGCCCTATAAAAGTATGAAGACAAAGAGTATACGCGGAAAAAAAAATAATTTAGAGCGCAGCAAAACCTCAAGTTCATTCAACCTTGACCAACTGTATTAATATTTACGATCGGTTCTTTATTTTAAGAACCATGTTATTATTACTCTAATACACATATCTAATACAATAAATACGTTTTTAATCTAGTTGCACATTTTTCTAATTTGTATAAGATGTTCTTTTAAATTTTTTGTCATACAATTTATATGTAAGATCAGATGTAGTGGCTTCTTCTTCTGCAGTGCCTTATTTGTGATTTGCGGTCACGCATATTAATGTAACATGATGTAATATATAATTAGACAATAATTAACTGTATTATATTAGCGACCATTGCTTACACCTTTGGTTGCCTAAGTACTTGGCGTTAGAAGTATCGCAATGATTCCTATCATAATCATTTTCATAACCGTAGGCGTATGAAGCATACCTTTTATTTCGTTTATTTTGGCGAGTTTAACTTGAGCGGGTGCGCCAGTTTTTCGCGTTAAGGATATCAAAAATGTAACCGACCCGGTGTCCTTCACTAATTGAGTACAAACGGCCAACTAAGGGCATTGCCATCTGAAGAACTACGGCAAAAATATCGGCAATTCCGAGAGGATGTGCACATATATCAGTAAAAAATAAGCAATTAATGCTACCCAATTGCTGTTGCAATCTCATTATCTTCGACACGGTATTCAAATATGTGTGATTTTTTATTACAGATATGCACTTCGATTGACCAGAAACACTGCTTCATCGAGTTCATTTGCATGTTCTTCATCTTTTTCTCCTCTTCGGTTTTTCTTCGTTTGTTGTCGCAGGTGTCATTGATAGGTTGGTGGTAGCAGAACGGAAAAAACGGTTCTTCATCGACCCAAATAACGGTTAACATAGTCTATATAAGCAGACGGATTCTATCTTGTAAATCAATCATCGACGACGATGTTCAAGTGTGCGTGTATTTTGGGCCTGATGGCCACTTTGGTTTCCGCTCAAATCCCCAGTTTTGGATTTTGTCCGCAGTATACGCCAATGGAAAATTTTGATATGAATAGTTTCTTAGGAAAATGGTACGAAATCGAAAGATATTTTACGTTAAGCGATATTGGATCACGATGTGTCGTTACGGATTACGCAAAGACTGCAACAGGAAAGATTTTTGTCTCTAACGAATATACCAGCAGATTGTAAGTATTATTTTTTTGACGAATTTTAGATGGACATTTGTCAATCGCATTTCAACGACAAATATCATTATTTTTGATTCTTGTAAAAGGATAAAGCTACTAATATCAATAGATACTTTTAATAATCAATTAATGAAATTGAAGTAATTCCCTTGCTTACAAAAATAACAAAAGCAAACTTTATAATTAGAGTGTGATTACTACGGTATATAACTTTTGTAATTGGTATATATAATAAATGAATACTGGATATAAAAAGTAATGTGCTTATTGGTATGCTGAAGTAATACTATTTAGTATATTTGAATTGTAATACCTGGTAATATCTATTTTCTTTTCAATATAGGCAAAGGGCTCTTTAAAGACCATTTAATTTTATTATTTACCAGATATTTTATAAAATTAATTTTTTTCTTTGCATTTAAAACATATTAATGCTCGCAATTTTTATTTTTCATTTATTAATATAATTAGACAAATAAAAAAAGGTGCTGCCGAAACCCGGGATTGAACCGGGGACCTTTAGATCTTCAGTCTAACGCTCTCCCAACTGAGCTATTTCGGCTTGTTGTCAAGTTACTTCTATAATTTCAAACTTACAAGCAGTGAACGTTACTTATTTTAGTTTTATTTACATTTTGTGAGTTTACTACTTATATTTTATATTTTTCAATATTTGTTGTGTTTATGATACTAATACTTTTTAGAAATTAGTACTAAAAATGCGTATTTTAATCTAGTTTGCAATGTTCGTTCTGCTAAATATGTCAGATTAATGTTTTCTAATTGTGTTTGTCGTGCTATTTGTGCCAAATATACAAAACTACTGGAGTGAAATAGGAGAAGCGCCACCTCTACGACAATTTTTTAAATACGTTATAGGTGTATTTTATAGAATTTTCTAATATATGTTTACAAAAGTGATATAATAATGTTTTGATCAGAATATTTGTTTGGAAAAGTAATTTTATAATATTGCAATAAGTTAACTGCAATTTTGGTTAGCCTAATCCTTATTTCTTAATAACGCTCACGCTATTTTTTTAATTCTGTCGTTCTCAATGTAATATGACATACAATCGCGTCTGTACATACATTGGTAAGAACCCTTGAAAACTTTTAATTTGTTAACCACACGACGAAAATTTGAATATGTTTTACGCTAAACATTATACTAGTGTTTGAGTTGATAACCAGTATTATTTTCAATTTTTTTATAAAACCATATGGTTGTTGTTCGAAAGCTAAAATAAATATTCCTTACAGTTTGACCGCATACATTCAGTACTAATTTTATAGTTTTACTGATCTTTAAAGCAAGTACCTAATTGTTTGAATTACCAATTTCTCTGCAATTCGGTTAGTATTTTCAAATAAAATTAAAATGTGCTAACTTAAACTGCGATTAGTTGAATGAATGCAAAGAAAAGTGAAAACAAGTTTTGTTGTGGCAACATTTCCATTTTTCTCTGTGCAATGTTGTATGTATGTATGTATGTATGTATATAAATGGAAGAATGATGTTACACTGCGACCTAAAAGATCTGTTGTGTCCCCTATCCTTGCTGCTTCACAGCTGGCCTTCCAATCCTATTCCTTTCAGAAAGTGTAGGATATCAGAGGGCCCCAGTCTAGGTAAGTCTCCCTCTTCGATTTCACATGCTCTCAGGTGCAACGCCCTCGAGTTGCACAGTGCTACGCAGTTTGAGAGGATATGGATGTGTGTTTCATCCTGTTCCCCACAAAATCTACATTCAGATTCCTTTTCCAATCCAAGCTTACTCAGGTGTCCTTTCAGTCTACAATGGCCTGAAAGTATTCCTGTAAATATGCGAACATTGTTCTTACTCAGGTTGATGCATTCTGTAAACCTCTTCTGGTTATAACTTCGCAGACGAATTTTACTTTGCCTCATTCCCTGGAGATTGTACCAGTAATTGGATTTTCTCTGCTCCATTTCTATTTTCAGTTTCTTCAGTATTGTATGCTACTTAACCCGCAAAAGGGTTCAGGGCCCTACAAAAGGTATTCCAGCCCTTTTTTTGCGAGATTTTCCGTTATTTCGTTTCCTTCCACTCCTGTGTGACCCGGAACCCACAGGAGGGTTACTTTATGCCTTTTGCCTAGCTCATTTGATTTCCTAGGCATTCTCAGACCATCTTGGAACTGATCTCATATGAGCTCAGCGCCTTGATGGCTGTTTGACTATCAGACATGGTGATAATCTCCTGCTTCCGATAATTTCTATCAATATTGAACTGAACACATCTTTCAATAGCGTGTATTTCCGCCTGAAATATACTTGGATATTTTCCCAAGCTTTCGAAATATGTGGTTCTAGGCCCATATATTCCTATTCCAGTTCCCTCTGCCGTTTTGGAGCCATCAGTGTACCATTTGATAGTATTTCTATTCAAGTTCAAGATGGTGTTATGATCCCACTCGCTCCTGTTACTGAGCTTTATGATGAATTCCTTCACAAAGCTGATTTTTTTTTGACATGTCATCCCGGTGCATGTCCCAGGTTTGATCACTGTCAGGAAATTGAGGCCTATACCTAATCGTTCCTTCCTTGACCATTCTGAGTGTGGTTCTTTTTGCCACGCCCTCTACTACAATATGGGGAGGGGTAAGATCCAGTACTACTTTAATAGCTGCTGTGTAATGTTAGTACTTTACAACGGTTCATAATGCAAAAGCTTACATTATTATTCATGAAACAATATTTTACATGGTATGTAATTTATCGTATATCGAAACCCCATTGACCTAATACCTAATGTTTATCTAATATTTTTTAAAACAGTAACTCCTGTAATAAACGTGTTACGTACATAAATATTTAGAACGTCTATTTTATGGCATTATTATAGCTAAATCGGCATCGCTACACTTTGCCCATCTTGAGCGATGCCCATGTAATCAAAAAAGCTTTTGATGACTTGGGCGAAACAATTATTCTTTCTGCTACATGTAATATCTTATTGCTAAGAAAAGTTTCTTGTTTTAATTTTAAAGCTTAGAAATTAAAACAAACTAAATTCGAGTTTAGAAGTTCATGTGCCATTCTTCAATTCTGATATTTTACTTAAAAAGGGTTATAAAGAAGATTAAGTATTACACAATTCTAATTATTAATCAGCAAATATATAGATTACTTATTCATATATCCTCAAGAATAATTAATTTAGAATTCGTACTTTCTTGATGTATGGATGACTACGATTGGTAAGGCGAATCTACAATTATGAGGAGGCACCACCACCACAAAAAATGCGAGAAAATCTCAAAGCCAAACAAATAACTATGTAGATACAACAGCTATAGAATACATTGATGACCACCGTGTTTGCGCCGGCTAGTGGTTGGTTTCAGTCAACTGAATAAATTATTATTTTATACAAATTATGCTTTTCAGTAGAACATCGTGTTTCTTTAGTTGAAAAAATATAGGCGAAAAGAAATCAAACAATATCTAGATCCTTACAAAATTCTTTAATAACACACGATCGGTTTCGCTTTATTCGAGCATCCTCAGGCTAGCTAAAGAAGTATCATATAATAAGAGTGTGCAACAATTATTAGCAAAATGATATATAAAATTGGAAAAAAAAATTAAATCAGGAAGTAAAGTAAAAATGGTAAAAGAAATTAAAAAAGATACTTACAATTTGGAAATTGTGATTGATGTCAAAAATATTACATACGGCCAAAAAAGGTACCTGCCTCAATAATTTAGAGGCATTGAAAATATTGAGGCAACAGCTCACAGTAGAGACCTTTCGTTAAACTCACAATTAATATTCGAGTCTACCCCCTTTTTCAAATTTTACTTGATAGATGATCTTCTACATATATGGTTTTCAAGTATTCTACCATGTCTTAAGCACAATATTACTTTAGTTTAGTTTTTTCATAATGCATTTCTACCTTTAATTTAAATTTTAGTCTCAGCTTTTTCAGAATCATTTTATATCCTGAGTTCAAAGTGCTTACAATTATTTTAAATAATTTTAAAGTGTTGTTCGTTTTGATTTATGTTTTATTCTTTATTTAGTGTCTGTTTCTTTTTATGAGTTTTACATAAGTTCGATCATCTACTTTGCACTCTTAATTTTACTCTAATTTTAAACTTTGGCCATTCTTAACTGCTTTTAAATCTAAAAGTATCTTTCATAAATTCTTTTACTATTTTACTTTACTAATTTTATATTATACCATTTTGCTAATAATTGTTGCACACTCTTATTATATGATACTTCTTTAGCGTTAGCTGCTCTGAGGATGCTCGGATAGCGCGAAACCGGTCGTGCGTTATTAAAGAATTTTATGAGGATCTAGACCTTGTTTGATTTCTTTTTCCCTATATTAACAACTCACATAGAGTCAAAAATGGATTTAAAAAAAATAACCATAATTTAACCTTTCAAATTTTATGGCTTTTGAGTAAAATGTCACTTTTCTTAGGGGCATATACTCTAATAACATTGATCTTTTAAATTAAATAAATGTAGGTTTTGCTTGGGAGAATTTCTTTCCAACAAAGTTACTTACTTATTCTTATTCAAACAACTTAAACTACTAATGAAGTAATAAAGAGACATTTGTATTTGACTGTATCGAAAACTTTTATTTTAATTTACCTCAAATTCTTTGAGGGGTGAATTAAAATTTTGAATGAATTAAGCCTCCAGTTTTCATACGTTGTACTAAATTGCTTGATATTTGTCCAATGAAGTTACATTTTCGTAAAACTTTCTTTTATCCAATATAAATATAAGAAAATAAGACAATTTGAATGCTATTTTTTCTATTACAAGCACAAATTCATGCCCTTATTGATTTTATTTACAGAAGTGGTATTACTCGAGTAATTACTGGCAATGTTTTACAAAACCAACGTGATGGGGAAGGCACAATACACGTGAAGTATACCACACAGCCATTATCTTCAGAAGCAACTTTAGTTGTCTTGGACACGGATTACGACTCCTATGCAGTCGTATGGAGTTGTTCTGGACTGGGACCGGTTCACTCAGGTTTGAATTCTCTATACTTTATGAATAGCCACATACTTACATTTACACAATTACAGAAAATGCCTGGTTGTTAACACGCGAAAGATTACCAGCACAACAGCTGCTGCAGAAGGCATATGGTGTATTGGATAAGTTCCGCATCAACAGAGCGTTCTTCGTTAAAACCGATCAAGAAGGTTGCGCGCTTGCGGCATCCGATATAAATGCCGCACAAGGTATAACTTCTGTATCGACAGTAGTGGAGCAAACGGGTGAAGAACAGCGGCAACAGGCGCCTAAGGATAAGATAGTGAAGATGGGTGAAGCGCAAGAATCGCAAAATACAGAAGAAAATCCGGAAGTGGAGGCACAAGAGGAAGATGCTGAAGAAGTTAAGAAAAACAAGGGCGTAAAAACGGTAGTAGAATTAATACAAGAAAATGCTACGATAAATGATGTGGAAAATGATGCGGTGGTTGTGAGAGCAGCGAGCTGTGAAAAAACTAAAAGTGAAAAACATTGAAATTCGAAAACGATGTCTTGTAGCTAAATCTTAATTTTTGTTATTTATTTTATACAATAAATTATTTTCTGTAAATGAGGTTTTCCTTTTCGGTGAGCGATGTAAGTACAAATAAACTAAACATATGCGTATTATTAAAATAATTTCTTGAGTGTAAATTCAACACTAAAGGGTTCTACTTATATTTAAATCGAGATATACATCCCATTACTCGATAAGATACAAATTATTGCGACAGCCTATACAAAAGCCTCATATATACCTAGGTGATTTTCATTGTTTAACTTATCTCTGACTAAGTGTTTAAATGAACCAAAAACTAAATTAAGTTTATGCTTTTCACATTAAAGTGTATAAGCAACACTTAACGAAATATTTGCAATCGATTAAATCATTCACTGAAATTGTTTGCACTAAATGAATATGTAATCCTAGAGTAGTTCCACTCTAAATTTAATGCCGATCTAGTCTCTTAGTATATAAATTTATAGTTATTTGTATCACTAGGACAGAAACTACAGTTTTGCGATTATGAGTACGGTACAAGTATGAATACTCACAAAACAGTTTTGGGCCGTGTGATACATAATGTTTTTTGGGCCGACAAATCTTAATTTTGAATTGAAAATAAAATTTTGACACTAGGGAGTTGACAGTACAAGTTGGCACACATGTTACATACCTTAGTAGTTGGAGAATAAATCTTTTTCTGTAATTTTCTTTCTAGTTTAATATCTATTTATCAATAATAAGTGCAATGTCATCTTAGCATGGTTGAATGTGGAATCTAGTGTGGCCAACCTTTAGTGACATTTTTGCCTGCCTAAGCAGTGTTTCTGGACGGAGGTGCAAAAACTTATTTATACAGGGTGAACAATAAACGCGGAAGTATTATTAAATGGCCCCTCTATGCTCCGGAATGTGTATAAAAGCACTTCTTTAACATGCTGAGCATGCTCAGGCTTCTATATGAGTTGATGCAAAGTTTCTTTGGGCCTTTTCCTGCTTAATGCGCTTACTGGTTTGGGTGTAGTTGCCGATATGCTAATCATCACGGTTCGCTTATGCATCAGTCGAACAGTTTTTCAAGAGTTCTCAGCATAAATGATGTCAGGAATTGGTCTCAGAGACTTTGCTGCATTGGTCTGTATTTCAGTGCAAAACTTCACTCGGATAACATGCTAATAATAATAATATATATTTGCTATAAAACCATTACAGAAAAGGTCAATGCTGTTATGTATGTAGATATATGCTACAATTGTTGAAAAAGAAAAAAAAAAGTAATATAATAAGTACTTGTAAAGTTAAAATTCGTGTAAAAACATAGAGTATATACAGGGTGTATCAAATAAAAAAGTAAATTTTGCTTGGGTGTTACACGACATATAAAGCACAAACCCACCGAAACCGGATTTCATCATTAAAGAATAAAAAAAAGTAAAATTTAGAGCAAAAAATTCCTTAGTCCGGGCCTGATGCAAGGAAACGTCATGTTAAGCACCCGCTAAACGCGGTATTATGTATAAATACATTGCACTCATTTAGTATTATTCTTAATGGTATGCCGTAAGTTCATTTAACGTCATTCTAAATAAATAAAGGCCCTTGTAAAAATAGCAAAACTGAAGCATTTTAAATTTCTTTTTTTATAAAATAAACATTCCTTATTTGTTAAGAGCATTCTAAGTAAGTCTAAAAAGTATTATTTTTAATATCCTGATAAGACGTTCGAGTTTCACCGGATATGCAACTTCAGTAGTTACAGTTACAGTAGTTGCTTTGTCGAATCGAGAGTTAGTTGTTGATAAACGGTACCACATGAATCTGAGTTATTTCTTTTGGATTTATTTAATCATATAACGCAAAATGAATTGAATCGAATTACACAGAAATAAATGTAGATACAGAAAATTTGCAAACACGCGTTTTTACTATCTATCTATACATTCCCGCTCTTTTGCCGATACATCAAGCTTCGATTTTCTATGAAATCATGATGGTTCTGAAAAGGATCGTTTTTTCGGGACGGGATGAATTTAAATAAAATGTTCGAAGTGGCTTGCACTCCAAACACACAAAACTAACAGCGGTAATGGCTGAATGATAGTGGTATGTGGGGGTATACTCGGGACAGCATTTAGGTTGGGCACAGGTGCGGCTCTAGCCCACGGCATTTATAAAATATTTTTTTTCTCGTTAATGCTTACAGGTAGACCCCCTGTGCATTAAGACTTTTTAATTGTATATGATTACAGCTGCTACATATTATTATATTTACCTCTATATCTGATACACCCTGTATACATAAAAGGTTAATGAAAGGTAAAAGAACAAACGACAGTAATGTGACAAACAAAACAACACAAACATATTAAAAAGAAAATTATTATAGGTCACATAAGAAGTCATTAATTTCATAATACTCCTTCTCTTGAGCATTTGCTTTTTTCTTGGAGACAACCAAAGGCAACTTTTTAAAATTTTCCGGAAGGTGATCGTATAATTTCGCACCCCAATGGTTAATTGCTTTTTGGGAACAGGTATAAAGTGCCATCAAAGCATGGCGATTTAACGGTTTGAATAAGTTGACCCGAAGTGTTTGCTTCACAGGCTCTAAGTCCTATACATATTGCAGTCTTGCAGTGATGAATTGATAATTTTTCAATTCAAGGTTGCTGCTCTACCAGGGTACAGTCCTGAAGACTCCCTTCTTGTTGAGGCATTTATCATGAGATCTGGTACAAATTACAGATCTATTATATTGCTTGTCTTTCGTTGAATCCCTCTCAGATTGAAGTTTAGTTCTGCTGTGTAAGTTTCTCAGTCAGCTCTTCGGGGATCACAATAAGGTTCGATTACAAGTTTATACCATCCAATCACCATAATCCATTGCTAGCGTCATTTCTATTATCTTTATGAATGGTGAGATTAAGCGATTGGAGGAATATTGAAGAAGAAGGGAATGACATGGGAGAAGGCGAAGGAGGCGAAGAAGGATGTTAGATTATATACATATGAATGTAGCTTTGCTACCTATATGCCGGGGCTGTTGACAGCACTGCCTTAGGTCGCGTCCAGCGCATTTGCAAAATAGCTAATTATGAGCTGCGATCCGCTGACTTTGCGGCTGGCTATCAGGTCCTTTACTTTTTTAGTTATTGGTAGGTCAGAATTATTTAAAGTAAAATATGTCGATTTGATAGTTAAATGTCTCGGTAGGTATATCTTTTTTCATTGATCTTACTTTCTGTAATAGAAGTTGGTTAAAAGCCGTATTTTTAGGTTTCCTTTAGGTGCTGGGTACTAGGGTACTTCGGAGGTTCGCTAACCGACCAGTTAACATCCGATACCTTTCCTCCTACCCGTTATCTTGTTCCTGTACATTCAGGATTCCTATGTTGAAGATATACCTGAATACCCTTTACTTGGCAATCGAGGTTTTTTAGAACCTTGAAGCGAATCCTTCGGAGTTTGAAGAAAAAACGCGGTATTGGTTCTTGCCAAGGACCCCAAATGAAGCCTTCCCAATGGAAAATATCGTGTGTGCTGTATCCTTCCCCATTTTCTCCGTTGCTGCGGTTAGAACTGTTACAGCTCTGCAACACTGTAACTGTATCAGTCTTGTCTTTTTCTCCAAAATAGTTGCGTTACTTTCTGGAGTACCTTGCAGAAGAAATTTCCGATGCTACCTCCTGATGCCTCCGCTTAGGTTTATAATCACTGGGGTCTACAGGATCCCAAAAATAAGAAGGAAAGGGTGGTTCACCATTGCGGTACCTTCTGCATAGATATAAGGCTAGTTACTCTGAAAGGACGTCCATTCGTGACATCTTTTGCCACGGCGTCATCCATTCCTCGCCACAGCTCGCATAATACCATTGGATTCGGAACATCTAAATATATAATGTCTATATGACATATTTATCCATTGCCTTGACCACTTCCAACTTGTATTTATATGGCCTCCTCTAAAACCTTTTACCGTTTAGCTTAAAATGTTTGGATTAAATAAAAATATATTTTTTGAAAATTTTAACTGGATAATAGAGCCCTACACGTTTTTTGTTTACTGTTCGAAAAATCATGTAGCAACTTCAGCAATAGCTCAAAAAATTTCAACGTCTTTATTACTTTGATGTATAGGAAGTAAAGAAATTGAAGTTTTATACCCAATCCTCAAAATTTTGAGGATTGGATATAGAGCTTCAATTACTTCAAATCCACGAATCCAGAACTTACAATAATCTTATATACGCACGCTACTTTATACTTTTGTCCTGGTTCAATATATTATAGCTTCATTTCCCAAGCATCGCTGTAAGTTGTGGTTAAAGTAGTTAGAAAATTAATAACTGCCCTCTTTGTTGGAGATACTTAATTTCCACGTTTCGCAATTCAACACTCATCAAAACGTTTGTTACCATCATTTAGTTGGTACCAGAAGTAATCTTCTGGCTGCGATCTCCTGTTTGTATTATAGCCAACAGCTTCAATAAGTTTTTTTTTAGAGATCTTGTACTGTTCTGAGCTAAATTATGAATTTTCAATTTTGTTATTTTTACTGTTTTGTCATATTGCTCTGGAATTAGAATACTTATGGAATTGGAAAAATTTTCAGCAGTACTTCTGCGCGCTAAAGAACGGTGTGGTCACAATACAATAATGATATATGATTAGGTAGAGATAATATTAAGTGTAATAAAGGACAAATGTATCATATGTCTGGGTTATTTCAGTTGTTTCCTTCAAGGGATCAAGGGCACTGATAAAAACGACGTTGGTAATGCTTGGTACCACGCAGCTCACAAATGCTTTCCAAGTTGTTGCTGTTGGGTGGTTAGCTTCGTGAGCTCAAGATTCATAGAGTGTCAAGAATATGATAATAATATATTAAAGAACTAGTTTTATCAGAGGAGTCCAAGTTTTCCTTCCGCAAAAATTTACATGGGACCCGCCAAGCATCAAATAAAATCGTGTTGTCTTCAGGCTTGGTTCGGTACTTTAATTTTTTTCTGTTATTTGTCTCATTTATCTGGAATAATGTATCATTCTTTTCAAATTAAACGCAAGCATAACCTTCACAAATCTTCGATTGTTTGCGTAACTTCACATACTGCATACCTAGTGATGAGAATTGTTCCCAAATATCTTTTTATAAAATTTTAGTGAACTGTAGTTTTGGTTGCATAAACAATCGAAAATTTGTTTATGCAACTTAGATTTAGTTTATAAACATGGTATATTCCGGAGTTGGGCATTATTAGAATAAAATTGTTCATTATGATCATTTAAATAACGAAAATATCTACAGAATTTTTCAAAGATGAAATTATTTACAGATAAATATTGGAAAATTATTCATAGATAATTTTACAAATTTGAAAGTTTAATTCAATTTAAGAATTTTTAAATAAAAAATAAAACATGTGAATGAACCAGGGGCGGCCTCTCTTAAAGAGCCGTCGTCCCACCATTGTAAATTACAAATTAATCATTAAGCAGCTTTTATTTTCTGTAAAAATACCGATAAATATACTTAGAAACACACACAATAGATCAATTGTTGAATAGATCAAACTTCGTTTTATACAATAGCTTTTATTTTTAAATATTTTTGCATACTAGCGGACTATCACAAGATTCTACCCTCGGCCTTCTGCTTTTTAATTTATTTATTAACAATCTATTGCGATCTTTTACTTGCTCTATGCTAGTTTATGCAGATGACATTAAACTTTTCTGCTGTGTGTTAAATCATGATGAGACTAGGGTTCTGCAGGATAATATCGACGTCCTTGTTAATTGGTCAACCAGGATCAAGCTTCTGCTTAACACAGAAAAATGTTATGTGATGTTCTATACGAGGAAAACTAACTTCTGCTGTTATTCTTACAGTTTTGGAGAAAGGTCATAAACTAGAGTTCTCACAAGCAAAGATTTTTGTGTGCTATGTGTTCTTCTGCTTCTAAAATGTTAGGATTCTTTACCCGAGTTTCCAGCCATATCAACGATGTTGTAAAGACACTTTTGAGGCATTTGTTGCGAGCAAATTGGAATATGCCTGCATTATATGGTTTTCATTGTACGCACCACAACAATTTCCCATTGAGCGTATTAACCGCGGATTCCTCAAATTTTTATCTTTCAAATTAAATGGAACTTATCCGAATTGAAATGTTTCGTATAACGACTTACTCACTCTACATCAGATGGATACTTTAGCCCAACGACGCATAATCCAGAACTCAAGGATCCTTCATGAACTTGTGGCTAACAAGGTAAATTATCAGAAGCTTCTTTCCGCTGTGTGCTCCAATGTTTCACGTCTGTCATCCCGTCATGCTTCCACATTCAATATGAATACACCGAGGGTTAATCTACTGCTAAGGTCACCTTTCTATAATATGATGAAAAACGCTGAAGCGTACTTTGATGATATTTTCCTGCAAACTACGTTACAGTCGATTTTGGTTAATTTTTTGTTGATGCTAAGCTTTGGAATTCTTTCTTTAACTTTTTTTTTTTTGGTTGTAACATTTTTGTTATCAAAAACTCTGTTCACGTTTTTTTGATATTTTGTCCTGTAAGGTTACCTGTCGGGTAATAAAATATATCATTATGTACTAATATTAATATTGTTCATATTTTTCTTTTTAAAGAGTTTTGATAGGTAATTGACTTCAGTAACAAATGATGCTAGAATGCATATTTTTATAAATACAAATTCAAGTTGCAGATATTTTATTCTTTATATTGACAGCATTGGTTCGTTCATTGAGTTTGCAACTCTTCAAAAATATTTCAATAAGTGCTTTAATGATGTCCAAATCCCGCAGTTTCACAGCCCATAATGATGAGATTCTAAAAGATCATATTATTGGATTTAGGTTCTTCAGAGTTATTTTACATTCGCCTCTATCTAAAACCAGGCAGCAGTTTCCACTTATTAGTGCCGTGATGGATTACATTAGTTTACATTAAAAATATACATTTGACAAGAGGTGACTTTTTTATAGGTTCTTCTTTTTTTATGGAATAGTTTTTCAGATATTGTGACCTTTTTATTTTTTTTTCTTTCCGCTTTAAAACAATATCTAGAGCCAAATGTATAAGATTTGGACGTTCTTGATATTAAATCAAAGATATCGAAACGGTGAATAAATACATACCTATAATGAGATTTAAAATTGATTAAACGGTTAAAAGATATGGATAAAAGTAGTGCAGATTAGAAACAAAAAAAAGTTGTTTCTGTGTGTCACAGAAAAATAGTAACCAATGGAAAACGTTCGGTTTCTTGTCATGTATGCAAAAAATAAAATCAACCAGATGAAAATTGACCGATAAAATGACAGTTATTAGTAATTGAATGAATAAATAAAAATTATATATTTGATAGGCGGCAATGCCAGCAACGGTATTTTTTGTTCTCACTTTAACGCTACTACAACCGGCTTGATGATTTTGACAGATTGCTTTATACGGCCTGTCGAATCATGAGTTGCACGTGTTCACCACTGGTGCTACTTACCGAACCTATTTGTGAAAAAAACTTTTGGGTAAATTTGAATAAATGTCATATTGACAAGTGTTGAAGCTAATATTTTCCAAAATTATGCTAATTAATTGGCTTGCTTCGTCAAAAACTGAATTATTAGGTTTTTTAAAAGTTATATTTCACTTTTTATTGGTTATTTAAGTTACGTAGTTATTTGAATACATAGTTTTGTAGTATTTAGTTTTCATATAATCCAGACTGTCATCAGCTGTGCTCGCTATTACTATTATTTTGATCACCACCTGCTTGATACTGCTTTAGGTGGCCTGTGATCACGTGTTCACTGCTGGCGTCACTTATCGGATTTTTTTTGGGAAAAATACTTACCCTTCGGTTGACAAGATTGTAACAGCAAATGTCAATCTAATTTAAATGAATGTCATATTGACAAGTAAACATTTCCGTAATGATAACCTGTTTTGTTGTTTTGTTTAAAACTGAATTATTAAGTTTTTTTTTAAGTTATATTTCACATCTTACTAGTTAAGTTGTATAATTATTTGGTTAATAGTTTTGTACTATTTAGTTTTGATATAAACCCGGTGCTCTACATTACTATCATTTTGACGTGTCAAGACAGTAATTCTCATGTTCTCAACCATCATGCAGATGATGTAACATTCAATTTAATGTAAATTTGAAAGATTCGACAGGCTGTATAAAGCAAACTGTCAAAGTCATAAAGCAGGTCGTGGACGCTACTATAGCTAAAACTAAAATTTTGACAGTTTCTGCAAAACATACTGTAACCAGTTTGTTTTCTCGAAATTCTAAATTTTAATGAAATTATTTTATTGTGCTTATCGAAATGGCAAAAAGAGTACAAAAAATATCCGAAATTATATCCGTAAACTATTCGAATAATTGCTGTTACGTGTGTGGTGCTATTGTACCCGGGGAAAAATAGACGTTTCACGGATTCATAAAACTATTTGCAATGTTTGGGAATAGCACCTCTAATTAATGCTGGAATTTTATGCACATCTGTAAGATCTATATGGTTATTTGCAAGTCTGTAAGCATGTTTTTTAGATGCTTACAGATCTACAGATGACTTTACAGGCGCTACAATTGCTACAAATAGTGGTTCATTAAAAATTTATGATGTTTTATCATTTACTTATATTTGAGATTTTGGCACCATTATCTGTTCGATTGGAGCTATAAATGTGAAATACTATAACCAAAATATCACTTTCGGTTGACCAGAAATGGACGTCAACTTTATTATTTTAAATAGAATGATATAATTTTTTATTCATTTTTGGATTCTACGATCATAAATCCCTCAGTCTTTATTAGCTATTCCTATAGCAGTTTTTGAGTTATTTAAGTTTTTCTTTTTTTTTGTAATAATCGTTGCATCATTCAGAAATTAATATCTGGGTTAATACTGCAAGTAGAGACTCCAGATTTGCTATGTTATGAATGTAGATATAACTATAAGAAACGGTACGTACACTTTACATTCTAATACACAGGGTGTTCAAAACTGAGAAACAAAGTGACCTATTTTGAAATGCAGAAAAATCATTTTTCTTAAAAAGGACATTTTAATTCGAAATTATGGCTCTGAATGGGATTAATATCAAATTCATATGTTATTCTATGAGTTACCATACGAAAATGTCGCTGTTTGAATAGTCGTTCCTATTAATATTGCGTTGTACAAAAGTGTAATTGCGATCACACACATAAACACTTATAGTTAGTTAATGAATTTGACATTAATCCCAATCAGCCACAGCTATAAACATTAAAAATAGGGCTAGTTAATCTGTTTAACAAAAAGTCGCTCATATCTCAAAATCTATTAAAGATAGGTATAGGGAATGCTGATATAAAATGATAGGGGATGATATTTACTTCCTAATAATAACATCATAAACTTTTAATCACTTACGTGGAATACCCTGTATAACTCTTACCGCGTAGGGTTTTGGATCAACAAAGTAAATACATTTAGATATAAAACTGTTTATCGTTTATATGAATATATCAGGTGTCTCAATAACGTGCATTTTTATTTTAGATTAGACGATACTTGAAAGTCGGTATACCGATGATATGGAACAATAGAGTTTACATATGCCTCTAAAAATCCGCTTTTTTTACATTTGCATTTGGATTTGTTCCCGGATAATCTTGGTGATGTAAGTGACGACATGGCGAGAAGTTTTATCAACAAATTGAGACCACTGAGCGATCAAGGATTTTGAGAAGAACTAATGTTGGCGGACTTGGCGGACAACCAAAGACAGAGTAAGAGCCACTAAAGCATACCAGAAAATTTAAAAATAATTTTCTGGTATACTTTAGTGTAAATGTCATCTGGCAACACTGCGTTTGTATTGTGTTATTTTAATTTCAAGTGACTAAACTCAATAAATTGTCGAAAAAAATACATAGCATATTTAGAAAATGTGGGTTTTGGACTTATTGAATCAATCGCGGATAATAACGTTATTTTTCGGCGATTTCACTAGACGTTTTTCACCGATTTTTATTTTTCCGTTGCTACAGCATCTGCTTAAAAAATATTTTTTTTTTCTAAATTTGGATAATTTTCATCAATATCCTTTGAACCGCTTATCCAATTAAAGATCCCATTACATGTATTTGTTCATCATTTCAATGTCTTTCATTTGGTACCAAGAGCGACTAAATCACAAAGATCACAAACATCACAATATCTCAAAAATTTTCGTATAAAAAAAAATTAACCTTACAAATAATTGGGTTAATAGCATAGGATAGAACAAAAGCAGAAATCTTTCCGGTTTCCTCCGTGCGCACATATTCTAATCCGGATAAAAACTATTGGCGACCACTGTTTGCGGGTTACGGTAACAGATGTGATGATCATGCGCACAATGATCGGCACCTTTCCTTCAATAAATCGTAGGACTGGAGCGCTGCGACGTCGAGCGTTACGAATGCAGTTCGTCTGCGTATAGAAGTGAGAGACCCGTTTTGCTGTGTGGTGTTTCAAAAATAATTCTATTCGAACAGAGCTTTTCGACGTGTGTACATCGCGGTACCACGAAAGCACGCTGATAATTGCGCAAAAATTACAGATTATTAGCGAGCAACATCCTGTTTTTTTTTTTTCGTTTATCGTTAGCTTATTCAGTCCTTGGGTTTTAAATTTTACAGGTATTAAGCGAGTTTTAATCGGTAAAATATACGTATAAACGCTACTAATGTAGAAATATTTTTTTATGGAAAAATTATAGATATGCGGCTTTTCTTTTTGTTGTCGTGCTGTTTGTGCCCTAACATCTGACTCAGGAGTGTAAAATTAGTGCGGTGTCCAGTTCGATTTTGTGTTGGATTTGGTGATTCACGGCCTGTTCTTGGGCGAATATGGCTTTAGGTAACGGTAGTGCGACTGCCAACGGCGGAGTAACGCAAGAGAAGGCACCCGTAGTCAATGGCAATAATATGGAAACGTTACCAAGGGCCGGCAAACAGGTAATAATAACCGTAGACTAGGGTGAAAAGTAGGCGCTAAAATATCAATACCAGATGCGAAACTGTTTTGATGTAGTCTATACAGATGTATTAATCGATTATGAACAAATATTAAATAAAAATATAATTTAATTTTAAATTATTCTCATTTTAAAATTTATTGCACTTTTTCAAGTCTAAAAATAAACAATTACACAATTCATGAATAATACTTCACGTTACTTAAAGATGCACAACCTTGAAAATTACGAGCGTTGTTATTGCAGTTATGTTTTTAAACATACCATAACTTTTTAACCTTCTATGGTTTAGTAAAAGGTAAATTTGTATTCGTTCTGTTGCTTTTATCCACATTTTGGCTTCTTCTTTTCGATTTTGTTTTGTCATTAATACGCAAATAAGGAAGCTAATAATTACGCTGGCAATGCAATGAAGCAGTAATAATTGTATGATTAACCTTTAGAGTACTTACGATCGTTCATATTGCACATAAAGGTAATACATTCTCAAATTGAATTGTTAAAATAGCTTTTTGGTGTATTTTTCGCGTTGTAAGTACATGTTTTAGGTTTATTGGATGTTAGAAATTGCTTAAATAAAAATTCTTTCCTTTAATCACCGTCACCCTATTTTATTAATATCGGCAATTGTAACATCAACCTGAAGCAACTGAAAATAAAACACTAAATCTATACATACTATAATAAGTCAAAATATTGATAAATCCACGAAAGAACTTAATTAAATTGTTATGACCTTATTTAAAAAAAAATATTTCTTATCATAACTAAGTATCGAGAACAGATTATATTGTGTATCTATATTTTTACAAGGATTATAAAATTATGATTTATTTATTTAGCGCGTTTTCTTCTGAATAGCTATTAAATGCATGCCAATAAAATCAACTGTAATTATTATACTTTAGTTATAGGATCTTTTTATCAATAATTAATATCTTTAAACATTTCAAATTTTAGAGCAAAATCAGCGAGAGTCATGCTTTGCATTAATGCAAATAAATAAAATGATAAAATAACGAGTTGGGTGATCTGTACAGGCTGGTCTAAAATAAACTTCAGAGATCGATATTTGGAACACTATTTATTGAAAGTATCTAAAACTTTAATAGTATATTAATTGTAATCGAGCAACATATATAGAAATCTCTGCTAGTGCCCCTTATACAGGGTGTTGGCATTAACTTTTAATTTAATTTAAATGATCTGGTGTAATACATTATTTGTAATCAGTTTACATGAGGATTTCTTATATCTACACTCAACCATTTTTAGTTGTAATTCATTTCAATTTTTCGAGGTTTGCTCACTTTCCAATAAAATTAAATATTTCATCATAAAGTGTTAGACATTAAGATCCTCTATCTCTTCTTCTAACAAAACGTTGCTTCTTCAAGTAGCTACAGTAATTGTAGCAAAAATATGGCCATAACTAGAAAAACGTAAAACATACCGCATAAAATAACAGTAATTTATAGATCGCACTAAATTATGGTCAGAATGTATTTAGGAAATTTAATTATAACATCTACAAAAAAAAAAAAACGAACTGTCATAAGTTTGCCACTTTTAGCGATTGTAACAAATTTAGTAACGGAAGAAGTTGAGAATTGAAGAGAAACCAAAGTGAAGTTGAGAATATTGTTTTAAAGCTTAAAATGCCTAAAATTTTAGCATTTTCGCAGCGATGTGTGGACAATTGCACTCTTGCTATTCCATGTAAACCTGATGATATAATTCTTAAAAATTTCAACTTCTTCTATCGTAAATTGCAGTTTACAATAAAGAATGAAACACACCATAGTATCAGAGATAAAACTTGTCGAGATGGAACACTTTCACATCACATTTTGGCTCCATCTAGCGGATTTGAAGAAACAGATTTCTCGAGTGACGAATTTTTAATTTTTCAATATATGGTGTTTCTTCCAATGGTAAGATCATGCGAAGTATTGCAACATCTGTAAGATTAATTGTAAATCTGTAAGCATCTAAACTAATGTCTGTTGTACAAACTACTGCATGTTTGGATTTCAATAGTAATTCTCTTTTTCTAACTGTTAAATAATAGGTTGTAATAATCATAACAATAATAATAATTATTAATACATGTACAAAACAATTGTTCAGTTACACATAAAAATACTACTATTAGGTACATAGAATACTATAAATATTTTTACGTATCTTATTATAACCTCTGACAAAAAAAAAATCTGTAATATGTGTTGTTACTGTTGCTGTGTTTCTTCAGAGATGTGTGTAAATTCGTCACCTGCTGTTGGCTTTCTAAAATGTGAGTTACACATTTGCAATTTCTATAGGTGGTTCCAGCACTTTTGAAAAAGTAACGGCAAACATACTTCAGTTCATGAACCCCAAATGGTCTCACATGTGTTGATGACTTAGAAATAATTATCAATTTAACTACAATTAAGGTATTAAAACATTAAAAGTTTAGTTTTTTATAACTCTATTATAAATTAAAAAATGATATTCCAAAAAATAATAAATTCATATGGAGAAATATTATGCATGATGTGAGTTCGGTATAGTATTTTACAAATCCGTTGATATACGTAATAAATAATAAATGAATATTTCAGTTAGATAATACTATATTTCTGGCGTCATTTAATAATCAAACCTGATAACTTAATCACAAAATCTAATACACAAAAATACGTCCAGTTACTTTGAATTTCTCCTAAATCCTTTTCAAATGTTTTTTTTCTACACCGCTGTGAAATGTATGTATGTCTATAATCGTTATTTATATGCAAACACTAAGATGCAATATGAATTTGTCGTATAATAAAATTTAAAAGTCAGGGACATTACATCCTTCTATAAATATACATATGTATGCTGTGATCCAATGTAAAAGTTAAAATGAAATCATTATCCATATATGTATTCGTCGCTGATTATAGCTTGTTTTTTTCTGCGATGGATATGGATTGTAATACTTCATTATAATTCTGTTACATCACCCTCTTACTTAATCTAGTAAACCACGAGTCCTTATCAATAATTTACTATCTGAGGATTAATTATTACATCGCAATACTTAGCATTTTATATAACTCTAAAAATATGCAGCATTAATGAAAATTGAGATTATCAAGTTGTTGTGTTCGACATGTTTAAATATATACTTGGGTTATGATGGGTATGATGTGTAAATAATATGTTTATAAACGATTTAATATTTTTCTTCCATTTAATTCCCATGTGATTAATAATATAATATGTATCAGGTATTCGTAAGTGCAATAAAAGTTGGATATTATATAAATTTGCATTAATATACTCTCTAAAAATGGTGAAATGTTTGTCTTTATAAGGTGCAAAGTGGCAACAAGGATCCATGCTGCGTTCTATATTCCCCTACCACACTATGCCTGAATATTTCAAGCCTTCAATATTTAAACACTTCGTTCATATAGTGGTGTTTTCATTAATATAGATTAACTCATTTAAGTGGACATCCACAGGAACACGCTTAATAAACGTAATAATGTCCTATGTCTATTTTTGCTTTGGGTTAATTAATTCCCGTATGTAGATACACTTTTGACATGTTCGTCAAATTTTTTTCTTGTTTTTATTCCATTAATTCCTATTTAACGTACCACGTTTTGTTATTATTCGTTCATGACGCACATGCTAGCTGTATTGTTATG
The DNA here is from genome assembly GCA_004143645.1 of Protaetia brevitarsis. Classification (NCBI taxonomy): domain Eukaryota; kingdom Metazoa; phylum Arthropoda; class Insecta; order Coleoptera; family Scarabaeidae; genus Protaetia; species Protaetia brevitarsis. Next base: position 1,074,754 of record RXPK01000257.1, read on the forward strand.
TTACAAAAATGAGTATGCTATACAAATTCATGATAAATGAAAAAATAAATAAAAGCTTGCTCAAAATTGGCGTTGCGGTAAACGTGGGATTGGCAATGATTTAGCTCACAAATATTACATCATTATGTGTGTCTTGCGGTTCTTTAATATACATACATATGTAAAAATTTACACTAATTATGCAAAATTTAGGAGTGCGTACATGTCGAAAGTTACTTCAAACATGTAGAATAAACTGTATGATTTTTATCAAGTTTGTTTCTGCGTGTATAAACGACAAGCTACGGCCAAATGTAGCAGGAAGCCACGTTAAAATAATTATTGTGTTCATCCCGCCGTATGTAATTGCAGTATAATTATATATATGCGTATAGAAATATTTACGAATGTCCGACTTCCTACACGCACCATACTGCAAAATACGACCCCGTTCTTTCATATTATTCATATAGCACATCATGACATCATCTCTTGCATATATTTGCATTTGTTTAATTTGTGAACATTTAATGTTAACATAACAATGAATACATTGATAAATGATTTGTGTCAGGTGTAAAAACGCAGGAACATACACTGAGAGAAATAGATTGTACTCCTTAATATAAATATATTAGGCTTTAATATATTTTATAGCTCCTATAGGGATAATCATATTTTATATTACCGGTGAGAATATTTGCATAATAATTTTCTGTTAATACTGTTATTACAGAAACTATATATATTTGTATTATTAATGTTAGCATTCATGCTATTAATTGTTAATATAAGTTTCCAATAGCACTGATAAGTTTTGATAATAACGCTTAAAATTTTTATTGTACTTTCTGTAATGTAAAAATTTTAGTGTGCGCAATACATGATGCTCAAACTTACTATATAATGCATACAATGTTATTTTGTATTAAGGTAATCTAACGACTCTTAGTATTTAAAATAGTAGATATTAAGTAATAATATAATGTATCATATGCTTACGCTATGCATCGATACTTACCTGTAATATAAAATATAGTACTACATCGGGTATTTCGCAATTCCCCCATGCGAAAAGTAGGATATTACACAATGAAAATTATGACACTACTTTTATTTTTTATTTATATTTAGAACCATTATTGCCAAATGTATTTTCTCTATTAAAAAACGGAAAAGGTACATAATATTCGCTTTTTACCACATCATCCTACTACTTGTATGCCCAAATTTGGCAGGTTTCTTGCATTACTCTCTGCAATTATTATCATATAGGTATATAAGGCTTGAAGGTCACATGATTGTAATAAGCATATTGGGAGGAATAATGTGTAGAAAAGGAAATAAGACAAAAATTAAAAACAGGCATTATATCAAGAATTGGGAAAAAATATGCACAAAAAAGGAAATGAGGACCTAAAAGAACCTGCAATCATCTTCTTCCAATGAGTGATAATCGAACGATCATTCGATTGTGGCAATTATTCGATTATACCTATCACTAATTCTTGCGTTAAATATATCCTCCTTACATCCTTTATAGCTTCTTCAATCAAAGTACGACTCTTACTTAACATCTTGTACATTCCAATCAACCAAGATATACTAACCAAGAATCTGCTGAAATAAAATCAATCAAGTAATTTGTATACATTTTCCGTTACTTGAAGGGATAAAAGTATGCTTATTTTAACACTGCATAATAGGTAGGTAATACACTGGAATTGAAAACGAAAACTACGCGCAAAGTTAGAGAAGATACACTAGTAATTTATCATAGGCTTTTCTGGAAACTGCAAGTGTTAGGTTAATTTTCTATCAAAGCATAAGTATCTACTACGAAGTAGTATATTATATTATCTGTTAGGTACTTACCAAATATGTTTACTAGTTGTGGAAAACTCTAATCGATTAACATATGCTCCACGTCTGTAGCTATTGTTTTTATAATTAAAATCACACAAGATACGCAACAACCAGACATAAACAAGAATCAACAAGAACGTACTAATAAACCCGTGTCTATTGGTCGGTTTCATCGGTAAAGTTCGACGATGAATAAAGCAAGGGCTGTAGAACGTGTTATAAAAATTTATTGTAGAAAGTAGATATGCAATAATAACAGTACTATCTATATAATCCACGCCATTATACAAGATTTCAGCAATAGAGTATATTCATATTTATATCCATTGAATGTAGATGGTAAAATCCAGGTTGTATCCCTTACTACAGATATTTTAAAATCTGATTATTTTACTATTAATAAACAACACATTATCCTTTTGACAATAATTATTTTAGTAATTGATAATAAGGGACTATAATCTAATTTCTACAATCTATTTTTCTCAGTGTACAAATGGTAACTGTGTGCTAAATACATCAAAAGTCTAAACATTCCGTGCGAAAATCTCTGTAAAATAAAGGGTTACGACGTTTTATACCCTATAACAAGCATGTATTATCATCAAGCAAAAAAAACACACTGGCAAATCCGTGAAAAATAGGAGAAAACAATCAAACCAACAAGTGGAGAGAACGCAAAATACAAGTTACCAAAACTAGCAAGATATTAATAACCATATGCACAGATGGCGAGAAATAAGAACTTAGAATACTTTTAATTATAGTATTCCGAAAACAAAGAGATTGAATTTACTCCATTTTTTATCACTTTTAAACGTTACTATATTTAACTCTTAAATATGAAAAAAATGCCTCCAATACTATATTGTATTTCCTCCCTCACATACCTAGGTAGTGTTTTCACATACTGGGTGTTTCCATTTCTAATAGTTTACCACCAAACGGAAATGGAAAATTCTTGATCAACATCTGTCGTCTAAATTATTAGTGTTTTTTTTTTTAATATTTTCATTGTTTCAGAATTTCGTTACAGATTTGTTTTCCAAAGAATACGTTTACTTTTTGGAGGTTTCGGACACTATTTGAAAGCTACATACGACAATTTCAGATGTTAAGTTGACAAGCAGCAGCTCAAGGCTACTCTTATGACTGTAACAGAATTAGTAATGAGCAAATCGCATTCGAATGAGAATTCAGTCAACTGTATTTTGAAACTTAAATGATTATTCAAATATCAAACTTCCAAATTAAAATATGCTTTCCAATGTCAACTATATCGTGTATTTTATTTTTCGTGTAGATATAAAAACTGTTTATATATTTTTATATTACATTTAAACAATTACTTATATATCAATTATACGTTTGTAACATACACGCTATTTTTATAGTAATGTCCTATTAAAAACGTAATGTAATAAACAAAACTAGTAAAATCATCCAGTCAATCACACAATTCAATAATTTATTAAGGTAAAGTCAGGTAAGTGTGTAACCGAGGCAAGTGTGTAGATTGGCTACATTTATTTTTAAAATTAAAATAAGGATGTCCTTTGTTATATTACTAATGTACTAAACTTCATACTAGTTTTACAAATAAAAATTCACATCTGCTAACGTGTAATAACTTAGATATCTTGTAAATTTATCATACTTTATTAAAAAGGCATCAGTATAGTATTACACACTTGGCCGAACTAAAGGATAATGCTATTAATATATAAAATGCGGAACGATTACACACTTGCCCCATTTTGCTGGGCAGTATGTAGTATTGACACTGTTTGAAATTTCTGTTTTTTCTAGTAAACCGTTGATAATTATAAAAGGCGTATCTATTGAAGGAAAATTTATCAAAATGTCTTATTATGTGAACACTGTTACATTTCCTTTATACTATGCAATTTTTACTACACACTTACCTGACTTTACCTTAGTTTCATTGCAATTTTGAAATAGGAATACTAAAAAAAAAGTATAAAAAAATAATACGATTGCAATATATAAATATGCATTTCATTTCAACATAAAAAGAAATTCCATCCTCCTTCTCTCCACGCAATTGCACAAAAATGAGTTTTATTATTTGAAATATGTTTAATGCTTTCCTGTTTGTGATGTTGGAAAACGACTTTTTAATCCTCTCTTGTCCGCAGTGTTGTAAAAAAAGGTATTTAAACTACATAACCTCTAGCTGGAATCAATATTTATTCAACACTGATTGCGCACTGAGGCACAGTTTCCTCACTTTCCTCAGTTAACATTGCAAAGTACCTAAACTAATATTTACAACTTCGTCAATTTGACAAGAAACGTAGACCACGTTTTCTAACTAAATAACATATTCAACAATTTTGTAAAAATATGTAGTTATACGTTACAAATTATAGGAAACGTTTCTGTGGATTTATTTAAAAGGCTTTTCATAATTAAAAGTAATACCTGAGCTAGATTTGTTACATCCCATTGTGCAGAATTTATTTTAAATTTACAATTTGAAATCCGTAAATATTAAACTACCTATTATATAAAGTACATCTTTTGTATGTCTGTGGCTCGTTATTTGTGTACAATCAATTTGACTATTTTTTTAAAGAATGTCTACAGAATCTATAAAAGCTTTATAACCGATATTTATTTCTGGAAACACGTATGTATTGGTAGTTTTATTTACCTGCTTATTATGTTATTCTTCTATGTTGGACATTAATATCAAAGTAGTATATGTAAAACACATAAACTAATAAGATACATTGTTTTATACACAATATACCTACCAACACAAGTATAATTGGAACTCATTTATTCTTTCCTTTACGTGTAATATACAAAATGCGTACATATATATTTACTATTGCCATTAAAATATTAAAATATACGTTTGGCCTTCGAATGATCATTGAAACTATACTTTGAATGATCATTCTATGTGATTTGCCCATTACTAAACAGAACCACTACCAAAATAATCTTATAGGCGATGGAAATAATTTAAAAATATATGCATGATTACTTATATTTGTTGCAGTAAGTATGTAGGTGATTATAAATACAAACGTATGCATTATTTCTACTATCAAACCATGAATCATGGTTATATAAAGTTATTACTGAAACGCAGTCACATGTTTGTGTACGCAAAATAAAAATTGATAAACTATTTGTTGTTCAGGTCAACGATTTTATGATTCAAGAATATTGCTATGACGTACAGATTAACATACATTCATAAGCTTTAATTGAAATGTTTGATTATGTTTGTTGAATATGTAGTGATAGGACCAGTGATATCAATAATTTGTGTAATTTCCATGTTATGTTCACTTACATAATTTTATGTTTTAATGATTAAACATATTGTCAATTGCAGCATTACTGCAAATATATTTGCCGATCTGTAGAGACATGCCATTGTATTATCTTTATCAAAAACAGATGAACCTAGGGAGGTCAAAGATTTGAGTCCGATTAGCATTCTTTGTCGTTTCCAAAACTCCTGAAAAGAATCGTATGTACTCAAATGCACAATTATATTAACAGTAATGACCTTTTGCCTGACTTTCACTCAGATTCTCGAACAGAGTACACTTGTGAGACGGCTCTACTCAAGTACGCATCTAAAAATTACTTCGAATAGAGACATAATAAATATATACAGGGTTAGGCAAATGCGTGGGAACACTTGATTTTTAGCTAAATTATGGGTTCTATTAAAAAATAACCTTAAGAAAAGCTTTTGCAATATTTCTATTCTAGTCTGTAACATACCTTGATTTCCAGCTACTATCATATGTTTCGAGATATGACGTCATCGATACTTTTTGATGATATACGGTTTGGTGGGATATGCGGCTTGAGAAATGAAAATAAAGCGTTAGGTATTAACATCTTTAGTTCCATTACGATCAATCTTATCCACCATTTCATCCATCTTCATTTAATTCTTTTACTAAATGTACTTTATACCCATGAAATTTATTTTTAGACATGAAAAGAGGATTAGTAAAGTAATATAACGACAGTTTTGTTAGTGACGGTGTTGGTTCTTCTTGAAGATTAATAAGAATATCCAAAGAATCTTCTTCATTTGTCAATTTTATGTCGACCGAATTATGGTCGATTTTCAACACTTCCAGTTTCATTAAACTTTTGCAACATCCTTGAGACTATTGATCTTGAAATACTTTCGTCAGGGAATATTGGATGCATCTTGAAGAGCCTCTGCCTGTCTTCAAAACCAACCATTATTCATCAACTAATTCTTTTACGTTCTGTTAGTTCGCACATAATGAACAACTATTTTCGTGTACGGAAACTCTCTGTCAGTATTGAGTATGACTGTTAACAATACTGACAATGAGTAATATATCTGACAAAAAGATTTTAATAGCCAACGCATTATTTTAATATCTCATGCCACACACCAACCAAACCCTATATTATTCTAATTCTTGGAAAAGTGTCTATTCAAAAATGTGAAACGATACGTGATCCATTAAAAAAAACTACCGATGACGTCATATCTCGAAACATGTGATAGTTGTTGAAAATCAAAGTATGTCATAGAGTAGAATAAAAATACTACAACAACTTTTCTTAAGGTTATTTTTTAATAGAACCCATAATTTAGCCAGAAATGAGGTGTTCCCACACAATTGCTTAACCTTATATGTAACTACATTTTCGAGTCGGATACAGATGCATGTAATGAATTAACAACATGAATTCATATTTTGTGAACATGAAAAGCACTGATTGTGAGTAAATTATGAATTTTATTTTTCTTGAAATGTCTTAACTCTTATTATTGTAGTTACTAAAAAGCGGTAGGTGAACAGTAAAAAATAACGTGCAGTCTGAAAGGGGAGATAAGGTACTAGGGAGTTGCCCAAAAACATTAAAAGGTGATATGGCAATCAAAACGACGTTGCTTTCCTATTTTACATTGGTGCAATATGACGCACATAATTTATTGAGGAACCTGTTTAGCGGTTATACGGCATATACCTGGCTTTGATATTCATGCCAACATTTGTCAGGAAGTTTGGAATATTTTATTCTATATTTTAGAAAACATATTGCCTTACTGTCTATTATTAACATAAATCAAATTGTCGGATTTAGTCAGTAGAACAAACGCATAATAGTCTGAATAAGCTTTGAAAACGACTATGACGACTTATGAACTGTACTCTGTAGCTAACCTAAGAGATCATCGTCATTTGGTTAATATAAACAGAATAACTTTTGATAAAATTTTATTGTAAACGATAAAATACGAGAAAAGAGTTGTTATTGAATAATAATCAATGTTTACTACGAATGCACCCCAAATGGAACAAATTTAGTTTGGGTTTTTGTGTAAACCTGTTTCTACTTCCTCTCGTCAAATTTACCGCCAACTTACAGCAGATTATCATGCAGATGTTTGAATGATAATCTGCTTGAATTTTAAAACTTAATTTTCCTGATTGAATCAGTGTTAAGATTTTTAACAAAGATAATAAATACTATTTTTCATTACTTGACAACATAGAAAACCAGGAAAGTACAAGAAAATTTAAAGTATATACTAAAATTAAATCGACAGAAATCTATCTTACTATTATTTTAGCTTAAGACAAAATTGATGAAAGATTGTGGAAACGCAATTTATTTTTGTTTTAGCAGTATTTTCAATAGCAGCGAGAGAAGGCAATTTACGACCAGTATTCCTTTTAAAATTTGTTCAAAAAAACTTCAGTGTCAGACTTTTTATAGACGGAAAGATCAACTTTTTATTTATTAGCTTTTGTATGTTTGAAATATAACTTCCTCTTATAAATTAGTTTTTCAGGTTCTCTTTGTTTGATAGTTAATAACTTGTTTTTCTTTTTCGAGAGCGACCATCGTTATGTGAGATTATCCTCATCGAATTTTCTAGGAACTGCTTTTAACAATGGCTTCAATCAGTTACGAAGGACGGCGATCATTGCTGTGTAGGTGTCTTCATTCGATCACCCATAATTTTGGAATACATACTAAGTTTTGAATGGTGACCAGTTCTCATTTTAGCATATACGATAATCTTTTGTCGGGTTTAGGGCTTTCCACGAATGATGAGATTATATAATATTTTTCTTCCATGGCAAAAGTACCTTTCGGCGTCGCGCAAGGGTTTGTTCTTGAACCTACCTTGTTCCTAGTTTATTTTAACGATCTGCAATGTTTGTATTGATTTCTCCAGTTACTCTCTGTACGCTGATGATGTAAGTAGAGTTGTAGCGGATTCAACGTTGGATTTAGTGCCTGTGTACACACCCAAGCTTGTATATGGAATGAGCAATGAACGTAGGGGACTTGAATTTAATGCATCTGGTGAAAATGTTTATGCTTCTGCGAGTGGGTGTGGTAGCCCACACGTTTATAATGGCAAAAGATCTCATTGAATATAAGTTTGTCAGATTTTTGGGTTTGGTAGCAGACTATCACCAGCATTGCACTGAGTTTGAATGTAGAGTATGCTGAGTTTTTTGGTGAAAGATATTTGAAAAACGCATAGATCTTTTTTTGCCTTTTTTTATTTCGCATACGTTGAGTACCGTTTCCAGCAGGCATTTGGGATCAGCACTACGTGCTGAGAGAAACTTTATCTTGAAACAAGAAATATTGAATGTATTTAATAAGAAATAAACACATATATAATTGTAAAACGAGCTCTTACATATGTAATGTATATTTCCGATGTATTATATTATAATGTACTATCTGCAGATATTCAAATTTAGATTTAGTTTTATGTTGCGCAGATTAGTGTTCCAATACCTACTGGATTTCCTTAATTTGCTAATTTTATTTTGCTCCGTAATTCTATTGTTTTACATTTTGATATTTTAATATATATTATATGATATTTACATTTATACACCACTTTATTCAAGTATTATATTTTTTGATACTATCGAAGTTTGTAATTTACGACAATAAATGACTATTATTTTAATTCCAGAATATCAAAAAAATATTACTTCTTCATGGGTGTATTACACGTTAGTAGAATAGGGTGATGAGGTGTTTTCGGATTAAGCAGACTATGTGAATGAGACATTTACAGCATATACTCTTACCTAGTAATTTAAGGCGACTTTCACCAAGTCACATCGTTGTGGTAAGTTCATTGAACGTTTAGCCGCCCTAATAGTGCCGCTACAGCAATATTTATACTTCACAGCTTATTTACAAGTATAAAAGGAACTCGCATATGCATTTTTACGAGATATGGCGTTTAGAAAAAAAAAAAGCTCCATCACACAGGAAGGAGGACAAGGCTTGCGTCTCTAGGCGAGCGCATTTCACTTTACATACGTAAAAGCGCTTGCATTTTTTTGTTGGGGCACATGTTCACCAGATCCCGGAGTTAATTACGCAGCAGGAATGGCTTCAAAGAGTGTCCTATTACTAACGTGTGAGCTCTTTCACGATTGCGTTTCGGTGTAATTGCGGTCAACATTCTTGGCGTTTTTTTGTTACTGAAATAAATGGAGTTCGGAAACATTACGGAAGTTTTCGTTTCACTGCTGTTTCAAGATCATTTTTTCCGCAAAATTTGCATTTGAGATATCTTATTATTAGGTATTTTATGTAGCTGATATTCAACTTATTATTAGACAAGTTGCTAGACTTTCGCTTTTTACTATACGTATAATCCTCGGGAGGTATTAAAATTGCGTAACTTAGAAGGAACAGGTTCTTTTTATTTTACACTGTCTATCACATCTGCGGGCATGCTATACGCTCCTTTACGGTGAAGACATTTTATGATGTCATGCAAACAGGTATTTATACATCAAATTTAGATCGTGACGTAATGTTAAGGCGTATCCATTTCACACAGCACCCATTAAAAAAGAAGCGATATTTGGCGATTTTGCTCTAGTTTCAGCATTGAGTTTAACAATTTCCCTAAAGATTTTTACAATTAATTGAATCAATTAATTTTGTTATCTTAATATCATGCAATTAATAGTTTTAATGAACTGTTTAATTTTTTTTCTATTTTTGCAGATAATTGTACTAAAATTAATTTTGCAATTGTTTACGGTACATTATAGCCAATGTATAAATAAATATTTAAGTATTTACGCAATACATATTAAAGGTATGGTACCAAATATGGTACAAATCGACGGTTCTTTAGGTAAGTATTCGCAATGAGCGGAACAAATTTATATCCTTGGCACAGAATGTGCACGCAAGCAAGTTAGCCTTATGCAATTACTAACAACGTATATGCTTACCTTATTTTTCTGTACTAGACAAATATAGACGGCTATTCTACATCCCCGCATACGTAATTTCTTCGTCAAATGCAGAAATTAATTAGTTTCATCATCAAACATTAATAATATATTTATCCTCTTAATATATTTGTGAGCAATTATTAGTTTTTGGTAAATAATATTTTTTTTCAAATTCAATTTATTTACGGGTGCACTCGAATTGCACCACGGATTAATAACAGATATTTTTCTTACCACGAGCAATTATTATCTTCTAAGTTTCTACCTGAATGAATAATAATGAAAAATATGAATAATACCATAAATAAATTTGTAAATAAATGAATTTAGAGGAAAGCGTTATTAATATATACCAAGAGCTCACTTTCGAGCTGCCTATTGTCGCAATATGATAAAAGAAGGATGAAAAATGTGATTTCTATTAGCTAACAAAGTCGAGAATGCTATTCTGCTGAGCGGTTGTGTGCCAGATATACGCTTCGATTTACCATCTCCAATCCGCATGCTATCGCTGCCTAACGGCAAGCACTGACCGCTATTCTCTACCCTTGCCTAACTACTACAAAATACTATCACCACATCGATCTTTTCAATTTAAATCAATTCAACATAACCCTCATTCCGTTTACTGCGAGGTGAGAGGAACGAGTCGCTAGGCATGCGTAAACACAGCCGTAAATTCACTTCCAGTTTAGCAGGCGCTCGATTCATTTCGCTTATTTCTTAAAAAGGCTTTGCTAGATATTAGGGTACGGGTACGGTCTTAAAATTTTATAACAGTTAGCAAGTTTGATCGCGATCAGTAATTTTATAAACAAAAAAAAGGAATATTATACACCCGAGGAAAAACTTTTTATTGTGAAACAATTTTACGCTGGCAATTCAGCAGAAGTTACACATGATTTATTCGAAGTAAACTATCCTGAAACTATTCGTAATACAGTCCGACGATTTGAGACAACGTTTACATTAATAAATAAAATAAAAATGTCAGTGAAATCGAAATAGACTTGTACAACATTACTGGAATAAAATCCTAGTATGATATCTATGCAAATTACTTACTTACTACTTTTCATTTGAATAAATTTTTGTTTTGAAGTACTGCCTGTCTGAAATTACTTTGAGGGGATGGGGGAGGGAGTGAGGAAGGGAGAAGGTCAATTACCCCTATTACTCCCCGCACCCCTGTATACGGCCCTGGTGTATCATTACTTACTCCTACAAGTCTCTAGATGTCTAGAGTTTACTACAAGTTTCAATTGAATTCATTTTTGTATAAACATTGTTATTAGGAGCACTATCGGCAATTAATGTTATCAGTTGCTAGTTATAAAACATGTCCACTCTTTTTGGACTGAATCGACTTGACCGGTTCACCATTCCGACCGATTAATCACTGTGACCGGTTAATTTGTTGACAATTGACAATTTTAATTAGCCGGGTTAACGGAGGTTACTTTACGGGCACTTCTTAATTTGCTGACATAGTGCAGTTCGAGTAAATCATTTTCGTTACCTGAAATTTCCGTAGTGCAAGTCGTGTATAGGATTTAGTCATTAACGATTTTGTGGTGCAATTCGTGTGTACCGGTATTTACACTGGCATTGTTATTCATATATATGGTAAATTATTTTTGTGCTTCTTCTATGAATTTTATTATTGAGAAACAGAAGAAAATTTTCAACTAGCAATCAAAACACAAGTGTGTATGTGAATGTGTAGATAAATATGAAGAAAACATTTGACATATTTCATTTCATTTTCACTTTTAGTTTAATTACTAATAAGTGGAGACATTGTAGAGATTTAAGCTTCGTTACTTTCCATTACCTTTACTCAATGGTTACTTTTGTTGTTTCTATCTGTTACTTTAAATTCACACCTTAGGTATTGCTGTTGTGTGGCAGAGTTTCAAGCATTCTTGTGCTGTGATAATAATTGCTTAGAATTGTTTTTCTTATGTGTTTTACTTCAATTTTAACTAATGTCTATTGTATTTATTTATACCTTTTGTCGTTGTTTTGACTTAACCCAATCTCTTTTCTATAATACCTGAATAGTTCAATAAAGAGTTTGAGTTTGAAAGGGTCACATAAATACATATCGATAATAGTTACAATCTGAGCTCAACGTACAGTATTGTCGTCACTTCGATGTTCCAAACATTACTAAGACAATATCAAATACATTGAAATAGCATATTACATGCAAAGTGGATTTTTTTTTATTACAATGAAGGGATCATGTTGACTCCCGACACTGGAATGAAATTTCTGGCGAGGATAGTATTCTATCATGATATAAGAAAATAAGATATGCTCATCTGAAAACCAAAATTCGTCTTTTTCGCGCATGGCCCTCAGATACGTCATCACTCGGCTGTCGCCATTGTTGTTGATGTATTTACCAAATTACTATATTCATTTTAACAAGTTTTAGTTCATTTTTAAATCGATTAGAACGCTTTATTTAGCTTTTATTTAATGTTTTGTGTCAGCTTGTGCTTGTAGTAGTTTCGATTTACGTGTATAGTGATTTTAGTTAGGTGTTATAAGTTCGTTTTAGGTTTTGTGTGGATAAACTGTTTATAAACGTTGTAGTGGAAATTCTTGAGTGACTGTCATTCGCTTGAGGGAGTAGAATGAAAAGAATTGATAAATGAATTTGTGAAAAAGAAAAATAAAACACTGCACTCACGATCATTAATTAATTCTTTCTTTTTTTTATCTGCATTTTTTTTATTCCAACACTGCATTAATGTTTGTACCAGACTAATAGATATTTCATTTTCCAATAAAAAAAATATGAACCACTTACAATTAGTGAAATTTTAGTACTTACACGTACTAAAATTTCAAACAAGTACGAAGGTAAGAGCTAAAGAAGTGTAGAACATGTTCAGTTAAAGTAAAGCTTGTAATTATTAGTGCTTTATTTGCTTCACTACACTAAAATAAGCAAATATGAAATGTTACTCTAAAGGCAAAAAATACTTTACATCAACAGAATCACTTATCAACAAAGCAATAACGATTTTGCATTCAATTGAAAATTACATTTAAAAATGTGAATTATCTAAAATTTTGTTTCAATGCAAATTTGATTGAAGGAAATCGCAAAAAAGCAGTTTTATTGATTTTATTAGGATAGATTTAAAAAAAAAAATGGAAGTTAATTTTTTTTTACATTGGTGATATCTGTTAAATTATTGGATTGGTAGTACTGTTTGGCCCTCAAATACGTCACACCTAGATGCGCAAGAGCATACCTTATTTTCTTGTATCATTGTATTCTATTTTATTCGTAATCATGTTAAATATGTTCGAAATTAAAATACTAAAGTACTACAGTATTTAATCATACATAGTTGGCATGGTTGGCATGCATGTCATGTCGATTAACTAATAACTAGGTACTTAAACGTTGAACTGACATTTTATGTTTTTGGTAACTGACAGAAACGTCACTTTCCACCCAAAAGATGAAAGTGATCACTTTCAACTCAAGAGAAACACTTTTCATCTAATAATGACGTGTTTTCCAACTTCATGCAGTTTTAAAATAGCAGTATTACTATTATGATTACGAATCATAATATTTGTAAAGTAAATTGAAGTATTTTAAACGTTTTTTTTTGGCAAACATTTTGTATTACAAGATCTAAATCCAATGATTACTAAATTACTAAAACTTAAATTTTGTTACTTTATACTTTTGTTAATTTGTTACTTTCGTTAAAACCATTACTGTAGGTACATTTTTAATTGTTTTTCATGAATTCATTGATAAATGTGGATTTATTTTCTTCTGACTGAATTTCAATAAACCTTAAATTGTATTGTAAATATTTCACAACCAGTTAAAATTTAAAATGGATTGGAACTTTTAAAAGTAAAAGCTGAAAATAAAATGATTTTTTTGTGCCCCATTTAATATGCAAAAAATCGCTATTACCTGTTAATCAGTATTTGACTGTATTGAGACATTCTACTCTAATTTAAATAATTGAAAAGGAAATTAGGTATGATAATAACTTGCACTCTAGAATTTCAAATTTTCTAAATAAAGTAACAAATAATAAGCCGCATATACTTGCCTGAAATAACAATCTAATTAAGTTAAATTTTAAGAACATTGATTGTAAGTAATTATATTTTATATGCAGGTAGATATATCATTTCATATAATGTAAATAGTTAAGCTAATTATATTAAATGTAGTCTTATAGTAGAACATGCAGAGATTAGTTTGTTGCCCAGATTTAGATCAATTACGTCTATTTATAATCTGCTTTCCCGTTAAGTATACCGCAACGAGTACGATATAAGAAAATTATATATTTGTACCTACAACTAAGGTACCACATATTACAAGTAATGTATAAAATTGTAATTACGTGAAGTATATTGAGTGTATAGACTTATGCATAATTCTTAATGATATTTATTTTTAATACGTGTGACACTATATTGTTTCCGATAGGTATAAAAAGAAAAATATAAAAGAAATAGCACCTACCTGTAATGGATAATTATAAGTTCTGCTTTGGCATTTTGATTACAGACTGAGTATTTATTTTTAATACGTGTGACACTATATTGTTTCCGCTATAAAAAGAAAAATATGAAAGAAATAACACCTACCTGTAATGGATAATTATAAGTTGACTGTTCTTTTTTTCTGGGTAAATTTGGCATAGTGTTAATGAAAACGTGTAATACTTTACCAGAAACGAAAATAGTTTCTGATCAGCTATTTAGACATACATGATTTTAAAAAAAATCGAAGCAAATTAGATATAGTTTTATACTAAATATCCTTTCTTTTGTTAAGAGCTACATATATAGGCGCGCTCCCAGTTGGTCGATTGCGGGAACGTAAAATGGTTGATGCGGTGTATTGATTATGGTGTACTTCAAGGTAAACTTTTGCTACCCGTCTTGTTTATTTTGTATATCATAAGTAGTCACGTGCCTCCGTAACATAACTTACAATGCTAACGGCAGATAAATGTTTGCACAGTTTAAATGTGCTCTCTGGTGACACAAGTCAAATCCAATTTTTGATAACAACAGTGTTACCTCAAATATTCCTACTAAATATTTGGTATGTTTTTATACATGGAGGGCTGGCGTGAAAGGCCGAAATAAATACCGTCACAAAGTGATTATCTAATTGTAAATATTTATTGAAACATTAACTGAAACTGCTTTGAAAGATGTTTTACTACTCTATCATGATTTTATCTGTTGCACAATCTTGTGTTTTATGAAATCTTGTTTTGCGGAAAATTTGTAGTTATGAAGAGGGTTTTATCCAGTGACTCATACTGGTATTGATTTCAGTATAAGTCCCAATTTATTTTATCAAAACACCGGCATAATACCCCGGCACGCTATAGACCTATTGCTGTACCACACTTTCCTTTGACTAGGAATCTAAGACCTTTTAGATTCAGTTCCATAAAAATGTTTTAATAGATTTCCTAGTGACTGTAAAATTTTGGCGAGAATGACTTAGAACTTAAAGTAGGAAGATTTTGGAAGGAGAGGCTTTAATGTGACCTGCAGGAGTTTGTTACCCAATTTGAATAATAAAAGTAAATTTGTATTGAGCTGCATTATGGATGCATTTCATTAATTCATTCTAGAATGTTGTCTCACACGATAAAATCTATCTAAAATATTAAATTTTAATTCAATTCCTTTTTGCTCATCATACCTTTTGTTAACTTAGTCTGTTACCATGCTGTCTAAATAATGTTAAACCGGTTATCCCTTATGGGTTATGGGCATACTGTTGTTCACAACAACACTAAATATTTCATCACTTACTCTTATTTAAGAATATAGGTTAAAAGCTGTATTCGTGGCTGTCATCAAGGCAACTTCGAACCCCGTAACTAGGTCAAAATTTGTTAGAGACTGCAAACAATCCCTCAATATGGTTTAATAACGCTATTATCTCCAACATAAAATTAAAATATTACTACAGGAAGCGATGGAAATCTACACATAGCTTACATTACGAGAATGAGTTCAAACGATTGCGCAGTATTATTAGGAATCAAATCTCCACAGCTTATAACAATTATATGCGTCATTGTGAAACATCTATTAGAGAAAATCCTAAGGAACTGTTTAAATTCATAAATTCAAAGAAGGGAACTACTAGGATACCCGGTAATATGTACGGCAATAGCAATGTACTTGAACATCCTATTGATATAGTCAATGCTTTTGCTACTGCGTTTTCCAGTAGACAAACACAGGGATTCAGTTGCTACAACACTTTCTGATTTTGGAGATGCACTGCCATTCTGTATGCCTATGGTTTCGGAAGATGCTGTCATTAAAATCATGTCTACGTTTCCATCTAAATTTACAGCAGGTGATGATTTAATTCCGAGCTTTTTAGTACATGATACTAGATTTGTATTGGCAAAACCATTAACTTACATAATCAATCTGTGTATCAAAACGTCAACTTTTCCAAAGATATGGAAGCGTGCAAGAGTTATTCCTATCCATAAGAAAGGCGATGAACACCAAATAATCAACTACCGACCCATCTCTTTGCTTTCTAATTTTTCCAAGGTGTTTGAACAGTTATTATATGCAGCAATATTAAGGAATATACAACAACGACTTTCACCGTTTCAACACGGCTTTCTGCCTGGGAAATCTACCATCACCAATTTGGTAACGGTCACGCAGTACATTGCTGAACATCTAAATAAGCAAAAGCAAGTTGATGTGATTTATACTGACTTCTCCAGCGCATTTGATACAATAGACCACAAAATACTGCTTCACAAGCTTAGCTGTTTGGGCATGAGCCCCGGCTTTAACAGATTGCTATCGTCCTACTTACAGAATAGAATCAGTTATGTGTATTTTAATGGCTATAGTTCTTATGAATTTACTTTGACATCCGGCGTGCCCCAGGGCTCTAATTTGGGTCCCCTGCTTTTCATAGCATACATTAATGATTTACTTAACATGCTGCAATGTCCGGTATTAGCGTATGCGGATGATATAAATTGTATGGGTGATTGAATCTCCGCAGGATATTGCTTATTTACAGCAGAATTTGGATGCTTTGTCTGGATGGTGCACCGCCAACTCGCTGAAGATCAATGTGAGCAAATGCTGTACAGCGTCATACTCCAGAAGCCGTAATGTGATCAGTTCACTATATATGATTGGTGATGAATCTGTTGAAAAGTGTACAACCTTCAAAGATCTAGGTGTATGGTTTGACTCTTGCCTCACGTTTATACCACACATTCAGTTATATGTTCACGAGCAATGAAGAACTTAGGCTTTGTAATGCGATCGGCAAAGCATTTCAATGATTGTGGCACTTTGAAGGCACTATTCTTTGCTTTTGTTGTTAGCTCGTTGGAATACGCATCTCCTGTATGGTCACCTTATTATTTGTGCCATGAACTTGCTATTGAACGGATACAGAGAAAATTTTTAAAGTTTCTGTCTTTTAAAATTGATGGTGCTTACCCTCCAAGAGGCATTGATTATAATACCCTTCTTGAAAGGCATAGTTTGCGTTCATTGGCTGATCGCCGCAAAGATCATGCAGCCAACTTTATTTATAAACTTATTCATGGCTTAATTGATTCCCCTTACCTTTTAAACTATGTGAACTTCCATGTCCCTCGTCCATCAGCACGCTTTTCTGCTACTTTTGTCCTACCATCGGCTACTACAAATATGTATAGAAATGCACCTGTGCATCGTATGTTAAGAATTGCTAATTCACATTTTGCGGACATTTTTCGTTAGTTGTTTTTTTTTTTTAAGTTCTACTTCTTTATATTAATCATATTCCTGATTAACGTTTGCAGTATGTAATTGATTTGGTTTTGTAATTGTTTTGCAATGGCGCTAATGTTCCTTTTCATCTTGTATTACGTGTTGTAACTAATTTTGTTTATATTTACCCTGTAATTGTTTATCGTTGGGTAATAAAGATTATTATTATTATTATTATTATTATTATTATTAGACTACACGGTATCTCTGTTTTGAGTGCCGGGACATGAGGATATAAAGGACAATGTAATGGCCAACGAACTAGCCAAGGAGGGCTCTAAGAGACACTTCTTGGGTCCAGAGCCCGTATGTGGGATTACTAAGGATTCCGCAAGAAGGAAGATCTGGACCTGGATAGATAAAGAAAGTACAAAGAAATGGAGGTCGACTGAAGGTCAACTCCATACCAAAGCGCTAATAGGAGATGTGGATGCTAGATTCTTTGATAACCTACTCAGGCGCAGCAAAGAAAGAAGCTAAAACCATTACTGGGCTGGTAACTGGATGCTGTCCCCTGAAAAAACATCTATACAACACAGGCCGATGTGTTGTATAGATGTAAGCGAACCGTGGTGCAGAAAATGCGAACTACAGGAGGAAACGAGTTTACATGTAATCTGCACATGTGAGGAATTGAAGGTACTCATGCCGAAATATTTTGGGAGAGATCCATTGAAGCCCTCGAAGGTTCTCAAGTTTCCACTGGGCAAGATACTGGGCTTTATAGAGAACACCAAGTTGCTCGAGTAGAAATAAGAGACTTAATAGGTTTTACAATGAGCACCTAGACTTTAGGTGCCCACCCTAACTTAATGAATGAATGAATGAATGAATAACTGTGACTCATGGATTTAAGGGGTAACATATCAACTGCCGTTTATCTGGCAATTAGGGTGCAATTCACAATTCACACTTGCATTAGCTTGATTATTCCCAAATTATAAGTGTCACGATGTTACCTGTTTCTAGCTTTAGTAAACATCTTTGTTTCTATTACGTCTTCTATGAAAACTATGAATTAAGTCGACAACTTAGCAATTCCAACAACTGCATTTGAATTTACAATTACAAGAAATTATATTATACATATTAATAGAAACTGGAATAGAAATATGTTTTTCATTAAACTTTCAGGCGCCAGATTGTGCAAGCTAAATGAATTTGCGATATCATAGAAGTGGATATGGTATTCCCTTCAGTAGTGGTACATTCAGCATGTGTGCACGCTTTATCGCACATCACCTTTTAGACAAAACGTGCTTTAAGTTCGCATTTTTCACACCAACGTAGATCACTCTTGTTATGTTTTTGTACAGATTCAAGCAACCGTTTAGACACCAACCGAACACTTCTGATGTATTCTTTTTCATTTTAGTATTATATATCGGCGTGATGATTTAGGCAATTATATTTCGTTTCGATCGCAGCCGTACAGTAGTCATGATGATGCAAAAGTACCCAGAAGGAATCACAAATTAACATAATCGTTAAAAGGCTCTTTATCATAATGTGGTGGATGACATATTCACACCACTGTATGTATGGAAGTCGCTAGCATATTCGAAAGTGTTGTTTCCTTTTTTCAGGCGGAACTCTATATATAAATTAATAATGAGTGAGACCAGAGAGGTCAACGTAACGTCTCCACAAGAGTTGCACCGTTGCCAAATTATTGGATGGATCAACAAAACAGATATACACTCACGCACAAACACATAAACACACGGCCAAATGTGCCTTCACAAACGCGAGAGCGTGTGTAACACATTTGAAAATATACGGATGTGAATGCACTCTTTAGATACGCGCCATGCAAGTAGTCATTAAGTTAGGACTAATCGTATACGATTTGTTTATGGTTGGTTTCGAATTGGCGCTTCCCTCTTGTAGTATATTGCGCAATTTATGTAACAGATAGCTTGGAGTGCGATTGTAATGTATAGATATAAAAAATGTATAAAACTACCTACTGCATTTATTTACATTATGCGAATAAAATAACCTAAAATTTCACTTTCAGTTTCCATTTAACTTAAGTTCTAATAATTTAATTAAATAGTTGAAAGCAGTTTATGTTCAATTGAGTTACTTAGATTTTGTAAATTATAGATGTTTTTGTACCGATATGTTTTCATAAATTTTTTTTTTTAAATAGGTGAGTAAGACTGCTGAGTAAGTAAGTTCAAGCTTATCAATTTTATACTTGCGATTAAACTGTTCCACTTGGAGAAAACAAGTTAATCCAAAATTTATTTTGGATGCTGAAATTTCTGGTATTACATTACAATTATTGTTATTATTAGTTCTAAATAGGAATTATTTTTTGATAAACTTTGCATATAAAGGGTCTAGCCGGTTAAGCATATGAAAACTGCACTCGCGTCTGATAAAGGGTTTTTACCTTGTTTTTATTGCTTTTCATCTAAAACAGCCATACAATTGATCCCACATCCCTAACCCCTATTGTAAGGGAAAATTGGATGACAATCCTTAACGTAATTTTTTTTTCAGAACCTATTGAAGATATATTTATGAAATTTAAACTGTAATTAACTATCAATAAACTATTACATTATAATATAATTTTTTCAGAATTTTTGTGCCACTGGAAACTGTAAAAACGGGAAGTATATTTTTTGGGAGTGACTTTTTATACTAACCTCCAAAGTGACACCTACCAAAAAAATATATCTTATTTGTTCATTGGTTAGCTACTACATGTTAAAGTTACAAAAGAGTCGAATTGGTGGAACATAGTTAAAAAAAATAGAAACCAATTATGAATATGTGCATATGTATCAATTATTTACCAAAAACTATATTAAATCCTGTAAACTATCTCTATACCTATCGTCATAAATATGTTCTTATAACAAAATATACACCTACGAACTATAAACAATCAATATTTCGTAGTTCATCAGATACGATGACGACTACTCTGTACTCGAGAAATATTTAAATTGGACCCGTCGAATATGCGATTTTACAACATTGACCGCACGAATTTCGAACTTGTGATGTGTGATGTAGACTCGGTACAATGTTATCCTATAATGTGCTATAATGAGTATGCAGCGACCTGTTTCCAGAACGATCCGATTTTCATAGTTTCAAGTTTTTTCAAGTTATAAGAAGTTAACTAGCGAATCAAAACATAGTTGGCAGGCCTCGTATACTTAGATTTAGGCAAAAGAAAATTGTGTTAATGAAAGTTAAATTGTTTTATTGAATATATATTTTGTGGGAGTTTCGAATATATTAAGCACGATCCTGTTTTTCATTGTAACATTTGCCATAAGAAATAATGGAGAAAACAATTGAACGTCATAAAGATAATAAACGTGTTAATTGTAAAATAAATGTCGGAAAAAACCTGTGGAAAGCTAAAGCGTATCATTATAAATGAAGATTTAAATAGATATCAACCTTATTGTGGAAATACTGTGCACATTGGGTCTGTTTTTTTGTCATAAATGTAGGCTGATAATATATAGAGATATGCAGTACTGATGAAAAGAACAACTAGCTTTCTTCATGTGGGTACCTGAGATCAAGTCATGAAATAAAAAATAACATAGGTATAGAAATTAAGCATAAGACAGATGAAATCTTATAATATATACAAGAAAAATAATTATTACTTGTGATAAGTTTGATTTAATCCCTAGAGAGTCTATTTTGTTCTCTATTGTTATTACCGTCCAACGATATTCGTTTTAAAAGGTGCAGGATGTGAGACGATGATCCCAGATTAGGTAAATTTCCCTCTCAATTTCGCATGCTCCCAGGTGTGGCGCTTTGAGTTGTACAGTACTGCGCAATTTGAGGGAGATTCTGTTTCCCACAACCAGGGTTTCGCCTGGGAATTAAATGAAATTATCCAACCAAAGCTCCAACCGCTATCTTTAAATTATTTGTGATTAACTTTTCTGTATCGCTGATTTGCTGTTTAAGGAATTGTCGTCCATTCAGTTGTCAAGTTCCGTTCATATGGAACTTACCGGTTTATATTTTTACCGGTAGAAATGTTTCATGATTTCATACGCTTTTAAGGGTAGAAATACTGCAATTATGAATCCATTACGAAGTTCATATATGATCTACGTCAAAGCATTTGTCGGATCCTGAGCTATTATTTCCGTACCTATCTCAATGGGAAAACTGATAACTAAAACAAACATTTTAACAACATAGTTTCAGATAGATAGAATACCAAAAAAACACTTATATACTATATTGGATGTTGCAATGATGAGGGAGATGTTGCTAAGTAAATTTCCCAAATTTTCACATATATTTTATTAGTTTTTACGTGTTTTTCTTGATTCATCACTCATTGAGTAGGATATGTAATTTGAAAGAGGTAGATTTGTTTATATCAATTAATCTGCGGTTAAACGCAGTGAATAGTAACTAGAAGCTTAGTGAACATAATTATCACCTACACTTGCAACGTCCCAAAAAAATTGGAATTTTTTGGAGGTAAGAAGGGACATGGTTTTCCTTAAATTAAATTAATTTAATAAACGTGAAAGATTAAAGAATTCTCAGAAGATTTACCCAGCGTTTTGTAATAACTTATTACTTTGTTTCTAATTTAATTTATCGACTAGTATTGTAGTGTGAAATCCTTTCATACCGGTTTGATTGCTTTCTTTCTTACGCTTCTAAAGAAGTACATGTATATGTTTAATTTAATTCTTGGAGAAATAATATGTCTATATTTGACTTCGCATTTCACATTATATACAAAATTTAGTAATAATATACTATTATTTTGAATATTTATTCTATAACCATGGCTTTAAAATAATAGCCTTTATCAATAGCTCATTTTTTTTGCAATTCTGACGTCATCTTTTTATGTTTTATAAAACTTACCGATTTTTATGATATAATTTTATGTCTCTTTAATTTAAATACAAAAGTGCAAGTGTAATTTGTATTTTAACGCTCAAGTCGTAAATGTATTGAGATTCGGGAGAAATTTAAGAATGTAACTAAAGAAACATAAAATTATATACCTAATAAAAATTTGTAAATAAATAAAATATAAAAAAATAACGTCATAATAGTAAATGTTAAACATTTTAGACTGAGAAAGAAATTTAGATGCATCAATGACATCAGCAAATAAAAAAAGTTGATGCTTTTGTATGCTATAATTTTGGACAATTTGCAATAAAAATAAGTTATCACAAACTTTATATATTTAACTTCGAAATTTATTTAACCAACAAAGCTCATTTCTATCCCTTTAGTAATCCTACCATAGAGAGCCATCCAGGTGTATCGTTAGATAACGATATGTTTAATCAACTTTTCAGAGCGTTGAATAATCCATTAAAGGTTATTAGGTAAAAAAGCTAATTTTTATTCTATCGATCCAATTTGTTAGTCATATTGTGCTGGGTATAAAATAGATAATACACCGGACGAGGCCCCATTTTTGCGCGATTCAGTTGGCTGGGGACCAGATACCAGATATCGGGTAAACATTTACATTCGTTCGAACTGTTTCACTAATTAATATTGTCCCTAGGCTAATATCTTCTCCGCACGTTATTGTCAGGAGTTGTGCTGAAGTTGTGTCTGTGCTCAGCAGCGTGACTGCATTTACTAGTGTTTTATGTCGTTAGTATACTGTTTTTGGAATAAAGTGTATGTGTGTGTGAGAGAGAAAGAGAAACTTTATATGAAAAACTGCCAGTACCCGCGAAGATTTATGCCATTTAGTTGGCGGAGACTACTATCTTTAAAACAGGTACACATTAGTTTCTGTTATTTAAAAAATATTCTGGTGTTCTGACTAAGAAAATAGATAAAATACATCAAATGCATTGCACACTTGGAACAACAGGTTAGCCTCATTTGAATATATTCCGTATGATGGCAAAACAAATGCTAATTTATCAGTAGATATTAGAATGACACAACTAATTGCGTAGGAAAGCATTTCTTTGTTTTTTCAAGATGTGCGCCCATTAAAACAATAACTACACGCGAAGTGTAAGTTATAATCGGGAAACCTATTTAGCAACACCATGAAAGACAAATTTATTTTTAATAGTTCCTATCACGTTTGTATTTCTTAATTTCAAAAACTTACTTTAAAATTGATGGTTTCAAATAATTCTTATATGAAAACTAACGGTATTTCTTCAATACAATTCTCACTCCATTGAATCCTACCTATTTTACGACATGAATTGGACCTCCATGCTCGCACACCTGTCTAGTCAGATATCTCAAAACGTTTTCAATTAAATTTGAATCGACAATACCTGTCACTTATGCACTCTGACTTCATTCAATATCAATTTTTATCAAGACGTGCCATATGATTGGGAGTATCATTCCGCAGCAGTATCAAATTTGGATCTGCTTATCACTTATGTTAGCCCATTTTTGCATTGTTTAAAACTTCTATGCATTCTTTAAGTAGTTATTTACTAACAGCGTAGTTGGTATGATTACATCATCGAATAAAACAACTCCTTGTTATAGCCGTACCTTACAATGCTATCCCGTCGCGACAAAATAAGTTTCTTTTTCCTTAAACTGTATTAGTAACGGTAATGACTGCCAGGAGTATTTGAATTTATTTTTTCTTTCGCGAAAAATATTATGCTATTCGAGGGTACGACAGTATTAGCTTACTTCATCACAGGTGTTTAATGTTTTGGACTGGCATTGTCATGTTTTGTTTATAATAAAATTATTAGAAAATATTTGAGAATGTTTGCTAATACAAGTATAAAGAAATGGGTATGAGTTTGATATCACAGAACGTCTTTCAATGAAGGACTGCACTGACAAAATTTTTGATACCTTACCTCCACGTCACTTAATTAAGCGCAATATCTATAAAGGCAATTCGGTCCTATACTACACGAAGTATTACTACTTTCAATTTTTTTATACGAGCGCTAGTCTCGATTTAACCCGTAACTGCATACAGAGAAGCAATTTGTAGAAGCAAATGAAGTACCTCTCGTTCTCATATACAAGCAAATCAATAATTTCTTGAACGAAGAAAATTATTTTCTCAATATCTCAAGAAATTAGTTTTTTGGATAAAAAATTTTATGTGGTTAAGCATAGGAAAGACAGTTATGTATTTGTTTTAAGAGAGATAACATTTATTACAAATAAATCTTGTTTTGAAATTAGCCAAATATTAAGAAAGCAGTTTATTATATTTAAGTACAGGGTGTCTCAGCGAAGATTGGGTCTTTGATTAAAGCTCTGTTTTTGGTTTTAGGAAAAGGTCTCTTCTACAAAAGTTTTGTAGAATTCAATGCTGCATGACCTAAAAATATTTTTGACCATACAGGCTGTCCCAAAAGTAGGAAAACGTATACTTACTTTGTTATTTTAAATAAAGCACTCTATATATTATTCTATTTTTAAATTTTACGTCGAAAAATGATATTACCTTATATAAGGTACTATAGGCCTATCAATAATAAGAACGGTGTTATTTACGCTTTTGTAAAAAATGGCTCTAATGCAAGCTTTTGGATGAGGCGGCGTAGTTTGTATACGCATTTGTTTTAGATATTCATATTTTAAATACGATAC
Source organism: Protaetia brevitarsis (assembly GCA_004143645.1). Classification (NCBI taxonomy): domain Eukaryota; kingdom Metazoa; phylum Arthropoda; class Insecta; order Coleoptera; family Scarabaeidae; genus Protaetia; species Protaetia brevitarsis. Next base: position 1,100,304 of record RXPK01000257.1, read on the forward strand.
ATATATACTTAGCTTGATACAACAATGAAACTAAAATCAATATAATTATATACAGATGTCTCCTAGAGTCTTGATAATTTGGTTCACTTTAGCGAAAGGTAACTTTTTTTAAATAGCACCCTATATCTTTGCTTATGTTAAATCAACCCTTACACAAAATTCTTTTAAATTAAACTAAGCATTTATGAGACCTTATGCAGAATTTTGTAGATGATTAACGATTTTAAATAAATTTAATGATATTTCCATTAATTTTCATGTTGGCTTAGTATATAAACTTTATATACTTGAATAAAATCTCGAATTAATAAATATGTGTTAATATCAAATAATAAAATATAAAAACTGATGACATATTAAAAAAAAGAATGATATTTAATGTTAATTAGCAGAAATAATAATACCTATTTTTAATAGAGCAGGCCATGATAATTATTTTGTATGTAATACTTTGTCCTTCTTGCATGTCAGTGATTGTTTATTTATTTTCTTGTTTATTTTATTATATACTCACTTAATTACTTAAATAATATGTATTTTATTCAAAAACAATTAAAATAAGACGTAATGTTTGTCTTTTATTTATAACAAAAAGCAAATGAACATTAAACCACAACAAAATACATTCTTAATTAAGAGTATTTACACGCATCAATCATTTTTAGTTATCAGAATTTATAGCAGATGTTTAAAAATATATCCTCTTTCTGTTAAACATATTTCTACACTCTTTTGCAAATTTTGGGGTAGTATCTTCAACAATTCTACGAAATGGATGGAAATGCCTTCATTATTTTATTCTTTCTATGTGGATGGCTCTTTATTATGCACAAGATTCTTTAGGTAGCCCTCCAAAAAAGAAATCACGGAAAACGTATTACACAAAATAAATTATTTTTTGATAGCTTTGACTTTTAATTATTATTAATTAAATATAATGGTTGCTTGGTAGGTTATGGTAATAAACAATTACCGTAGCCTACCAAGGATCGGTAATATAGTTTCTGCTACTCATAGACGAACGACATTAAATTTATTTCTATTTTCAAAAAAAAAAACGTATTATTAGTAGTTTTGTGTTTTATGATTTGATACCGATGTATGCTTACTAATTTGCTACTTCAATTAGGTATATCACGTTTATATATTAATCTGACTTGAAAATTAATGGAAAATTCATTAGATTTATTTAAAAATAATTATCTACAGAACCCTGCATGAGTCGTCACAAATATTTGCTATGAATTGAAAGGCTGCTACTTAAAAAAAACAAGTTACCTTGAGCTAAAGTTAAGCAAATGATCAGGATTTTAATTTCACTGTTGTGTCAAGGTAAGTATATTTAAAGTATGAATATCTAAAACGAATGCATATACAAACTAGGCACCGGCCTTATCCGAAAGCTTGCAGCAGGACCTTTTTTCACAAAATCGTAAATAACTGCACCGCTGTTATTATAGATAAACATAAGGTACCTTATATAAAGTTATGTTATTTTTCTTAGTAGAAGTTAAAAATGGAATAACATATATAGGGTGTATTTAAAATAACGGAGTAGGTATGCGTTTTCCTATTTTTGGGATATCTTTAGGTTATGCCGCATTGAATTCTGTAAAACTTTTGTGTAAGGGACTTTTTCATAAAATCAAAAATAGAGCTGTAATCAAGGACGCAGTCTTCAGTAGGACACCTATTCACTCGGACCTAATAAATTCTGTAAAATAAAGAAAATACTATCTTACATTTAGTAAAAATGTTTAAGAATATAAAAGTACTTGGTAATAATATAATTGTAAAATAGTTATTGCATAACCAATACGGTACTTACCTATCCTAACCTAGACACTGTTCTTTTTTAATGAAAGTGATATTGGCCTTTCCACAAATTTAACTATTTTCTTAAAATAGCCTTATATATAACATTATGGTTTGGAATTTGTAAAGTTTATGGTTTTCAAGTAAATAATTGATATGATCGCCATTCAAAAATGGGAGGAAATATTGAGATGCCCCTTTTTTAATTTGCGTCAGCCGATGCAACAATATCAGAGCAGATTTCCGTTTCTTCATCTACTGCTTTACTTTCCAGGTGCATTTCATTGTACTGCATCTTCGGAGAATGTGTTCGAAGATAAATATCAAAGTAATTTGAGGGAAGCAACATAAAATTTTCAGTGACGTTCTTTTGCTATAAATACGTGCGCTTTCATGTGACAAACTTTGTTGCTGCGTTAATAAATCATCCCGTATAGTAGCATTAATCGATTTTACGTAATACATGCAGATCTTGTGGTATTTACTGGTAATTAAAGACCATCAATCTAATGGATACAACTTTCTTGCACAGTTCCACTAAGTACCTAAACTCAATCTTAATTTGTCGTCGATAGAACAAAAAACAAATGTCTCGGTGAAGAGGGAAGACGCGAGAATTTCGGTTACACGTGCAGATGGGATGAAGTAATATCCTTCCAAGGTGTTTTCTCACCGAATGAACGTAAGTGAATGAAAGGGTGAGTTAGGATTTAGGCCAGCGAGGGGTGTGGTAGGCTGAAGCGTCCTGAATTCCTGCAGGATAGACGTTCGTGTCCGTATAGCTTTTATGTGCCCTGTTGAGGGAAAGATCGATGAAACCGTGTTGGGACTCCCGACCCGCTCTCGCTAACCTACTTATGGTAGCGCAATGCTCGTGCTCTAAATTTTTCCTGTTAGGTTCGCCTCCTTCTTTAGGGACCGTCTAATAATCCATAATTGATTATGCAAATTTTGAACTGGTTTAATGTAAAGCTCCAAATACCTTATTTTATAAAGGAGTAATGTAAGCGTAGAGAATAAATGGCACTAAATGTTTCAAACTTTTAACGTATGCGTTATGATTAGTAATACTTAGTAGCGCCACAATGATTTGGCGTTATTTCTGTCATTATCCCAAGGTCTTTTTTAGTGATAAACTTCGCTATTAAAAATATGATTATAATGTAGCGTTTTTACGACTCTTTTGCTGTTGAGAACTATTACGGCTTAAGGGGTTTATGAAAAGGAATAACATTTATATGTTATGGATGCATTGAACAGCGTTTGATTTCAGTTTGAGTTATTTTAGTGAATATAAGTCTAGTATTAAAATTAAACAGCAAAAATAGTGTATAAAAACAGTAATTAAATTATGGCAATTGCATGCTTGGCGTAGCGCAGTTGTCTGCGTTCCAAAAGACCTGGAACCATTGACATAAAAGTAAAGCATCTGTGTAGTGTTCCAGTATATAAAACAAAATTGCCTTCAGTAGTTGTACATAAAAAGATAGCCTGCCTTAAAAAAAAACATTTGTCGTAATTTCGTAGCTTTTGTTAAAATGGAAAGAAACTATTTACTCAATGGCCAAGTTTTATTCAAATTGGTAATTATCAAATTGGAATGTTTCCTTCTAGTGAGTTTTCAATTGTTTATGAATGCCTGCTGGCTTGCTGGTCAAGGAATTTTGGAATCTTCTTCAAACGAATGGCACTCTGTCTGTTCCAGATTTTTTTTATGAATCCTCGTTACAATTTCTTTTCTAAATTAGTACCAACCGCGCAATAATGTGGAAGGTTGTGGTTATAATCTCGCGGTTCTGCGTTCAAAGTAGAAACTCGTTTAAATTAATACTTAACGTTTGATACATTAATACTAAAAGGTGAAATTACGCTAGGTGTAATGAATAGTTATATAGTAACTACTAATAATCATCAATATTGCAGATGTGTTCAATTTCATGTTGGAACTGACGGACGGTAAATAAAGGTGTTTATATACAAATATTTATTATTTTTACATATTATTCAACTGTTTTTCGCCTCATACACTGAGAAAAATACCGAACGTTGTATTAATAATATTATTTACAATCTTTGAATAATAATTATAACATTCATTTGTGAAATGAATTAGTTTTCATTATTATAACAAAGTTGGATAATAATGGATAATATTGCTTATGGTAACTATATTGTCATACGATCAATAAATAATGTTGTTAATCATATGAATATGAAGGAATATATATTGTTATTTTTACATACAACTTTCATAAAATTATTCACGATATGAACGCAGTAAAGTATTAAATGATACGTTCTTCGTTAGTTCAATGATTTGCAATTTATTGTAAGAACGACAGATAGCATACCTTAATGAAAGGTATACGGCAGTGATTCAATTACCTGCATACGCCGCGATCACTGACTTAGTGGGAGTTTGGCATGTGTCCCCTAGAAAGCATGCATCTAAATTCGTGATCTCTTAGGCGGAAATCGAGAATAATACTTGAGACACGATATTGATAAAGTGAATTTGCTCTTGCAGGAATGCTAAAAACGCTTGGTAGATACAAACTCACATTTATATTCCCTATGTAATTAAATAAAGATGTCTTCCGTGCGTTATTTGTCAGAGAGAAAATCATACGTGTTCTACAATGGATATTCGTCGGCATTATTTCCTATGGGCTCTGGTGTCCCAATCTGGGACCCTACTATTATTATATATATATATTAATGATCTCCTGCACTCTCTTACATGTGATGTGTGTGCTGACGATCTGAAAATTTACGATGTAATCAACACTGTTGAAGATTGTGTGAATTTGCAAGAAAATCTACGCAAGGTGGAAAAATAGTGTATAGAGAACAACTGGTAATTGAAAAAAGAATTCAGAAAATTCCCTAAAATCGACCCCTTTTATAAAAACTCTCACACTGAGAAAAATTAAAATGTCGGCACAACAAAAATTATTATTTTGAACTTTTTGCATTCACTCAACTAGTTTTCGTTTAAATCAGCACACTAAAATTTTATTGGAAAACAGTAACCTCATTCAAAGAAAATGCATATTTTGGTTGAATTATATATGTTAATTCAAACAATTATTTGCTTTAACCGTCAGTGGAACTACAAAAATAGTTAACTGAATGCACGCGGCCGATTTGAACAAACTTTTATTTTAATTCAAAATTAAGATTATTGGATGAACCACAACTGTAGATTGATTCAACCACATTAGTGCAACTAATTCTGCATAATTGATTTAAACATTCCGGTGGTTTGAGCATATTTAAATACAAAAATTTGTTGAGTGAATCAATTATTGGTTGAATCAACACATCTTTTTTTCTCGGTGCACTAAATTATCAAATGGAACGGAAAATCACTAGATCTAGTGGAATTTCACTGGAGTTGTCAACTGTGTAATTGGAATCTATATATGTGTTAATTTCTGATTTCCACGAACTCGAAATACAGTTGAAAGCCATGCTCCTTTCTTTTTTTTTCGCCGTAACATGAAAATGAGTGCGTGCTCATGTCATTCCATAAGCTTAATTCGTGAACGTTTACTTTGCCGCATTAATAATTAATTCGAGCCCAACCTGTGACCGCCACTATTACAAGCGAATAAAGAAACGTGAGCGGTCATGGGCCATGGGCGCGCTATGCTTTTGCACGTCTATGTCAAACAGTCCGATTTAATCGCAACGTAAATCGATGCGAGTGGCGCCTCTTCAGTTCGCCCGCCCTCGACGCACCCTGAAAACAGACAGGGGTTCATGGGTTGCCCTATAGCGCTGCCCGCTGCCGTCTTTCGCGATAAGCGTCGAGCACGTCAGGGGAAATTCAGAATGCGTTCCGCCTGAGCAAGGCCGTCGCGATTTCTGGCCAGAATATGCCTTCCGTGTAAATTAATTTTACTTTGAGCAGGAGCGCGGTATACTTTAATCACGCGACTTTGCATTTTGCTTCGTAGATGTAAAATGAAAGTAAATCAGATTGGGTGGGGACTTAATGTAATTGTCTTAGAGATTGAGTTTTGCCATAAAAGAAATAAACTCGCCATTATCTTGACTCCGAAACGTAATCACCTTGCCGGACTCATACTTATCAGCTAATCTGAATTATACTTTGGGAATGATTTTATGGCGTTCTCATTGTGTCGAACGACTGCCTTGATTTTACGTTATGGGATGAGCAATATACAGTAGTGCAGCACGTAAAAGTTCAGATTATATATGAGATATTGTTGACATCTTTATTTATTTACACTGATAGCAAAAATGGTTCATTTAACCGTTTTTCGGTTTATTTAACACTATTTTGCTTTAAATACTGGCTAAGCTTTGTTTGGGTTTGTAGGTCAATTAATGTTAATAAAAGCTTCTAAATTTTCTCATGCATGTTTCTTTTTTTTTGCTACGTTTCGTTAGCTAGCTGCTAAATTTTTCAAGCGTTTAAAGTATGGTTACTATAAGGCTGACCGTTGCCGTGAAGCACTCCCCCCTCACCCGAGCTGTCGTGTCGTGGCTAAGGGCTTGCACAGGGTTCTACAACGATTCCAGTTGTTGCTTTCGCCTACCGAAAACCCAACTGTTAAACCGGGTCCGAAAGGATGGGCGGTCTTGGCTTAACTGTACGGACCGAGAGGAGACAACCTCAACAAAAACATTAATCCTAGGTGGCGGACTAGGCTGATGGGATGCGTGGCTGGATAGAGGACCAGTCTACTAGTCCAACCTTGGGGCACCTGGCGCACCCCATTGTATTTAGCCTTATCTCTGCATGCGGGGCTCTGTGGACGTGGACCTTTTTTTCCCTAGCTACTTGTGGGATCAACCATGGAGGAAGGACGTTTATTAGCGAAACGACACCGTTAATAAACAGGAATTGGAGCAGGACCTCCATAAGAAGCCTTCCACTTCCAAAGTGAAAGTACCTCACGAGCAAGGAACAAAGGGAGGAGCAAAACGAATGGAGCAGATTGGTGAACAGGATGGCATCCATTCCCTCTCAAATTGCAACTGTGCAACTCAAGGGCGTTGCACCTGGGAGCAGGTGAAATGGAAGAGGGAGACTTACCTAACTTGGGGCCTTCTGATATTCTACACTTTCTGAAAGGAATAGAATTGGAAGGCCAGCTGTAAAACAGCAAGAACAGGGGACACAATAGATCTTTTAGGTCGCAGTGTAATATCAACCTTGCAATATATATACAGGTACCTACGTCTTCTACGGTAATTTCTGTAGTGGTGCAACTACAAACATATGCATATTATATTGTTATTATTGTATGATACAATGTGAGCATATATTAAGCTTTCGTCGGCTGATGATCGAATTTCATAGACGTTCGTCTTTTCTTCGGCGAGCACTATCATTTCTATAGTGCTCGCCGGTAATGGCTGTTCGTTGTACTGTGCAACTTAAACTCGTCCGTATTATATTAATATTACATTACACCTTATATTCGTGCTCGTCCTGTGAGTCTTAACATTATCAATGATACTGCCGAATAATGAGCAAGATTAATGGAAGATTTCCATGGCTCCTTCCAAATGTATTCAAAAATCAATAAATTTGACATCAGCATATCTTGATAATATCCAGTTAAAGCTGTGAATACGAACTGCACTTTATCTTAAGTAAAGGCATTTGTTAATAGAAAAACTGTACGTAGGAAAAAGTAAATAACCTGTACAACACAACGTTCTTTTACCATATTTTGTATAAAGATCGGTGATGACATCATCACAATCACCTGGGAAACCCAAGAATATGGCGACCATGGATTACCTATTTATTAACTAACTTTTATTCTGTCTGTGTTTATATAACCGCAAAGATGTTATTGAAATGTGTAATTGGTAGCGAGAATCACTGAATTTATTTCTGTCTACTTAGATAAGTAACAATAAAAATAATATTTTGGGAACGAAAGCGAACTATTTTGATGCTAAGGAAAAGAAAATAAATTTTTAAAGATTGTTACACCAAATTAAAAAAATACTTCACAGACAATCCAAACTATTTTCCTATCAAGGAAAAGAGAATAATATGCCACTATCAATCAATTATACATAGCAGTTAAAATGAGCATGGCAAAATGTTCGTTTGGAATTTATTTCGCATTTATGCTTACATACACGTGTGGGTTGCAATCTGCTCGTTTATGGAAAGAATGCAAATGCACTAATTATTATCAGAATTATACCAACACAACAGTTTGAAGTTGTAAACAAGACTACTGTGGAATGTGGAATTTCACTATTGTTAGTTGACGTATTGTGTTGATATATAAATTTAATTAATTTCGGAGAAAATTACCTTATCATTATATTTTTAGTCCATTGTATTTACCGACTTGGCTCTTCCACATCTTTAAATAGAGATGCAATGTTAAAACTGCACTTTGTATGGAACTACTGTGTACAGTGTCACAGAATTACTATTACTAATTTTCAGAAATAATCGAGGACACTTTAACTAGTGTCCGGAAATTAAATAGTATCGAGATAAAAGAAAATTGAATCATAGCAAGCTTAGAAAAGCAATAACTATTTTCATAGTTGTCATTTTACGTCTATCACAATTTAAACTCTATTAGATAAATTAGTGTTTGACTCAAAATGTATCATTTCAACTATTGAATTAGACATGCATCTTGCCCATAGAGCAGTTTACGCTAATGTTAATCATCACATTCCCTGTCATACATCATTTTTCACATTGGATCAGCAATTTTAAAATAATTCGGGAACAAGTACTCGTGCCATTGTCCAGACGATGCATACGAATCACACATCTGTATGGAGGGTATTGAAGGAATATCAGAAGTATCACATTCAAAAAGGGCAAACATTAACTTTCGCTGATTATCTCAACAGAGTTCATTTTGCCGAATGGTACATCAATCAAATTAGCGACGAACCAAGATTTTCTAGGAGTTTATTATGGGCAGCTGAGACATGTTTTAGAAGAGATGCCTATTTTAATATACACAATAGTCACATTTCGAACGAAGAAAATCCTTACGCTATTATCATCAGTGCACGTTTTCTATTAATATTTAGGCTGGGATTGTTAACCATTATGTAATAGGACTATATTTACTGTCTCTACGGTTAAATGGTCATGTGTATAGCATTTTTCTGGAACAAATTCTACCAGAATTGCTTGGAAATATCCCATTTAATATTCGAAGAAATATTGTTTTCCAGCATAATGGTGCATCAGCATACTTTGGATTAAATTGCCGAAATTATCTAGATGCACCACAAACAAAACAGTTGGATTGGAAGAGAACCACCGATTTCTTGGCCAGCACATTCATCAGAAGCTACTTCAGCTTATTTTTGTATTTGGGGTTAATATTAATTCACTGGTTTATGAGAAATCTGTTAATACAAGAAGAAGAATAGGTGACTCGAATTATTCTAGCGTTTGATGATATTCGTGAATGTCCTCAGTTATTTCGTAGTAATCTAGAATTCGATTACAAATCGTTACAACTTGTGTATCGAAAATGGTGGTCGTAACTTTGAACAATTTTTATAAAGTTTAATGCAGTATTATTTTTAATAAAACGTTTCTTAATTTAAATATTTACTGTTGTAATTGAAGATCGTTATTAAAAGTTTCTAGTTTAGCCTATTAGCGAGAAATTTCCATTTATTAATAAAAAATGTTTTATTTTGAGTGTCTTCTATTATTTCCGAAAATTTGGTATAGGTATTCTGTGACACTCTCTATCTATATATAAAACCTGGGACATGTCCCGAGATGACATGTCAAAGAAATTCAGCTTTGTGAAGGAATTCACCACAAAGCTTAGTAACAAGAGCGAGTGGGATCATAACACCATTTCTAAATTGGATAGAAATGCCATCAAATGGTACACTGATGGCTCCAAAACGGCAGAGGAAACTGGAATAGGAATATATGGGCCTAGAACCAAGTACTTCGAAAGCTTAGGAAATTCCCAAGTATCTTCCAGGCGGAAATACACGTTATTGAAAGGTGAGTCGAGTTCAATATTGATAGAAATTATCGAAAGCAGGCGATTATCATCATGTCTGATAGTCAAGCAGTCATCAATGCACTGAGCTCACATGAAATCAGTTCAAAGATGGTCTGCAAGACCATCAGTTCCAAGAATACCTAGGGAAACTAAACGAGCTAGGCAAAAGGAATAAAGTAACCCTCCTGCGGGTTCCGGAAGGAAACGAGATAACGGATAATCTCGCACAAAAGGGGCTGCAATACCTTTTGTAGGGCCTGAACACTTTTGCGGGATAAGCAACAGTATATTGTTGAAAAAACTGAAAAGAGAAATTCTAATTATTGGGAGAATCTCCAGGGAATGAGGCAAAGTAAAATGCTTCTGGGAACCTATAATCAGAAGAAGTTTATAGAATGCATCAACCTGAGTAAGAACAACGTTCGCATATTAACAGGAATAATTTCAGGCTATTGTAAACTGAAAGGATATCTGAGTAAGCTTGGATTCGCAAAGGAATCTGACTGTAGATTTTGCGGGGAACAGGATGAAACACCCATCAATCTTCTTTCAAACTGCATACCACTGTGTAACTCAAGACCGTTGTACCTGGGAGCATGTGAAATCGAAGAGAGAGGTTACCTAACCTGGGGCCTTCTGATATCCTACACTTTCTGAAAGAAATAGGACTGGAAGGCCAGCTGTAAAACAGCAAGAATAGGGGGACACAATAGATCCCTTAGGTCGCAGTGTAACATCACCCTCCCCACATACAACATCTCCATATAGGAGCAGTGGAAGGCGGGGCTTATTTGTAATTGCAGCTTTTATACATAAGTTTACGTGACTATTTAATGGTGTTTGCATTCCGATGCATTAGGTGAAAAGAACGTAAACTGTTACATCGTAAAAGAGGTAATAATATACACAGAGGTAATAAAACCGTAATAATAATAAACCGTTTAATATTGTAATGTAGGTACTTGCACATAAAGTATTATGACCAGGAAAATATTACAACTATTAATTATTAATATAATAGTTGTAATATTTTTCTCATCATAATACATTTACTATTAAATTCCAGTTTACATTTCATTACCGTTAATCTTAGTTAATTTGCTCTTTAAATGATTTTTAAATTTGTGTTTTTAATATGTGTGACTTTTTTAATCTGATATTTTATGAAATTTGACGTCTTAAAAATAGATGTATTGGATACAACCATATGTATAGCTAATTTATTTTTTACTTCATACTGTGCAGAAGTGTTGAATTTTTGGGAATCCAGAATTTGCTTATGTCAGTATATCTTGTTCACCAGTAGTAAACCCTTCGTGCATTTGAAACGTATCGAACTTCTGGAGTAGCTTCGTTATTTTTCTAAATCTGATCTGCTATTGGTTTAAGAACACTATCTTGAATCGATTACAGGTACTCTGCCTGCATCCTTAATCTTTTTGACAGCGAAACAGTCTTTTCAAATCTGGTATAATATGTTCCTTGTTGGTCTTGGATATCCGTTGGCGTAAATCTACTCGTTAGTGCTCCGGTGTTTGGTTTCTCGGTGTATTCCTATAATTCAGTAAAGCTAAGTAATCTGAATTATTTATATTATATTTCTTTGACATATCTCTCAGCTAATCTTCGACCGTGGAAACGGAAGCTGAACGTATAGTGATAAAAAATTTGCTGGAAGTATCTAAATTTGAGAAGAATTTTTGGGTGTATTATCGTCTTCTGTCACAGGCTGCGTGTTAGACAAACTAGTTATTCAAACTAGAAGGCTTTTCAATGTTAGTTTAAGTAAGAAGAAGGGTTACAGTCGGTAGAATCATTATTTTAAAACGTTATTTTTCAATAACAAATTATAAATTAGACCTATAGATATAACAGTTTGCCAATTCGCGCGTTAGGCTAATTGGCTTCACTAGAAGAGTAATTTACCAGTGACCTAATTTTATTTTCATTTGAGATGTAACAACAATAAAAGTACTTTGTTTTTCTAAATGAGCGAAGACATTTTCGAATAACAACTAATAACTTTGGCCAATCAGTTCCATTATATAGTATAATTGTCAGTGCTACGTGAACTCTACAACTCAGTAAGACTGGATTATATAAACGTTTGGCGTATCTATATATTATTTTAAATCGTTTTTAATGAGTCAAGGTCATAATACAATAAGGCAAATTATAAACGGCAATAAAGTTGATTGATATATTCTACTGAAGAGCACTACTGTGTATTATAATACTCTTTTCTGAAGTAGGTACAAAATATTGATTTTGAGTACTGAATGTACTACTACCAACTATTGCTTTAACACCATGCATAATGTCCATGCATTCACAAGGTCTTAACCACAAAAATACTTAAATAAAGGAAATGGAGTTTTCATGATGACCTACCAGACTTATTAAAAATAATTATGAGCTTGATTTCACTATGTCGGTTAGAAAAGTATTTTCATATTCTTCATCCAAATACCGTTCACGTTCCTGTAATATAATCTAGGGTTATTAACTTATTTCTTAGTATGGGAAATAGTTGGAAGTGGAACACGTTCGCCCTACATTATAGAATAAGATCTTACGGTAAAATGCGGCAGAGAACTTGCGCGCATTGAATTATGAGGTTGAAATGCGTCACATGCTTTATAGCTACGATACTGAATTTTAAAATCGAAGTTCTCTGAAAATTGCAATAGGCTTGCGCGGAGTGTATTGGCCGAAAAAGGATCGTTACGTTGCAAGTAAATTAAACTGCAGAGAAGCATGACATTTTAATACATATGTTGTACATACTATGCGGGATGTTCCTGAGTTGGTATCCAGAAAGGCATAATATTACATTTAAGAAAAGTTTATTTTAAAAAAAGATAGTATAAATCTTTGTATTAATATCGTTTATACCACCAATTTATTCATACATTTGTCAAAGGAGCCAAATAAGAACTGCTGCATATCGATTTAAAAATGTATAGAATTTTTTCATCAGGAGGTTATAGTTTGAATCTCAGTACAATTTCATCATCACCTTTTAAATTTCTACATTGTGTTGATTAACTATCCAAAATATGTTTTTGTTTTAAAGTTAGTGCGTTTATGAACATCTTAGAATGTTCACACCAAAACAGAAAATCCATGAAAAAATATAATTTTTAATTTAGAGTGGAAAGTATACAAGGTGTCATTCCCAATGGCTTATTAGCTATTTTCGAACTTCTAATAAGGTACTGCAGCAGTGGTTGACATGTACCTAATTTTTGACAGATAGACAAATAAAGCTAAAGCTAGTTTCTAGCTTTAGCTCCACGTCCAGGAAGGGGAGGCCTCCGTCCGTTTTAGTGCCGTCACCAGGAATGGGGGGATGGAACGCTTGGCCATAGAGTGTAGCGGAAGACCTACTCACATAGACCGGTACTTGCACAAGAACTCCAACCACCCACCACAACAGAGGAGAGGAGTCGTGAAGACCCTAAGAGATCGTGCTGTGCGCATCTGTGAATCTCGGGTTCTGCACCAGGAGCTTGTGCACCTAGATCGCGCGCCCTACTTGCGAATGAGTACTCCAAGAAGGATGTGGAGAGAGCCTTGCATCCAAGGGCGACTGCTGCCAACTCACAGGTTAACAAGGAGACACAGGAAAATGTTAAGGGTACCGTTTTCTTGCCCTATTTCAAAAATTCAAATCAAGAAACATCATAGGAAGACCGTTTTAAACCGAATAAAGCAAATAAAGTACCTTCTACGCTCCGTAAAAGACCTCAGGGATCCCCTATCATTTACATACCATGTATATCGGATACCATGTTTAAGTGGATCTTTCTACATAGGCACGACAAAACGATGCATCAACACCAGGATTAAGGAATACGAGCGTAATTGTCAGCTAGGACAGGCTGAGAAGTCGGCAGAACTTCATTCAATTTTATGACACAAAAAACTATCCACCATCTTGCGCTACCACACAAGGTAGTGTTGTAAATATTCGGATGATTTCAATAATCGGAATACCCGAATCGGAAGGCCATGATATTCGGAATAATATTCCGATTCCATATTCTACCAGACATACTCGTATAAGTTGCACGTATTCGGATGATTTCAATAATCGGAATAATATTCCGATTCCATATTCCACCAGACATATTCGTATAAGTTGCACGTATTTGGATCATTTCAATAATCGGAATAATATTCCGATTCCATTGCATATTCGACCACGCACACTCATATAAATTGCACGTATTCGGATGATTTCAAGTGGATTTCAATAACCACGGTGGAATACGCGATCATATTTTGTGTTTATTTTATGCGTAACTAAATCTCTATTGAAGTTATCTGCAACAAAAGTTTACTATTTTTCTTACTAATGTATTGAGTGAGTATGACTGTGATTTAAATGTGCACAACGTCTATGAACAATAAACACCGTCCACCAGTTCAGATAATAAATTTTGGATGATCAAATCAAAACCGGAAAGTTTATTTCCAAAATCACACAATTTATACGAATATGTACCTATATGGACACTTACCCAAAAGTTTCGGTAGATTTATTCGATATAAAATCGTTGTACAAATTTTACGGATTTGCAATCATCCGATTCGAAATAATCCGATTCAGAATCATCCGTTTCGAAATCATCCAATTCAGAATCATCCGATTCGAAATCATCCGATTCAGAATCATCCGAATCGAAATCATCCGATTCCGAATCGGAATCTAATAATCGGAATCACCCGATTCCGTATCATTCAATTCCGAATCGGATTTTAAGAATGGAATCATCCGAATATGTCAATAATCGGAATCAACGATTATTTTAATTCGGATACTCACAACACTAACACAAGGCTATTCCAAGAATCCATGAAAATTTACAAACATGGAAACAACTTCAACTGGAAAAAAGAAGCACATACTTTAAACAAGATCTGGTACCCGGTGTTGCGTGCTCTTACTGCAAACATAATGCACAGGCACCGACTATAAATAACATCACTCATGACGTCGGATCACTAAACGACGAGCCATCGTGAAGAAAACTTCGACCTCGCTGCTGAGGATGTTCACTGCAGTTGTGAACGAATCGTAAGACCCTGGCTCAACAGCCAGAAAATTTTTTTTACAAAATTGTGTAATTTTCTGGAAATTTCTTGGCCAAATAAAATTAGTGATATATTTTTACAATAATTCAGGATGTCATTATACATTTTTTTTGTGCTGCCTTATAGCACTTACACCATGGGTTGGTCCGGGCCTGATAGTAAGTCACCTAACAGAAACCCATGCGAAAATGTATATAATATTAATGGATATTCAAATCTATTGTGGCAGTTACTATTATTTTTCTTTTAAAGTTTAATTATTGCCGAAATTTACTACTCATGCATATTTAAGTAACTAAATATTTATATACAAAAGTAATATAATTAAAAGTAATTATAATAATTTTAAGTATGATATTCTGCTGTAAAATAGTAAATTCTTAGTTCATAATTCAAGTTACTCTAGTTTAGTTCATAGAGCATCTTGTATACTTTATAAACTAAGCTAGACATATTCACGAAATGCATACACAAATAATTCTACATATTCATGTGATGTGAAAGTAGACAAGCAAGCAAGTCGCTGCAGGTCATACAGCATGAATCATCGCCACTACAATTGTCTGGAATGGCTTCAGTGATACATGAGCGACAACCATAAAAATAAAAAGTTTCCGCAAACACGACGGCATCAGTGTATTGCCACAATACATCTGATACGTATCGCTTACCATTTCCGGTTTTCCTTGTCCATTATCGATTTATGTCCAATATTTTTCCCCATCAAAGGTAGAAAGCGTTGGTGCATATCAAACATTAGCGCCATTCGTGATGAAACATTATTTTTTATAATACCAGTAATTATATATACATTAGAAAAAAAAAAAAAAAACTTAAACATAGAATTACCTTCTAGCAAATTACATATATAGCATTGAAGGCACACTTAGTAATATCTGCGATTTCGACAATAAAAGTCAGGCCAAAATACGGATATGTTTATAATCAGTGTTAGGAGCTACTTATATTAATTTACTTCCAGTGGCTACTGTTATATTCCTTTTTTTTTCTTGTTTACGTCGAAAAGCAGTCTATATTTATACATATAAAAGCTGTTGAAGAGTTTATTTCATTTATTTCTTGCAGGATCTTTTTATAAATTTACTGTAATGCTAGCATGTGAGTCACCTTTAGCTAAAATTTGGGTTTTATAATATGAAAGAATTTAATTAAAAAGGTAATATAGTTAAGCATACATACTTCGTTTACAAATTCACATGTTTTAAAAGATATCTGCCAGATAAAACCAGTATTAACTCTTAAATAACTGACCATTTGTAATATAATCATTACAGTTAAAGCTAAATAGAAAGCTTTGAAGGAAGTACATAAGTTCACTTTTTCCACTTAGTTTTTATACGTTTTGAATATTTCTATGTGGATATTTTCAAACTCATATCAATCTTATGCGAGAGGTATGCCAGACGAAGTTACTTATTCGCCTAAAAAATTCGTCAATTATTTGCTACACTACATCCATGGAATCGTACCTTATGGACATGGATACAGGAAAATTGCCTCCCGAGATAAAGACTAATTATTAATAATCGTTAAATTGCCTCCCACAATTCTTAGCTACCTGATATATATGTGCAAATTGGCTCCCGGTTAATAACTAATAAAGCAATAATAGTTGGAGCTTACGATTACAAGGGTTTGTGAGGCAATTTACCTATTTATAAGACCAATTAATTATCTGACCCTTTCTCCTACTATCTGTGGCGAGGCAATTTACGATTCGTGATTCGAATGTGCGATTGCTCCGAGTAGGTGGATGAATTTTATACAATTCACGAAGAAAATTTTCACTGGAAGAATATCATAAAAGACCTTTTATAGCAAAGGTATAAAAATCTAGCTCATGGCAAAGGCATCTGTAAGAACTTTTCAAAAAGACTCTAAAACCTCCGAAATAACCATAAATGCCTAGAGATACTGTCGCTAATAACCTTGTCTTGAGAAATGAACGAGCCCAAAATTGGTTGGATATAAGGCCACATCAAATTGTGTTAACTCTTGCCCCCAGATTATTCTGTGTCCAATATTCACTGTTGTATCTGCTAACAAATCTTGCAACATGAAAAAGAGCTTCGTAGCTCCAAATGATGTTCTCGAACAACTACGGCCAGC
The DNA here is from genome assembly GCA_004143645.1 of Protaetia brevitarsis. NCBI lineage: Eukaryota > Metazoa > Arthropoda > Insecta > Coleoptera > Scarabaeidae > Protaetia > Protaetia brevitarsis. Next base: position 1,117,355 of record RXPK01000257.1, read on the forward strand.
CTTCATGCAAACCTAGCATGATTTCACCATGCTCAATTCAGTGGTCACAATGTAATCTGGCTTCCACGGACAAAAATGTAATTCTTCTTTCTGATAGTGTGTCGAGCGAGACTACTCTAACGAGTGGCTTGTTTTGTTCATTTTTGAGGGTTTCTGGTGAAGATATCCTGCATCATTTGTACATTTTTCTCCCATCTTTTATTCCACATATCTGCAACTATACAACGGAAGCCCATAGACGTAATTTCATAGCGGGCGGCCGCCTGGGCTCTCTCGTGCACTGAGATACGTTGTGCCATTACAGATCAAATTCTACCACTGTAAAGAAAAAAATTTAAGAGATATTGATATACACCACAATTATTAACACATTACAATAGGGAATTACTTCTCACCCATTTGGCAGAATCGAATTCAGCGACTAGCCTGGAATTGAAATTGTAATCTCATTATTCAGAGCTCCATTTTTTGATCGGTAATCGCGTACCTATAATGAGTACTTTCAAGAATCGAGTATATCGTGATCAGATCTCGCACTCGTAGCGTCACTATCAGAAGGCTTAAAAAACGATATTGAAATTTCTTGTGTTGTAAAAGTAAATATATATGCGTGAATATCTAGTTTTTGGAAATCTGTTTAATAAAACTGTTTATATAATTTAAATTAATTACGTAATTAATTACATGTGTTTATTGTTATTTTATCTCTTTGTGATGTACTCTCTTTGTCAGGAGCAGGTTGAATTCCTAACAAAAAGTATACCATTTAGTATACTTAAAAGTTGAAGCTTCCCTCTAAGTATAAACATATCAAATGCAGACCCGCAATAACAGCAGCATGCATAAATATACTATTTACAAAAAGTAGTACATAGATGGATGCACAACCTTCCGGGTGTTTAACCAGACTGAATTAACATCTGGTTTGGATACGTTTGCGCAAAGTTATAATGTGTCTTTATCTGTACTACCGACAGATTGATTTCATTCACTAATGATCTCTTAAATACAAGAATAGGCTTACGTCCGATGTGCCGGCAGTGGCTTGCCTATTTTTAACGATCCCATTTTAGTTGAGGGCGCTTTCACAGTGACTCTGCCTAAAATATAATCAAAACAAACTGCAGGTTTTTACGAAATCTGGGAGCGCTGGGTGCAGTAACGTGTGCTAATTATATCTGAGATAATCTCAGAAAATTTAAACATGACTGGTGATAAATTATGTTCAACTTCAGTGCGTTTAGTATCTGCAGGTGTCAAGCTTGAGGATTAACTTTTAGAACAAAGTTTAATACATAATGTTATAACATACATGAATATACTGAGAATGTACGAAACACATTTGAATTGACGCTGAAATGTATACATCAGACAAGCAACTTTATGTACTTATCTAATAATCTAGAATAGGCGACGACAGTCAATCATGAATGGAGAATTTTGAGAATCTGTTTTTGAGTCAAAATTATGAAGCTCTTATTTATAACGGCAATTTATCAGATCATTTAGTCAACTCATTACCAATTACCATCATACAATTAACTGGCCATGCAGTTAAAAAAGCTTACGTTTTTAAACGGGTATACTCTAAAGAAAATTTAATTTGTTTCGTAAATTATTTAGGAAACGAACATTGGGCCTCAATATATATAAATACTTGGCTTCATAATGCTTTTAGTTCCTTTTATAACATATTAGTGTATAACGTCGATTTAGTTTTCCCATATAAAAAAAAAATATATAGATAGATTAAGACATTATTGTTTTTGGAATGTCAAAAAATTTCCATGTTTGTTTCATTCAAGAATATAGAAATTGGGAAAAACAAATACAAAGCATGCTTGGAATAAACAAAACGATAATACACTTCCGTAGCATCAATCTTCACTGCATCAAAGAATAAGGCCTCTTTCAGACGAGGCGATTAGTTGATTCTCTTAGTTGAAGGGATACTTGTCAAGGAGCATAGCGGTGCAGCAAATGATTGGGAACCGCCTGAACCCTTTCTCACGGAGTCCGGGTGTGAAAGGGTTTGGGCGGTTTCTAATCATTTGTTACATCAGTATGCTCCTTGACAACTGTCCGTTCAGCTATTAGAATCAACTAATCGCCTCGTTTGACAGAGGCCTAAAGGGATCGATGAAATAAGCTGCAGGTGTATAGTAACATTCTTAAAAGGAGATGTCCACAACCATCACGAGAGAAACACTAGTTGCTCGGATTGAAAAAAGATGTCCGCAGAGTGAAGTTTTGTCCCCTCTCTTGCGGAACCTGGTCGTGTACGAGATACTAGTAATCCTGGCCAATGACGGACATAAAAGCTTTGGGGTATGCAGTTGATCTTGTCATTCTGGACCAAAGAGAAAGGTCTAAATATCAGTTGCTCCTAAACGACCACAACAACACAGATGAGAAGAAAGAACTTAGATGGTCTTGGACTCCTAAAATTTCAGTGATGAAAAAAAGCTGTCAGAGGAAGTGAAATATCTTGATGTCAGCCTAAACTTCGAGCTTGCTTTTAATCGACAGCTTCAGAGAATTAAAACCAGGAAGAAGAAAACAAGCTCTTTGAAGAAAACATTGGAGTGAGTATTGGACATACATCATGGTAGTTAGGTATTAACTTAGTAAGACACAGAGGCCTGTGTGTTTAAGAAGCTCAGGAGCAATGAGGACTACTCCTACAGCAAGAAAGAAATACCTCCTCAATGTTCCTCTTCTCTATTTGGGGGAAATGAGCGATGCAAGAATAAGAACTCTCAAATGACAAGGGCTACGGACTGGCAGATATACAGGATTGGGGCACAATAATATTATCCATCATGTGGAAGGCAATCTTTTGGGGATGAGATCAGACATGTTTTGATCAGAAGTTTCGAGGTGGAAATCACGGATCGGATAAGCTGGAACAGACAGCTAGGCGATACTGAGGGCACTACTGAACCCTAAGATACTATAGGAGAATAGTTTGACAAGCCGCAATAAAGTCACTTTGTGGGTGCCCGAACATTCGGCAATCGAAAGAAATTAAAAGGCCGATGAGTTAGTAAGAAAGGGATCAACGGATTTATATATAGGCCCAGAATAGCAGTGTCTAGAAACACAGCACCGGAGCACGTAAACAGATGGGTGAAAGAGAAACATAAAAATACTGGAATAATACAACTAGGCAAGTTCACCAAAAAATGTTTATTCAGGAACCATCAAAAAATAAGACGTAAGAACTACTTATTGTTAGTAGGGAATGTTAGTGTGGAAACACTGACGAGACTTCATGTCAGACGGCTCCTACAACAACAAAAACTACAGCGGATTGGACTTAGAGAAACAGCACACAGTTGGTTCGAGTTTTATTCACAAAACAGATACCACAAAACGCCTTATGTGCTACCTACTTTCAGAAAATTGACCTGAAATTTAGAATTCCATAAAGATCATCCATAAATCCAACTTTATTTCTTGTCTACATTAATGATCTTTTACCATTTTGCGAGTCTGAGCGACCACAAGAGAAACATCGAAATATGGTAGTATTTTCTTCCTTGCTCGCGCAAACTAGCACCGTTAGTTAGATTACCTTTTCGATAGCTCTATATACGCATCATGGAATATATTTTATTTGTACATGATGTGAGTATAATTACAAGTCAAACATACTCATTGTATGCTTTTACGTAAGGATTTGTATACACTAGCAAAATGCGCAGATTCTTGAACAACTATAATTGAATTTTAAAGCTATCAACTTTATATGTGTTACAAATACCTCAGAGATACTTCCCTTCGAGATACTGTTTGTAATTCAGAATTCACGAGTTTACTGATATAAGTTGCGTTAACATGCATTCAGGCTGTCAATAGGTTGTACATAGCATAAATTAAATCAGCACACTTAGACATGTGTAAACAATGACACAATTTCTGTGTTCTGTGAATAGGTATAGCTATAAACCTACATATTAAAGGCTGCGACATTTGAAGCGTATAATTTCCTTTTGTTTAGTTCATATTTATTGACGATATGCACCTATTCGTTCCCGCTTACAATTCTAGCCAGTATAGATATTCGAATAAGTGTTAATAATCGAAATTGGCAATCTTGTTAGTTTGGAAATAGTTGCTGAAGTAATGATTTACAATTGCTTCTATTAAAATATGTTGACTTGATGAAGGATAGGTGAGGTTCCTCGATTTCTCTTAACGTCTTAACCGTATAACCTTAAAATTCCTCACTTATTTAATTTTTTAATTTTGTGCATTGTGAGGTGAAAGTTCCTTTTATTTAGATTTCAATAAGATTTCAAATTCTTACGCTTTCTTTTGGTAATTGTGTAGCTGTAATCGACTGTTACTGTCAAATGAGGGCAAATAAAATAAATCACTTTTGTAAAGGATTAACAATTGCATACTTTTTACAATCACAATTGCATTGAACCTGGATTTCAAGTTAATTATACTCGATTGGAATTCATCACAGTTCTCAAGCTGAGAAAGCAGCTCAATTCTGGAGATGATAAAAATAACAATAGGATTGATAGAAAATATAATTACAATGAAACCACTTACAGAAATTGCTTTCGTATAGATCATGTATAGATGTAATTATATGTCAAATTACAATAAAAGTAGAGAAGATATAACTGTAAATAGTAAGTATATAACATATAAAAAATGAGAAGCATTCAACTTATAGCCTCTACTTCTTCTACTAAATAAAAAAAAAGATCTTTCTTGATATGTAAACATTCCAGCAGCAACTTACTTTTACTAGCCTATTGATGCCTTGGTTGGTAGTAGTATGTACCATCTTTAACAAATTAAATGCGAATTGAAGCTCCACAAATCTTTGATTATTTATGCAACCGAAACTATAAGTACTTCATACCGAGCAATGCTATGTCATTGCATTAATAATCGAAGATTTATGGAGCTTAGATTCGCATTTAATTTGCTAAAGATGGTACATACATAATTAACCGCTGGAGGTTAACACTTTAAGTTATAACTTAAATTAGTTTTCTAAATTTGAAAGCAAAATATATAAGTATAGAAAGGCAAACTAGATGACTTTATACAAAAAAAGGAAAACCAAGCGAAGAAGATGGAATAGCGCCAGAGATGATCAACTGTTCGGACAAAAAGAAAATTAATGTATGAAGATACATTTATTATTACGGAACATACCAAAACGGTGGAAAAGTTATTTAAAAATGCTCATATACAGTGTGTTCACGGATGAAGTCGACAGTAGGTATAATAGAAATAAATTTTTGGATTGGAATTTAATATTTGGGAAATAAGTCCTGTTTCGTCTGAAATTTATTTATCTTTTCTTTCCAGTTTTTAAAATCTAGTAGGCCTTTGAAGCTGAGTCAAAAATGTTTCCGTTTAAAGTAAAGAACCTTTTCTGTTGGCAGTATGTGATGTTACTAAGAAATATTGTTTAGAATGAAAATTTACGAACTTTTCATTCATTTCATCGACCTACTTTGATAAAATCCATTGTTTCTCAATTTCGTTTCAGGTAAAGTAGTATTTGCGTTCATAGTACGCTAATATGATACTAAGCTCTGCAAAATGCAAATTTTCATACTTATTGGCCTACTTTGATAATCATGATCAGTTTTTTTGACTACTAACTCCATCATTATTACCAAAGTGGGCCAAAGACTCTAAAAATTTGCATACCGTCATCAATTTTCATTCTGAACAATAGTTCTTAGTACTACTTTGGTATACTGCCAACAGAAAAGGTACTTTACCAGAAACGAAAATAGTTTTGACTCAGATGCAGAGGCCTACCGGATTTTCAAAATCGAAAGCAAACGATGAAAGTTTCAGATCAAGCCGAACTTATTTCCCAAATATCAGCCAATTCAATTCTTTTGTCCATCATACCTGTTATCAATTCCATCCGTAGACATACTCCAATACATATTAAACACAAGCAAACCCAACATGAAAATTATAGAGAAATAGACCTAGTACAAAAAATCTATAGATAAATTAAATACAAGAGAATTTTATTCAGAAGGCTAAGAGGATATGCTGAACAGAAATTATAAGGAGAAGAAGGCTGCTTTGCGTTGCTTAGAAAGGCAGACGAATGATAATATAGAGATATATACTAAGCAATCTAACCAAAGGAAAAATAAAAGAAGAAAAAGCAATGTACTAAAATTTATCAATATATATAAAGGTCGGCATTTGACACCTTTGTCGGAAAAGAAGTATATAGAAAATTAGAAGCACCCAATAAACCAATAAAAGCGACTAGAAGGGAATATAAAGTCGTTGAAGACAGAGTACAAAAGTCAGAATAGCTTACAATGAAAACGGGGACACATTTTATAAATTTGTTAAATAAATCACTAATTACTAATGAAGCTTTTGAAGTATATATGGTTACCTAATGTATTTGTTCGAATGCAAACATTCAATTTAACTGTTTTGTATTAGAGTACTGAGGAACGAGAATGTTAATTAATAGGTCAATAAAAATAGTTGTAGTATTTATTTTACATTCAAAAGAAGTGTAGCGTTGGAAAACTTTTATACAAGCCTAGACTTTACTTTATTGTCTAAACAGTTATGCGAATAAGTTCTCCGTATACATATGTTTATGTGCTACAACACTTATGCACGAGCAAGTGAAATATTTTCACGCTTTGCTGTTACGAATAATAAGAAGCAATGAAAACATCGGCACAACTGCGGTGAAGTCAAGTTGCGTTAGGTAATTGGATGGTTCCACTTGCTAGCCATGACATTTTTATATTATTACTAACATCCTTTGCGGCCGTTTGTATAGGCTTCCATCCTGCGGTGCCGGTGTTTACTGTGGAATATAGGAAAATTCATATATGTACTTTTCCAGTGAAAAAATTAGAAATATCTGGTGTACACATGTATAGTTACCATTGTATATACATACATATATGTATATGTGAAGATAAAATGCTTAAATATCTATCAGGTATATTCGTATTTGCTTAATCCTAACAGACGATACTATTTGCGTGTACGATAACTCTAAGTAAATGTTTGTTATTTCACCATTGTTGTAGGTGCTCATTTGTGTTATACTTAGTTTTTTTTCCGGATATCTAGAACGTAAATGTTTCGTTTCAGAAAGTCACGCTTGAAGAACTATCAACCATTTACCAATCATTTGTTTGCATTACGTATTCTTTGATCGTTTTTTTTTTGCATGGTATATTGGTATACATAGACCCATTTACAATAATTATTCATGTGGTTGCAAGTTATTCTATTTTCACTTCAATTAATTACACTAATGCGATAGTTCAACGTATAAAATTTTACATCAAAGCGGGATTTACGTTTAACAGCTAATCCATATCTTGAACAAAACGTCATAGTTCTACAATAGATTTAATACTAGTAAACGTGTGGAAAATCAATTATCGGGAGCATTTAGAATAAAAAGAGGAGTACCTTAGAGATGTATATTGTGCCGATGTTGTTTAACGTATAGATATTAAAAAAATACTTCAAGAGGTTCTACTAGAAACAGAAGATAATTGTAACCAAAGGCCAGATAATCAACAACTTAAAATATGCTAATAGATGATGTTTCGGAATGAACAGCGCCTGATCAATTGTTGAAATTGATGATTCTTAAGATCACTGCACTGAACATCCGCGATTCGCCACCCACGGGTTGTAAGGCCGTATAGGTCTAATTAATTCTTGATCGGCAACAGTTTGTAGATTAAAACAAATGTTATGGTAAATAACTATATATATTAACACTTAAAAGGAAACACACAAAACGGTACACAAATATCTTGGTTTGATTGAAGATGTTGTTATCGGTTGTTTGGATGCTCTGATACTCTGATACTGCGATACTCGTACTGATACTATACTAGTACTGGAACTAAATTAGTTACAACTTTTCTGGACATATGCCTCGGGAATACATCAGGTAATGTACAATACTGGGAATTGGTAATTGTAACTAGCCTAAACTGATATAAATTAAAAGGTCTAGGATTAGCAATAAAGATTATATCCTAGGCCACACAATAAATGAGTTATGATCAATAAATGGTTGCTGAGATAAATGTAAGTTTTATATAAATGTGGAAAAGCCTTGAGGATTAAGAATTGAGAACTAATGTATACTTAAATCATAAACTAAGGGTTTAACAGAAAAGTACAATAGTAGTTGGTCAACACAGGATCATTGAATATATAAAACTTAATTAATGTAGAATTTAAATATACAAATGCCCCTAAGAGATAAGACCATAAATATAAATAAAGTGCACAAATAGTATATAGATTAAAGATTCGGAAAATTCACTTAAACCTAAATAGTTTTAATTGCTTATTGTAGTTATTAACTGTTCGGGCAATGTATGAATTTGCGCGAACAGATGAGGTGCTAATAGTTGATAGTGCAAACAAAGATTGAGAGATCGTTTGATAGAAGTGTAAGAATTCGAAATTTCATTTGGTATAGATTTTCAATTACGGAAGTAAGCTACATTTTATGAAAATTACACTGTTCAAAAAACGCAGATATTGGTAGTGAGCAAAAATAGCAACAGAAATCCACAATATATATAGTTAACAATGATAGGATACTTCCAATAACAGATAAAATTACTTACTTAGGGTGCTTATTGAATAAAGAGTGGGATCAGTCACAATAAATTAAATGTGGCGTAATAATAATAAGAGGAGCATTCAGAAAAATTAAAAATATTTTAACCAATTTTTCCTAAAGATTCATACAAGGATTCCAGTTTTAAAATGTTATGTCTTTTCTACACTATTCTATATGTAAAATAAAAACTGGGACGTTAATAGAATAGAAGTAAAAGTAAAACGCATTGAAACATTAAAGTTGTGATGCTTATTGACGGATGCTTGGGGTTTCACGGATTCACCATATAACGAATGACGTGATAATGCTCCTTATCGCCAAAGATAAAGAACTTCTATAAACAATTGCACGCAAAAAATCGCAATATTTTGATAACTTCACGTACAATAAGAAATATCGCCTACTACAATTTATATTACAAAAAATAGTAGAAGGCAGAAGGAGTCCTGGAAGACGAGCATTCAAGGATCTCAGAACATGGGCTGATATGAACAACAGGACTTTTAAGAAGAAGAGGAATGTGTTAAAAGTAGATTTTCATTCATTCATGAAAGGATGTTCATTGCGTAATTCAAATATTTTTTTAGATAATTAAAAAGTAAATAAAACTATTAAAACTATTATTACTATTTATTATTATCTTAAAATTTATTTAGGGCAATTGTTAACCGATCAGTTAGGATTAAACAAACAAAGAAATTGGTTCAAAAGAAGGTAATGATTATACAAAATTATATGACATTTATATTAAACAACAAATAAAAGGCAAAAATGAAAGCAAAATTATGTAACTTAGAACTGATGGATCTATTCAAAATTATTGATATCGTTTTTATAAATAAATCTATCGAAGACAATCAAATGGGAATGTTGAAAAAGTAATAGTTACTGAAGTACTCGTTATCGAATGTATAGACAAAGCGTTATTTCATAAATCAATGAACATCAAGACATTTTTATGATTTGCGTAACTTTAGGTTGTTCATAAAAAATATCGTATTCTTCATAACTCAAGCAAGTTAATGTAATGTTTAGTTAATGTAATGAATGAATAAATAGTTATAAATAACGAAACGTAGCAATATTAATAAATTTGCGACGCGAACTACAATGGACTAACAAGTAATACACTGTTGAAAATTTTAACACTTTTTTGACTAATTTTAATAGTCAGGAGAGGTCCACACTATTTTCGTGTTATTTTGTCGAAGAACTATAGAAGTTTAAATTTGACGAGCAAAAGATAGTCAAGTATTGTCTATTGCTAAGGGTTATTTTGTCCAAATGCACCGTGAATTATAAATACTTCTAGTCACATTTTAATTGATCTAGACTAGAAAAATTTACTAGCTGCTTAAACTAAATGAATGCGATCTATTGGGTGTTTTAAAGACCATTTTCAACACAAACGTCTTTTAATATGCAACTCCTATTTCTTAGTGCTATAATATTCTCTCTTTAAGACGTTTTCCTCAATTATAAATATGCAAAACCACTCATTCACAAGTTTTGGTTTCAACTAAACGTAACCTAATTTTAAAATGATTTTTGAGAACCATTGTAAAATTACAGCGAATATTTTATGCTTTTGATTCAAGTCTAAACTAAATCGCGTAAATAGATGTTCCATACATCTTTAAGATGTTGAAATTTTTTTATGCCCACTGGAATTAACGTTTAATAACACGAGGTTACACTTTGCAAGTCAGTCACATTTGGTGGATTTGTTTGGATATGTTTAATACGGAGAACTCAACACGAAACAGATACACGTGCAATGCAGTGGTGCGTATAATGCAATAACTGTATTAGAAATAGGTGGGGTTTTCTATATTCTATCCGAGGTAAAAATTCTGATTGGTTGATGCTTCTCAAAGATGCTAAGAAAAAATAAATCCTCACATTTGAACAAAAGAGTCACACCAAATTCTAGTAAATTTCTGTTCTACTTAACACAATTAGTCAATTCGTCTGGCAAAGTTTGGGTAAAAATCAACCACCCTAAAATATTGACTAGCGGAAAATTAACGCCAAACACCGGTAGTTATTTCAACAGTGTAAGTACCCTAACTTACAATTGCAATGTATGTTTTAAGATAAGGCGGATAATGGACTGGGACCTGAAAAATCTGTTATGTTTCTTTCTCTGGCTGCATTAGGTGGTTGTCTAATCTTAATCCTTTTAGAAAGTGTGGGATTTGAAGAGGTCCGAGGTTAGGTTGATCTTTGAGTTCTACAGTGCCGTGTAATTTAAAAATACGTATATAGATGATAAAGAAACCAGTAGATAAGAAACTCAATCAAAGTTACAACTACCTATTACAAATTCAGAAAACTGTTTCGTGAGAAGAGAAAAGCACGAAACAGTTTTCTGAATTTGTATCTGTTTAATTTTATGTTTAATTTTATATTCTGATAATTTTTAATTAACTGTTTAATTAATTTTGACACATGTATTTTTCCATCGAGTTTTATACTTTTTGCCTCTGATATGATACGGCTCTGAAGATGGCTATTTAGCCGAAACATGTCAATCAGTATAAATACCTGTAACTGTGATTGTCTTTCTTACCTACTGGTTTCTTTATTATTAAACATACTCAATTTGGACATAACTGTGCACGTATATAGGATGTCCCCACAAAATTTACTATGCTATTCCAGCACTACTCATTCTTTGCAGTTTGCAGTGATCTGATAGGATCTACTGTCAGTATGTGGTTATTGCGCTTTGTTAAGCAGATTTATAGATTTCCTCCAGTTACGGCATCCCAGAAGGGTTTCACTCGTTAGTTTTTGGTATGTGTGTTTCTTACCTGTAAGGAGAGGTATAATCACGAACAATGGTACACAGTTATACATTATCATTGTTGTAATTTTCTTGGCCAAATTTTAGGATATTAGTAAATAAAACTCGTGAGAATTAGTGGCTCCAATTTTCTTTATTTTTAATAATTCATTTTTTTTTTTATCTTCCCTGACGTTTCGACCGCTTCGGTCTTTTTCATAGGTCACTATCAATTTTTTTTTTTTTTTTTACACAGTCGTTAACAAACTGCTTGATAACGACTGCGTTTTAAAATGTATATGTGCCTGTCCTACGTGTTGTTTTTAACAGTTTTTTTAAAAAATCAAACTTAATACTAAATGTATAATATTACTCAATTAAACCTATTGGTTAATTGTATAATGTGAACATCCAAGAAAATTATAAAATAAGAAGTATAAAAAAAAGGTAAGATTCCGTAAGGACCACTATTGGCGATTCATATGCATATTAGCGGAAAAGATCTTTTCCTAACGAATAACTATTCATTATTTTGAGCAAAGGAAGAAAGACTAAACAGAGTTCGAAAAGTGCTATTTCGAGGTTATTTGCGAGGCGTTTTTCACGGATTTAACATGTGGCAGCAATGATGTGGAAGGAAAAGTTACTAAAAGTGACCAAATTTTAAGATAAGACAGGCGCCAAATCAAACTTATTTGTTTAAGTTAATGTGAATCAATTGTAAATTAAAGTAATAATTAGGCAACGGTTCGGTACAATATCCGAAAATTTGTTTTGTTTTAAAATATTGTTTATTTTGAACAGTAACAAGTAAGAATTATATAAAGTTTTCAACATTTCTCAATAGTGGTTGGTGTATCGGATAGAAAAACAAATTACATATTCATATAGATAATTCGTAGGAAGTTTACGTATAAACAGTAATTAATATTGTATAATTGAAATTATAATTATAACGGAATTATTTTATATAAAAGCAATTTATTTGATTACATCCTAAGTAAAGCATTAATAAAAAGATTAATGACTTGTTTCAATAAATGAATTTGTCAATGTAATGAGGTGTGGAGTTCTTTCTTCTTTCTTAATGCCCCTAAGACAATAATATATGCAAAATAACTAAGTATCCCGTATTAAATTTAATATGTAGACTAATTTTGCTTCGTTTCACATTAAAACCGAATTGTAAAAAAGACGATATAGAAACAACAAATGCTTTATTCAATTTTATTAAATAAAATCTTAAATCACAAAAATGTAATGAATTGTTTGATTTTAAACAAATGTAAATTTTGAATTACACTGTACATATCATAAAATGTCTTTGTTATCGGTCACATTACCCATACTTATTTTTATGTATTTTAAGACCCCCTGATATAACTGGTGTTACATCGTCCTAAAGTACTCAGAATCATTTTCTATGATCCTAAGTATCCAGTGATTTTTGTCGTGACTCTCCTGATCACAGTTTCGGTTTCTTCAGCAAGATCTCCACTTAAGAATATTGCTTTCTGGATCGTAAATTTGTCTGAACCTGGTCTGCCCATCGCAATAACAATCACCATACAACTTCCATGCCAATTCAATTTTCCCGTAAAAGGAGGATTCCCATGTTTCCCCCAATAACTCGAGGATGTCTGTCCTTGCAAGAATGTGTGTATATCGAAACTTGAGTAGACACTGAAATGGTTTCATTAAATTGAATATGGACTATCATTTGTGTACACTTACCCAAGCCGTGTCATTGATGCATTACATTATGCTCTTCTCCATCAACATTTCCTGGACGGATGTTGTAATAGTCAGAATTAGGTCTTCACGTTAAAAGAAATCAGAAACCTATTTCATTTATTTTATTTCGGCGGCACTAACAGGCAAAACATCTCTACAAATAGGCCTACGCACCATAAAGAAGAGGAAGATTTAGGGAAAAATTAATTGTAATGGCTAAACTGACAATTGCAGTCACATTTCAATCTAGTTCATTTGAACTTTGCGCCTGGTATCTCTAAATTTTAGTAACTTTTCCTTCCACATCTTTGCTAGCACATGTTAAATCCGTCAAAAACGCCTCGCACATAACCTCGAAATAGCACTTTTCGAACACTGTTTTTAGTACTTCTCTTCCCCATTTGCTCAAAAAAATGAATAACTATTTGCACTCAGGAACACATGCTTTTTCCGCTAATATGCATATAAATCGCCAAACCAGTGGTCCCCTTACGGAACTATAGCCGAAAAAAATGAATCATTAAAATTAAAGAAAATTGGAGCCACTAATTGTTACGAGTTTTATTTGCTAAAAAATATATTCTAACATAAATCTGGATAATAGCGCCGCCTAGAAAGCGCCCAGCGTCAACGGCGCAAAGCTGTTAAAGGCGCCCGATGGCGTCAAACCGGCAAGAACGCCAGACAGCATCAAGTCAGCAAGAACGCTAGACGGCGTCAAGCGTACAAAAACGCCAGGCAGCGCCAAGCAGGCAGGAATGCCAGATGGCATTATGCCGGCGAAAGCTAGACGGCGCGGCGTCAAGCCGATAAGGACGTCCGACGCGACGGGCGCTATAAGACTTTTTTGGCATTGACCCTTTACGCTTTTAATTCGGGATGTTCCCTTATAAATATGTATAAAGATATTTATTGATAGATATCTTTCTGTGCTCTATTTCTCTTAAATGTTTACATAAAATATATATTTTTGGTGTTGGATTCTTTGTTTTAAAGTTATAAAAGAAATGAAGCTGTAAAACACTGAAAATTCTGGAGGAAACTCCAGATTGAATAAATAAATTATCTTAAACAATACTGAACATTTAATTATATCGGATGTCGTCGAAGTGTACCCCACTGTTCTTAATATTTATTTATCTTATCTTTCTCTACACAGTAAACAAATGGTTGAATGAACAGCTTAGCACCATTGATGTGGTGAAGGCGGTCGTCCACTTATTGAAGGGACTTGCCAATGAACATAAATGCTTCTTGTGAACTACTAATTGTATACAGCGTGATTCTCAATATATGCGACAAATTTTAAGCGCTGATTTTTGGGGTTATTTTGATCATAAAAGTTCATAAGAACATATGTCCAAAATCGCTTAGTTCTAAAGTTGTACAATGTTTAATAGTAAGTTAACATAATTAATTTATTATAAATTAACAAAATCATTAGTAAAACAAAATTAACTTATACTAACTGTTGAAAATGACCGCCCCCAACTGCAACACCAGCTTCTATCCTCCGTCGTAGTGACTGGCGAGTCCGTTCTAAAATACCAGGGGTATTTCGAATTGTTTGAAAAGCTGCGATAATATGATTTCTCAGTTCATCGACATTTCCAATGGGAGTCGTATAACTAATGATTTAAGGTGACCCCAGAGAAAAAGTCCAAAGAATTTAAGTCTGGAGATCGAGGAGGCCACAGTTGTGGACCTCCCCGTCTTATCCACCGATCTGGATACGTATTGTCCAAAAACTCGCGAGCAACTAAACTAAAATGCGCTGGAGCACCGTCATGCATAAAATACATTTGTAATCTTAATTGCTACGGAACTTCTTTCAGCAGTAGTGGTAGCTCTTCTTCAAGGAAATTGCGGTATACCTCGCCATTTAATCGTATCGGTAAAAAATGTGGACGTATCAAGTGATCTCCAACAATTCCGGCCCACACATTGACAGAGAATTGATGTTGATGACGGGCATTCACTAGTTCGTGCGGCTTTTCTTCGGCCCATATGTGATTATTATGAAAATTAATAATCGCGTTCCTAGAGAAAGTGTTCGGTGAAGAATATTTGAGCCAAATAGTCAGGATTTTGGGCGATTTTGTGTTGCATCCATTGACAAAAAGCCACTCTTTGCGGAAAATCTGCCGGCGAAAGTGCCTGCACCCCTTAAATGTGATACGGATACAACAGTTGATCTTTCATTATTCTCCAAACTGTGGCCTGACTAATGTTTAAAGCAAACGCAATTTTTCTGGCGCTTGTAGTAGGATGTTCCTCAATTTCATATAGTACCATTTCCTCAACTTGTGGAGTTCTCATTGTAGATGAGTGCCGTATCAGTCGTCCGTTTTTTTAAAATTCCCGTTTCACTAAACAGGCAAATATTGAATGATGCGGGATGAATACGGTTTCGAGTATCGTTCTTCATAAAGACGTTAGCCAGCACGCGAAATTTCCATTGGCAAGACCATAAACGAAATGCATATCACACATTCAGCATTCGTGTAATTCATTTTTAGAAAAACAGAAACTGGCAATAAACTGAATGAATACTCTGACAACTATTGACAAATATTTGAAATCACAAATAAACATTCCCCCTCAACACAATAGCTTTTGAAGAAACCAACTGTGATGTTATATCGTGTTAGTCATAGGTCATAATTTATTATTAAAACATTCAATAAACTTTAGAACCAAACCGTTTTGGATATATACTTTTATGATCAAAATAACCTCAGGAATCAGCTCTTAAAGTTTGTCGCATATATTGAGAATCACCCTGTATATCATCCTAATTTGCTTATTTTCCTTTCTTGTTATAAATAATTTGGTTGGACCAGGCTAACCATGTAGTGCCCACAAAATTAGCGTTTCTTTTATCTAAAAATACATATTATAATTATTTATGAAAATAGATATATTAAGGTAGAAAATAGTTCAAATTCGAATTTTGGGTTGGAGTTTAAGGCGGTAAAAAAAATGCATAGATCGAAATTTATGGGTTGCTTTCGTTCAATTTCTCGCTTCGTTCTCCAAATTGCTCTCAAATCCAAGGTTGTGAATGAACGTTGCGTTTGTCCAAACACTGCTTTTATATTTGCAGTCATAACAATGTACAGTCACACAAATAAAGTAGATATAAAACTGATGGTGATTAATTATTTCACAGCGCTGTGCATACTTAATAAAACTTACCTAAGCATTTTGAGCTGATTTGAACTAATTCTTCATTTCCTAGCCACTTTGGCAATTAGATTTTATGGAGCACTTAGACCTTAAAAGCTCAAAATTACTCCCAACGTCTCTTGCGGCTATCCGTAATGACGAAGCGAGAAATTACCAGTCCTTAAATAATCGCTAGGAGCGGGGGAGATGCAGCTAATTTGCCTACTTACAATTTAGAGCAGCTTTAAAAATCTTATTAGGAGGCACTCTGGAGCGTAAAGGAAATTACGCAACGGTGCCGGTTTAATGTAGCGCATGTGATGTGGTAGTAGTTAAATTAGAATGCCGATAAGGATCCGTTTATTGATCTTAGTATATATAAAAAAAGTGTGAAACACGAAAGCTTTGAAGTTGATTCTAACAAGGCAATAGGAGTAGGATGCTTTTGTTTGCGATCGAGTACAGAAAAGTTTAAATGGATTGTAGGAACTTCTTTGTAGTTATTTCTTTATGATTTAATATTTTTAGATGCCTAGGTACGAAGTTTTAGCAAAATGTGAATTTCCTGGAATTGAAAACATAAATATCACTAACAAAATAATTCTTGTTTATTGAATACTTTATATCGTCTTACGTGCAATGTTTATCTATTTTTTTTTTATTTCAGGTAAGCGGAAGCGATTCAGTAATCAGGGCGGAACTTGAGCGCATCTCAACAGAAAGAGTGTAAAATTATGTAAGTGATTACGAACTAAAAGAAATTATACTAAACATAAACTAAATATAGTAAGATAACAAGGGCACTATATTATGAAAAAAGTTAAAATTATTTAGTTGAACCTAAAATCAAATAAAATGCTCTAGGAAATAAAAACTATTAATCACTTAATTGAAATTTCTTTCAAATACATTTCTTTAAATCGAAAGGTATTATTATAAATTTTAATGACTAATTGACCTTGAAGAAGTAATATCACTACTCAATCTTGTGTCATACAAATGTATACAGCACTAGCGTTTATAATTCTGTTAATTTTTGTGTTTAATGTAGTCGTTTCAAAAAGGTAAATTCATGAGGAAGGTACCAAATTTTAATTTTTAAAAGAAGGTTTACAGGAATGAAAAAGAACAGGTTAGCTAAATAGCGTACTATCCTTTTTTGGCATATGAGAACATCTTAGTTAAGACATGTTACATCAAAAAATAACTCCATACCTTAATATATTTTCTATATTGTAGTAATTATTTTGTAGTTACTATTGGTTTTAAATTTCAGAATAAATAACATAACGAATTGAGTTTTGAAACTAAGTGTTCAAATTGATTTTTCCAATTTAAAAGTTCATCCAGCCATATTATAAAATTTTATAGTATCTTATAGTATTCGTATTAGTTCAACACCGGCTAGGTAACAGGCCCACGAGTGGGGTACTCCGAAAACTAGAAGTTAGTAAGGGCACAACTACTGATAGACCATAGACATAAAACATGACATCTACATTTCTGCACGGCTTTTCTGGTGTTTGTCTGCGAACTCCGTTTAATAAAAATTGGTACCGAAAATCTCGTGGGGGAAGAGCGTGTATCTGAGAATAAATAAACGAAGATAACTAGGGAGATATAATTTTTTGTAGCTCTTTTTCGCTTTCGCTAGAAGCTTTTTTAATAATACTTTTGACATAATTATTTACAAAAATATATTACTCAACTATGAAGATACGTGTGCTTCAATTTCATATTAGTAAGTTAAATCGCAATAGACATTAATAAAATCATTTTCTCCTAATTGTTGTTAAAATTTCTTTTAATAAAGTTTTTTGGTTGGAAACCTTTTTGACGTATCCTTTAAATTCAAAAGAAGTAATTGTTTTAAGTAAACAATAAAAAATGATGGTATGTATTAAAAAATTGAAAGGTCTTTTTAATTTTCCCTTTATATTGCATTGAGGAAAGTTAAGCGCACAACGATGATCTCCTAACGGTAGGCAAATTGTACTGAACGCTGACCGCCACGTCAGTATTTCGTGTGGTACTTCGGCACACTACCTGCTCCCACTCCACATAGTAGGTCTGAATATCTAGTCGGCGTTGGTTAGTTAAAACACTATTATTCAACAAAAGATGTAAATAAAAATTTTATTCTGTGTATGATTGATAAGGATGGAATTTAAAATACTGAGTGTAGGTGTTACTAATAACAAGTTCATTTTTTAAAAACCAATTACGGATTCTCTTTAACATTACATTTTTTTAAAAGATTTTGATTATTGGTATCAGTAGCTGTAGGGGTTATGTCATCGACAAAAAGAGCCAAATTATTCTGTGTATGATTGATAAGGATGGAATTTAACATACTGAGTTTAGGTGTTACTAATAACAAGTTCATTTTTTAAAAACCAATTACAGATTCTGTTTAACATTACATTTTTTTAAAAGATTTTGATTATTGGTATCAGTAGCTGTAGGGGTTATGTCATCGACATAAAGAGCCAAATTATTATCTCCAATATTCCATGGAAAATCATTTATGAGAAGTGCCAATAAGATCGGTCCTAAAATTAACCCTTGTGGTACTGTGAACAGTTATTGTATTTTATTAATAATTAAATATTATAAGTATCGTTGAAAGAAATGTGTACATATTTAACCAAAAAGTTGTTAACCAGTTTTACCCCACTTCTTATATCATACGATCTAATTTATTTAATAAAACTAAGTGACCAACACACTTAAACGGTTTGCTTAAGTTTATAAAAATTGCCATGGGATAAGAACTCACTCACTGGGGTTATTAATTTCTTTACAAAAAAAGCATTAAAAGCCGTTATAGTTGAATGATTTCTGCTAAAACCATGTTGATTTATATTTAAAATAAAGCGTATTTACTTAGAACTAAAATCCATGTAACCTCTGACGTAAGACATAAATAATTCGTAGATTCGTAGAATTAAATGTTTAACTAGAAAGCGACAAAGCTGATACTTGATTGTTGATTTATTGGTGTCATATTGTGTTGATTATTTTGGCCTTTATATTTTATTTCTGTTTCTTCGTTAATTAAAACTGTTTTTTAAGAATCAACAAAAATAATATTCTGTGTTTTATTTATTTATCAATATGCAAAAAAAAATCCGTGTAGGATTTTATTTTTGAGTATTACTAAGCCGCTAAATAAATTGCATAAATAAAAAAACTCACGTGAGTTTCATTTCTAGGTATATTCCCTGTATTATTTAAAAGTCGTCTAATCCAACCAAGAAAGAATTCTCAAATATTTTAGAAAAATAAAATATAAGAGTAATAGGCCGGTATGTTTATCATTACTATAGTTTTTGCGTGTGTCAAAGATTATCTCTAACATAAAATGATTCGAATGTCTAGAAACACAGTAATGTAGCAGAAAATATATAAAATCTGCGTAAGGTTCACTAAATTTGGTATTATCTTCTACCATTATTTCTTGAATATTAGTATTAATCCATTTTAGAATAATCTTTTTAAAAATAGTACTATTATTTGTGTTCCTATCTGTTAGAAATTGCTATGTAAAATGTAAATAAGTATTGCAGGTAGCATATAAATTGTCATAGAGAAACAAAGCATACATCTAAAGATTGATAAATGTGGTGAAAGCAGAATTAGTTTAGCCGGTGTTTTTACTTCTGTCACTTCTGTTCCAGTAACATTGACGATTGTTTAATTGTAAGCAGGGAGTATTTTTCAAGCAAAAATATGTATAGATTCTTGAAATTCCTGAATAAGATCGATTCATTTTAACCAGATCTTCGACGTTTTTCTGGCTAAACAATGCCAGTAATTAAAATAGTTTAAGTTAAAAGGTTTCTCTAAAAAAATCAACATTTACCTGCTGAATTGAAAATATGAAATTGTTAAACAAATATAAAAACGTGGTGATGTTAATTAAATAATAATACCATCTTAAATAATAATAGGAAAATCTAGCATTTAATTATAGTTAAACTGTTTTCTAAATGTCAAAAGTTATTACATTTAGTAGACAAAATAACAAATAATGTTGAATGTTACACTAGCGTACACAAATACCCTAGAATATATATACCGTGATCGGCAAAATTTAATTGTAGTATAGGAAAGCAGGGAGTAGGAAAGAGTGCGCCGCTTTAAAATAGAAATAGACATATAGCCGTGTCTCCCACCACATGCCTAATGCCCAATATCGTTTCAACATTGAAATCGGCGCGTATTGCAAGGTCATTTTATATATAGTATAAGATACCTATACTAAAATTGAAAATTGTTGACTACACAGCATATATTTTCTCTCCTGACAAAACCAACTTCAATAAGTACATAAAATAAAACGCAAGTGGATACAGTGATGTCCGAATACTTTTTAACCAAAATTGTATAGAGTTATAAATAAAATTTGAATGTTTGTAGTGTGTGTTTGTATAAAATGTAAACGAGTGTAAATGATGTAATATGTATAACCAAGTGCATATATAATAATTGAATATGTAGTTGAAAAATTAGTACATTCAAGTTTATAGAAAAACTTGATAACAAACATACTAGATACGTCCTCCCAAAACAACAAGCCAAGCGAACAACTAGGTATTGTTACGAGACAAAATGATTGTTTAACTTGGTTCAAGATTATTTGCTTAATTTTTATAATACATATTTCAAAATTGAAATATGCCTAATAATTTAAAATATATGTCAAACATGCTGTTCATATTAACATGACACAATTGAGTGAGGAAATACCTGGAAGTCTCTATCAATGGCTAAATACGACACAATAGTATAAACTACTTAAAGTCGGTAAATTTCATTCAATTAAATTATTTCCTGAAAATGCCTGAAATTATATATAATATTAAGGATTACCTGCTGAAAAGAGAAAGCTATTTTTGATAAATGTTGTTATCAATGTTGAGTGATTTAAATCAGTCTGTGTAAATTGCAGTAGGAAGTTTCACACAATGCTGTCATAGAAGCGTACTTATGTGAAGAAAGCGAGATACCGTAACAAAAACTTTAATTGCCTTCTTCCACAACTTATATATGTCTAAACCGGACGCTCTCTCGGCAGAATTTCAAAATTACACTTGAACACGGCTGAGATCTGGATGACGTAATCGAGTAAATATCATGTATTTGAGTCGACCGTTAAAATCAAGTTGTCCTTGACAAGATTATATCATCGCTTTTTCTTAGCCTTGCTCCATGGAATCGATGCGGCTGCTTATGGTTCTCGTTTCTCGAGTGAACCTCTTGCCCCTTGCTGTCCCGATTTGATAAACTTTAATTAAGTTTTGATGATCGAGAAAGTACGAGTAACCCATTGCGCTAAGGAAAGAAACATTATTGTTGCGGCGTGTAACAATTTACGTTGCGCGTAATTCGTCAACCTTGAACTAAAATGGTGGCTGTTATGTGGATATGGGCAAGAACATAATTATAATTAGCAATTTTGTAAAAACCTTGGTTATTAAACGAATACTCCGATTATATTTTACGACTTTTTTCAAAACATATTGTTATTTAATAGTGTGCAGTACGCTATTGCGTATGCATATAAAGTAATATGCGTATAGTTTCTAGGCGATTAAGTTTTCCTCTAATCTAAAGTTTATATGCAACTGGAACAAGGTCATCATCAAATAGGTTCAATGCAACATAACATTTACTCGATCTACGTTTACGTACCTAAACTCCATTCAAGTTAAATATCTTGATATACTTATATTTATAATAACTTTACATATCTTAATATAACCACAAGTTTTGTAATCCCGTAAATATTTTCAGTTATTACCTAACCAGAGCTTTTACTTTTAATAATAGGCAACACTATCAAAACTAGTGCTGTTGGCATCGGAAAGAGTTGAGATCCGGATATACCAATGCGAAATTATCCGGAGATGAGGCTTCGGATAGTGGATCCGCATCCGGATAACAGCACTATCAAAATATTTTAAAAGAGGAATATACATAATATTTAAACGATATCTAAATCAATTCGCAAATTACAACACCAACACCATTCTACAAATTTATTTATCACTGTAGTGCCATAATTCTTATATTTTAGAAACATTTTGATGTATCTAATGATGTTCACACATTTGATGACTATTTCTGTTTTTATTTGGCAATTTTTTCGGTACATTGCCAATAACCTGAGGATGTGGTAATCACTAAACTGGTCGTTAATAAATTTGGTAATTGTGGATATGACCTTTGCCTGCTTTTTTTTAGCCTGATTAATACCAAGGATCCACACTATGTCGCGTATTCAGATTTAAAAAAAAAAATATCATAATTGATGAAATCAGTATTTTTTTTTTTTGCTTTGATATAAAATTTTATTTTTTGTTTTATACAGGGTGATTCAAAAGCACCGGACCACCTTCTACAAAGCTCTAAAGAATCATTATTTAACGACAAAAATGCCATCGAGATTTTTTTAGAACTTTTAATTTAAAAAAAAATGGAAAAAAAATGAAACAATCCGGCAACGTTGTGTAATTCACGGTAAGGTAAAACTATACGTTAATGAACAATAAAACTGTAGCCATTAGAAACCCAAAAACCAAAAAACATGAAATTTCAAATCATAAAACTGACACTGACATTGTCAATTTACAATAAATGTTCGAAACTTTGTCCATCCATTCTTAACCAGTCTTCTAATCTTCTACTAACACTTAAATAAACGTTTTGTAACATTTCGGGAGTCGTTCATTTCGCTGTCTTAACTCCTCCACATTCTCGGAGCTAGTATGGTTGACGATGTTTTTTAAGCGGTCCCATAAAAAGAAATCTAGAGGAGTAAGATCTGGTGATCGTGGAGGCCAATTAATAGGACCTCTACGACCAATCCATCTTTAGGGAAAATTGTTACTCAACCACGTTTTCACTTGCATAACGCAATAAACAGGCGCCCGTCTGTTGCATACGATCATCCAGACATTGAAAAACATATTTGTGTAGACGTTGAGGGTATCGCGTAGCGTAAGTGAATGCAGCAGCCCTATAGTTACCGCGACATTTACCCAAAATAAGGTACATGTCACCTATATTCACGGGTTGTGTGCATTTTTGAACCCTTGAAAGTAGTGACACTATAAAATAATTTCAAAACTATCAAAAGTGGCATTTCTAGTTATTGTATTCCAATGTTGCCAAAAATATTTTTCTATAGCCTGTAACATCTAATTAGCTGTTTTTCTGCTTTATAGCTTAAAACTTTTAATTTTTTATTAGAAAAAACTTTTTCTGTTGTAAAATTTATCTTTTACAATAACTAACTAATAATTATAAAATTAAATTATTGAGTTTGGAGAAGTATTATGTACCAGTTTTATCATTAATTGATTTTGTATGTTTACAAATTTGAATTATTTTGAGCATACTGGGTGCTCCTAAATTTTGTTCTTTACTTGCAGTTCTTATATTGCTCGTGATTATTGCTGTAATGTCAGCTTTTTTTTAGTGTATCAAAGTCATGTTTTTTTTTATATTTTTTATAGAAAAAATTTGGAGTTTAATTAAATAAAAATTACTTAAACTAAATTTACAATTTAATTTAAAAGAATATCGGCTTAGAAGTTAAATGTAATAAGAATCGCAGCAAATGCAATACAATACTTTGAAACAGAGAAACGAGTTGGACTATGTGGTATTCTAGGGTCATTGTTATTCATTATAGCTATTGATGAAATCTCCCGCGAAGCAAAGATGAAGTGTGTGGGATGTAGAAAATTGAAACCAGTTTACATACGTAGACGACTTGATACTGATAGTCAATTTTCCAAAAGAGTTAATAAAGAAAACGAAAGCATGATCAGAGTAAATAAATAAATAAAGTAAAAATAAACTTTTAAAATAAATATTAACAAAACAGAGGTAATGAGTTGAGGTAGAAAGCTGCAACAGATGTCAATAAACACTCGCAATGACATGATACAAGAAAACCAGAAATAAAATACCTTGGGGTGGTAATGAAAGATAAATAGCTGAAGTAATATGAGCAGGCAACAACAGAATAATGAATTCCAATAGAATGTATAAAACTTTATGCAAAGTTGTTTTAATTTAAAAAGCGAAACCAGTGAGCGAACAAATAATATAATGGTAATAAGTTAAATAATAATAAAAACAATGATAATCAGTATCTAGCAATAGTATACGTCTATAATTGTAGTTAAGATATAATAAGCAAAATTAATATATAGTTAATAAATATGAGCATCAGTCATATCTATATAAAAGTAAAGATGTCAAAAAAAAAAATTAAAAAAATGGTCAGATACGGTAAAACAAATGCATATAAAATATATTAATAGTAGTATTTATTATTCGGATAAATAATTATTAATAAAGTCCCATGGAAGTAAGATATTCACTAATGCTATAGCATTATATTGCGCAGAGCGCGCTTTTTATGTTGTTTTTAAGCGAATTAATAGTCTTGCTCATGCTTTTAACCTTCGGTTCGACAATCAGTTGTACAAGTTGATCTCCATTGTTAATCTACAGCATTTTGCGTTGATTTTAGTAACAGAATTATAATAAATAAAGATTTTACAAAAAATTGAACAAATAGAAACAAAATATAAAACGGGAAAATCAGAAGTGGAAAATTTAATCAACAATATTAAATACCAATATTTCCCGTGGGATGAGAGCATATAGTGAAAATAGAAAAAGAAGAAGGGACTGGAATTGAGCACTGGAAAAATACTGACAAAACAGTCAGTCCAACAGTTTCATGGATACAATGTCGGACGTATGGAAATAATGGCGTCGATTCCTAAAACATATTGCAACCTCTACAGCTTTAATAGAAGATGGTTAGAGTAACAAGTTAAGTAAGCGAAATGTAGAAAAAAGTCGAAAACTAAAATTAACTTACTTATTTTTACTATTCTTAGGTGCAGTTTCGTTATTTTCTTTAAACTCTCCACGATAAGTGTTTCAAAATTATGTAAATATACAAAATTTTCTGGTGCATTCTAAAACGACACAACGTAATGGTTTACTCATTTTAATGGATTTATGTATAATTTACGTGCGTACAGTTATGCAAATATTATTCATAACCTTGACATGCTCACATAATGTTAGTAAAAAGGAGAATATTACAATCGAATATTAAACGTGGTTTACGAATAGAGTTAATAACTTTGGGCAGAACAATATACTGTACCTACTTGTTTGTTATATATGTTTATCATATAATATACAAATATTATAATATAGTTTTGAATTTGAGTTTCTTATGACATACTAGTCCTTATTTTTTTGGTTTTTTTTTATTTTATACAGAATTCTTTATTTTTAGCGCTACAGTCTCTTGGTTTTTTGTATTTAGTCTCCCACTTCTTTTACACATCAAATTATACCAGCGATTTCATGATCCTAGTACCCTACAGTAATCAACATGGCAAAAATGCCATAAAATATCGATTGTGTAATTACCAAAACCATGACTTTAATGCACCGTGTGTGGATCTAATCCGCTTACATATAACCTGTGTATAATTTTCACAAAATTGTTATTAGTAGAAGCCAAGGTGTAACCATTGTTACATCTCGTATATGTATTTTCAATAGTTCAGCACCAATATAGTATGTCGAAATAAATAAGCCGAATTCGTACTGGATGTCTGTATTAGGTAAACGATTTATTTATTTATTTATTTAGATTTCTACAACAACGGGACGAACCCAAAAACGTTGTAGGCTAGATACACATAGGTAAGAAAAGAAAAATAAAGATTATACAACTATTACAAGTACGATTTATCAACAAGTAATTAACATCGTGTAGAAAGTAACATTGAAGTAGATTATGGGGAAAATATTATTGTAGCTAATTTTACTAAAGTTGATCAAATAAGCTGGGGATAATTTGAGTTTTGAAAGAAGTTACACTAGAGTTAAATATATCAAGAGAGTTGGAAATATTAAGTTGCTCATTGTAAGTGCGCATGAGTCTGTTAATAGGACAGTTCCGAAAAGAGTTGGTATGACACAAAACAACGTTGCGAGTATGACGAAGAGGGACACGAAAGGAAATCAAGGAAACCAGCAGGCTGTCAATACTGTTATTAAGCAGTTTGTGCAATAATACTGAATCCGATAGTAACCTGCGCTTACTCAATGACAATGCCACAGTGCTTACATGCGACGAAGTAATTATCAAAAAATTGGCCTGACTTATGACATAGAAATCTAATAAACTTTCGCTGGACGCATTCAAGCATGTTAATATAGACGACATAATGCGGACTACACACAACAGATGCATAAGATATAATCGAGTTTATATATGCATAATAGAGAGATCTGAGGCACGCAAAGGAAGACAATTTTCTGGATGTTCTTATAATAAAACCAAGTAATTTGGTACATTTACTAACGGTATATTGCACGTATATACCAGTTTAGTGTCCAGCATGCCACCCAAATCCTTAATTTTGAACACTTTGGTTAATATACATCCGTTTAAGGTTTAAGAAGATTGCAATTTAGAAGCATTTCTAGTTAACTGTATTAAAATTGCATTTATTGAAATTCAGAAAGAGTTTATTTTTTAGATAATGGCCACATAATCTATCAAGATCTTGCTGTAGCTCCACACAATCCATTACCAACTGTACAGGTTTAAATAGCTTTAGGACGGTACAATGAGCAAGTGCTCAAGTGCCCGGACTATAGGTGCCCACCCTAACTAAAATATCATTAGATCATCAGCATATTGAAGGAAACGCGAGTTTTTGAAGCACTCAGATATATCATTGATATATAGGTTAAAAAGTAAAATGCCCAAATGGGATCCCTGCGGAACATCTGATGTGATAACCACCGTCCTAGAGGTGTAGCCATCCAACTTGACAAATTGAGACCTGTTAGATATGTAAGACTGTAGCCACCGAAGAATGTCCACTCGTAAACCTAACCTTAACAATTTATTTATAAGAATTTGGTGATCTATTTTGTCGAAAACTTTGCTGTAATCCGTATAAATTGCGTCCGCCTGTATTTTATTATCAAGGTTATCTAAAATCATGTTGTTCAGCACCAATGAATGGTTTAAGTTGATTAAAAACTATTTTAGAAATAATTGATTCGAAAACTTTTGCCGAAGTGTACAAAATGGAAATAGGACGGTAGTTCTCAACTGCGGTACTGTCATCACTTTTAAAAATCAGTACGACAGAGGCACGCTTCATAAGGATGGAAAACGGCCCACGCGCAGGGACATATTAAAGATTATAAACAGTGGCTTCGGTAAATAATCGCAACATGTATGTGAAATACATGCGGTGGATCCCATCGGGACCAGCACTCTCCCGCACGTTTAACCCGTAGAATTTAGAACGCATTAAGTTATATGGAATAACAATACAACGACTGCAGATGGGAACCACAGGACTATTAATTCGACCGTCTATAAAGACAGAAGAAAAGTAATCATTAAAAAGATTGCAAATTGATTGCTCGTTATCAGCAGTTGTGTGATCTAGTCGCATATTTCTGGGTACAGTAGAACACTTACGACGAGACCTCACGGAAGATCAAAACTGTTCAGGATGATTACTGATAAATTACTTACTAGTAAAATACTAAAACTTAAATAATTTTCCATTTTTTATGCAGTTTACTTTTTTCCCTCATAACTCTCCTCCCCTCGGCGACCACATAGGATATTTATCCGGTGTAGCAATTCTTTTAGGTACACGTAAATAAAGGAAATAGAATCGAACAAAACTTATCAAGCGCCGCATCCACATCATCATCATCAGTCAGCTCGCGGTTCCAATTAACAACGACTAATAAAAGTTTTAGATTATTAAAATTAGTTCTTTTGAAATCATAGATATAGATTGGTGGTGGTAGCACAGATTCAATGTGACGTTCTCGTCTAATCAACATACAAGAAAGTATAGTGGATCTATTTATCCAATATATTATCAATAAAAATGGTCAGAGCATAACAAATTCAGAATAAATATAGCTAAATTTGAATAAAACACACTCAAAGTTAGCCGGAAAATCATCGAAGAAGAAAAATGCAATTCTCTCACAAATAATTACGTAACACAACTCTGAGTCTTTTTACCGTTTTTAATCTCATAAAAGCATCGGGCAACAGGTTAAAAAGCCGAAGTCTCACAGGGATCGGGGAGATTTTAGTAATGTCCAATCTATTCAGGGGCAACCTACAGCTGGTTCCGGTTTCTTGTGTTCTACGAATAAACAGCAGAAACTTTACTGAACGGTAACTGATATGTGAAAAACGCTAGTGGACAGAAGACCTGTTTTCTCACTTCTATTAGTTTTCCTGAATTTTTTTCTTAGTACGATTATATACTAGGATGTGGGCCACTTTCTTACTGTTTTTGAGAAGGCTTTGTTCTGTAAAAAAAATGTCTGAATTTAATGATTGTAATTTTCCATAAAAATAGTTTTAAGATTTAAAACTAATAATAGGAGGTAATAACACTTTTTCAGATTATTCTTGTTAAAATTTTGACGATCATTGACAAATGTGGAAGCAAACATTTCGGACGAAACCTTCACTTATTTTCAAGTTGATATTTTCCATTATATTTGGAATCTTTGAATTTATTGTGTATTGTGTGTAAAAATGGAGGGTCACTTTTAAAAAGCCCCTCATAAAAAAATTTAGTAGACTTAGATTAGGCGGTAGATCTGGCGAATTAATTGTATGGGGAAAGTATTGTTAAGAAACGTTCCAATATTCATTCAAAGCTGAGGAGAGGCTCCACCCTACCGGAACAAAATATATCCCGTTCGGCTGATCTAAGTTTATTGGGTCTTTTAATTGCATTGTTTGGCCACGAGAGTTTGTTTTAGTAGATCAAATTGATCAAATCCTGAATAATCTCACAATTCCTTCAAAGTGCTTGTTACTCCCAGATTCTGGGTGAAGCACATTTAAAATAAATGCGGACTTCTCAGAAGAAAAAAAAAACAATAGACGTCACTTCCATGAGAAATGGAGTAGATAACACTATCAGCTTATTGTCATCAAGGAAAAGCAATTTTTATTGGTTCCGGAGAAAAATGATATCTGCGGTTTTTCTCGAAAATCTGTCAATTTTAATAACTGCTATTACTTTTAGATACTTTTAGATCTGAACATTGCTTCAAATAACCATAGTTTTCTTTTTCTTTCACGGAATATTTTTCTTAGATACTCTATATTTTCTGAACTGTAGGAAAGCGACTCGTAGGTAGGAGGTGAGACGAAGGGTGAATATATTACCGCCCCCTCAGAACATTTATTTTAAATTGTTTTTGAAAAAGGTATAGCCAAGCGTCAAAACTAAAAAAAAAAAAATCGTTCGCTAGTGTCTGTTACAAAATTAAATTTACCTGGTTCGTAAGGTATTAATTTAATAACGAAGTTATGACTATCGTGCATTATTAACCATCATTAGCTACACTGTTATGGAAATCAGATTTGTGGTAATATTTACGGTAAAATAGTTTTTAAAGTGTTTACTTCAATTCGAATATTTTTTTATTAACAGCTGTTAAGTAAAAATACTATTCAATAACTATAAATTTTCAAATTCTTGATTCATTTTGTAGACGAGGAAAACAATGTCCCTTTAAGATTTCACCGGAAAAATTGAATTTTCATTTTTAGAGCTTCAGAGTGTCAAAGCACTAAAGAGTCAAAATTCAATTCACTTCTAACATTTTCGTTAGACTGTATATAATACATTCTTATTTACTGACGATATTGAATATAATGTGTGTATATCAAGCATTTTATATTTTTTATATTTTATCCTTCATTCGATCAGGTACTGTACTTTATTACATACATATTAAAAGCGAACAAGATATAATGCGAAAGCATTTTGCATCTTGTATGTACTACTGTTCGTAAGAAATCTATCACTAAGAATTCCACTTTTTATTGATAGAACTATGTATTTGTAGCAAGAATTATGGTTTAGAAGTGTGGTGGAGTTCAATCCATTGGGATTTTTGTACCTCTGACTATTTTCAAACACATATATGCTATATAATATAATGTTAACAACTCACAATGAAATTTTAATGCCAAATTGTACCATTTTGAAACCACTTTCAAGTTTGAGATATCGTTATTTTTAATACATCTTCAATTTTGTTTGGTTGTTTTCGTATTCATGAGACCATAAACAACAAAAAAGTTAACACTGTTTTTAGTTATGAAGCAGTAATTACATAACAATAATTAGTATTCAAGACTTACGAGAATGCAAGGAAATCGGAAATGCAATTGTATATTAGGTATTAGCATATTAAGCCATGTACGCTTGTACTTCCTATGACTAACGGTTATTTAGATTATTCTACATATTTTAGTTTTTTTTTATAAATGACTAGGTTATATGTATAATATATAATGCATGTCACGTCAATGGTTTAATAAAAGAAAATAAAATATTTGATATACTTACTTATTTAGTTATACGATGACATTCCAATTTTCTGAACGATAGTAAAAACAATAATAGACGATATTTCACTTTAGGTCGGTAACTTCCATTGTGTCACGGCTGTATCTATTTGCACTGCTACGGATAAAGCATTTAATGATATCCTTAGTTCATTAAAACCCATATCATCCCACGGAGTGTAAAACAAAAAAAAAATAAAATTAGTTTTAAATAACTTTATTAATGCGGCTAATAGATTAGTATTTGAATAATTTACAAAAAAAAAAATAGATCACAAAAAAACATGCTGGTGCGTATGTGCACCACTGGTAGGAACCATGATACAAAGTGTAACATAAAAAATAAAATAAAACCAATTTGACAATAAAAAAACGCCAAAGTATGTGCGAAATTGGACTAAATTGCCGAATATGCCGACTAAGCTTGAACAAAAAATAAAATATTATAATTTTTTAATATTTCTGACTGGTGCATAAATGCACCACTGGGAAGTACCGCTAACGAAAAAGAATTATTTTTTGTGAACTCCCTAAAACAAGTTACATGTAATGCACTTTGCACTTTTCGCAGATGTAAATAGTATGTTTATGACATACCCTGCACCTTTTTCTTGCTTTAGACTCATGCGATACAATAGTACGCTCATGCTGATCGTAGCGAAATTCATCAATTGTGGGGGGAACATTTCGCGAGACGTAGGTTTTTTCGATTTTTAGAAGATATAAAGCTATATACGATTTAAAATCTAGTTGCGATATTTTATCGTTGGCGATGTTATACAACTTCCAGGCGTTAACAATTGTACTATCCAAAGAATTACGAAAGACAGGCCACCACCACTTTTTCCTAAAATCCTGCATCTATAGCTTGCAATTCCATTGTCATGTAGGTCAACCCACCATATTCTTATTATATTCAGCAATGGCATGAGGTTGAATTACATATGTGTCCTTTTTCTCTTTCCTATTATATCGCTTATATTTATTGGCTGTACATTTATAGCATTGCTGCAAATGGTAACAGTAGAATTGTCGCTCCGGCGCACAAGAGAAATTTTGGTATTAGAGTGATATGCCGACTCATAGGAACCCCTCTCACGCTTAGAAAATATTTTTGGATGTTCTAGTGAAGAGTTCTGTATTCTGCTTTCTCTGATTGTACCTGTGGCGAAGAAACCTTTCTTTTTTAAATACCAAGACCTAACTCAGAATGTTTGCTACCACTAGCTCCTGTATACGGTAATGAATAAAACAAATATCCATCAGAGAAACAGAGGTACTAAATCTTGAAGCCAAACCTTACTGGCTTTCCTTTGATAAACATTTTGCAAGAATGCCTACCATGGTTGTTAGTAAATATTCCCCACTGTAATTTTTTGATTATATCTAAATATGGTCTTAGTTTAGCACATTTATCATTTTTGTCTAAGTTATTGTTATCTGAACAATGTAAATTTTGCTTTATATTTTGAAACCTATTTCTGCTCATACACTTTTTTATCAAGTGAATTCCCTTGTCCTCATCATTTGACCAATACAGGGCGTTTGTGGTAGTGAATGATATCCCGAAAATGATAATACGCCGATAAAGTTTAACAATTCATGTCTTTCTAGGAGAAAGTCAAAGCGATTATTGTCGTAAGCATATTTTAGGGAATATTCTATGAGCATATTCAGCACTTCGTCGTCAAAGAAACGAAAAAAAAACTTCTAAAGGTGTCTTGCCGAAAAGTTCTACCTTGATTCGTTCTTTATCAATAGCTTCGCTAGAGACAGATGAATGGGTGTAAACAATTCCCTCCTTTATCCATTTTGACACAGGCAAAGTGGAAATTGAGGTCGATGGAGCTAAATGTTGTTTTTTTGAAGCCAAATATATAAAACAAGTAATAAAGGCTATAATAATAACGTATATGCGTAATCTAAGTTCTTATATTACATATCGAAATCGTGTTACAATGTGTTTCAATAATATTGAATCACACCAGTGGTGCATAAATGCACCGCTCAACTATTTGTTGTAAAAATTTTGTTATTATTAATCCTAATAGAAAAATAATTTATGCTTAATAACGGTATACTAAAAGACATTACGCGTACATAAGCAAAAATTGTAAATCCCATTTGCAAATAGTGTTTTTTCACTATTGATTGGCCCCGTGTTACTAACTGATTTTTTATGTTATTTTAAGAGAAAATAAAACTTCATAATATTCATACTATATGAGCAGGTTTATTTTTTCCAAATATAATAGAAACTGTATAACACTTTTTGAGCCGCAAATGAAATATTAATACCGCTTAGTGTTGGAAAAAAAAAATTTAAAATGTGGTGCGCAAACGCACCACTGGGATGAGATGGGTTAAAACCTATTAATTGTATAATCTACATTGTACAGTAACACTTTAACAGCGTGTAAATGATAACCTTAAATTATATATTAGTTCACGGATATAATTTACAGGTAATCTTATTAAAAAGCTATAATTTAATTTTAAAATTATTTCCTTATAATTTGACTGACAAAAGAACTTGTGGGTAAATGATACACAACGTAGTAGACCTACTTACTATTAACATTCGAAGTGCTTTCACCGGATGGTTATTGTGGAGCTTAACACTAAAATTTACACGCATTAAACATAAAACGTTATATCTTAAAATGCAGCATTAAAGAGGTACCTTGAATTTCTAACAAGTAGGAACAACATCTGTAATGTTGTTGCCGTATTCGCTAGCAATTTCTCCTTCGGACGGCGTTATTATTTAGGTTCTTTGTTTCCCTTAGTATTATTTTGACGGACAATAAACCCACGAGTTTTCATAAACGGATTTGGTTATTTGAATTGAAAACTTTTGTATGCGGGAGAGATAATTTTCATTTTATTTATGTAGTCTATGCTTTCCTCGTACAATATGAATATCATTGGCAATGGAAGAAAACAGAAGAACTAACATGTATGAATACACACAATGCAGAATATTATTATACACAAATATAACATTAAACCATGTTGCTAACTGAAATTCTTCGGTGTAAAAAGTATTTTTTTCATTCCCTCTTTGATAATTTATGATGTTATAATTTGTCCTTTAAAATGTAATTCTCATTCTAAATCAAAATGGCGATCATAATTTTTTTGCTGTTTATAAGCACATTATCTTTTAACAACAATTAACACAAATAAACCGTCTTTATTTTTAGCAAGAATAATTTCAAGGTCTCATACATAGACAATAATATCTATTAGACTTGATGGCACGTGGAATAAAACACTTTTGATTTTAGAGATTAATTTTCACTTGGTTTCAGATCGCATCCTTAAATTATTTGCTCTCTTAGTATAATTATAGAAATAAATCCAATAAAAAGAATTCCAGTGGGTTAGATTAGTAAGATCTCCTGAATGAATTAACGATTCGATTATTCGTAGTCACTCTATCCTAGATTACGCATATGAAAGTAACCCCGTAAAAGCCACTGAGAATATTGTGATGCCACTTTTTCAAATCGGGTTGCAATAGTGCCATGGTTATAACCAACAGCTTCTTGCGGGTTTCGCCGTGTATCAAAACTTTCGCTCGACGTTTCGCTGTTCATACTGACAGCTTCTTCAGGACAACTGAACTGACACACGGCGAAACCCGCAAGAAGCTGTTAGTTATAGTTACACCGGCCGTGAAACTCTACGCAGCGTTAGTGCCATGGTTATTTAATGACAATATGATCACATGAAGACGTTCAAATATAAAGTAACAAAAAGCCTTGTCGCTTTCCCGTTTAGCCTTCCAGGGGATCCTGACCGATACGTTCAGTCATATAGCGTATCCTCACCTCTAAGTTCAGCCATGTAGCATATCCTCATCGCTACGTTCAGCCGCACTGCCTATCCTCATCGCTACGATGCTGGTGAATCAGCGAAACAGAAATTGCCTATTGTTGGCATTTACACGAGTAGCCTGATGCTGTGTAGTTCTATTCCAAAATTATGTTGCTTCCAGCATCATATAAGAAACCTAGAAATAATTGCTGTAGGCAACGACATCACTATGTATCCATTCTTTGTTAGTTTCCTGCTGTTGCTACTGTAACAGAAAATGCCAAAATAACATAAAAGCAATTATTACCACGACAAAGTTTGAAATTATATTAATATTAATTCTGTTAATTGATTAATTTTAGTTAAATTTCCGATTTTAGGCATATTTTTAGTAAAATTAATTGCTCATAAAAACTTTAAATTAAATCATTTTTGTATTCGTTTTAAGTTCTATTGACTTCATTTTAGATTACTTCCTTAGGCAGTGATATTAACTTATCTGGTTGTACATTTTCAAAGCAGTACTATTAAACTTTCTAGTATATTCTGTGAATTTAAAATGTTCAACGATTGATGGCATACATTACTTCGAACTAAGATATAGACGGGAAATTGCTTCATCCAGAGCTAGTTCAGCGAATAATTATTTAGTGTTTCAATGTCTTTTGTTGATTATTGACATTACACGTCACGGTTCCGTTAAAGTTTCGGAATCTCCTTGTAAAGAAGCAAATCCCTTCTCGGCCCTTAAATTTTGTAAATCCGTGTCAGGGTTTTCGTTATTTTAAGCACATTAGGAAACATACTGATTCCCTAGTGTCTCGCTTATCATTGCTCCTGCAAACCAAAATAAGTTCACTTAAAACCCTAACAAATGAGTGCTTGTTATAATTTCTTTAATAGAAATATCATTTTTAAGAGAACGTCTATAGTAGGGCAGATGTTTTTAAATCACTTTACATTTTACAGATGTAACATCGTACACCATGGCTAACTCCTTCTACTGTGCACAAGAAGTACCGTATTTTTATGGCTATAAGACGCACTGAACGATAAGACGCACTTCAAATTTATAGACGATTTATTGAAAAAAATATATTATGTTACCATTTGGACCATTAGACGCACTCAAAATTTGAGTCCATTTTTCTATGTAAAAAAGCGCGTCTTATAGTCCGAAAAATACGGTAAATACTAGTTTTAAATTTTTAGGGCCTGGCTACTTTGGACCCTATTTTATTGATAGAGCAGATATGGTCGCCTGCGCTCCTGCAGCATTATAATATCGATATATGTGAGATGTTTGAATCTAACAGAATATGTGTTTGCTTGGTTTTCAAGTTAGAACCGCGTCTTGTCACTCAGGTTAACAATATCACCCCTGATGATGTCGCTTTCGATTGTGGACGAAACGTAGGGCTAGAAGATCCAGGACGCAGTTCCAACCCTTGCAGCCAAGGAGTGCATAATATAAACAACGAACGCGAAACTCTATGTGTAGATTAAGTACATTTAATTTTTTCAGCACATTCAATTTCTGTTGGCTCAAAATTTTGACGGAAACTGTTGGCCCCTTTCAAAATCTCCCTTGTTTGGTCGTAGCCATTACCAAAATATCTACTGAATGATTATACTTCCTAATGCGTGACTGACCTTTCACTTCTTACTTTTAGAAAGTAAATAGAAAATAACTGAGGAAAGAAAATATAATTTACTGAGTAGAAAGTGAAATATCCCATAACAAAACAAACTGTTGCTCTGACCTGACTGATTTCTCCATAGGTTATAGGAAAGAGCATTTGCAAGCACCTCTGTCATAGTTAGTTTTAAATTTAGATTAACGACTTTTGTACAGTATTCTCCAACTACCGTTTGCATAAAAACGTAAATACAAAAATATAAATAAATACTCTAGCTGTTTCGTTCTTTATATGTATAACCCTCTGATTTCATATTTAGAATGCTCCATAATTCTGAAACACGTGCGGTGTCTGTATATGCTTCCTTCAAATCTATCACTAGGTGCATAGATGCACTTTTTGCGAGTCTTTGCTATTTTTCTTTACTAAAACAGTTCTATGGGACAAATGACATTACATCGTGTAATATATAAATTTATTTTGAATCGCTGTGATAGTAAGAACCATTTATTATTATGTCTGATGCTATTAGCTAACTGCATTAGTTGACCTTGCAACCAAATAAACCGGTTTAAATTGATGATCATAAAAGATTCCTACGTAATTTTACTCAAAATAACTACATACAAATATTTTTCCAAGTAAAGGCTTTAGATAGCTGAAAATTTATTCCATACTGTTATGAGGTTATTGCGAAACACAATAACAATACAGAACAATACGCATTGAAGGCAACATTACCCACATTAAATTTTATATGCGGGCAAATAACAATAACAAAGTTATTTCTTTTGATAGAACAGTGAAATATCTTGTTATATCGCCTGTGACTTAAATTAATTATATAATACATATTTTCCCAAATATTATATAAACATATTGTCAGATTGTTCTCATTTATTGAATGTATTATATAATCATGACACAGATTGGTTTAATAAGAAAAAAAAGTATCATCATATTCATTGGAACTGTCGCTCTGCAGTGTTGCATGATGATACGCATTATTAATATAATTACTACTAACTATTTGATCAAAGAAAAGCATCATTATCTCTCAAAAAAAGAAAAAAGGAGATATGGATTTATATTTGAAAGAAGCTCCTGTGTTCCAGAAGTTTTGATTTTGCAATGTGGTATTAATTATATGGAAGCTTCCAAGCTTAGTACTGCTTATTACAACGTAATAGAACGAACCTTAGATATAGGGGTTTGAAATGAAGTTAATTTGAAGAGAGAGGTAGGTACTTTCAATCTAAATATTAGATGAGCCGTAGAAAACGTGTAAGCTCGAGAAGATCATTCAGTCGTTTAAATTCAATTGATTTTGCGATGTCTTCCCTGTTGCCATGGGATTTCGTATCCACACGGTACTGCCACGAGACCTGCGTTAGATTTAAACTTGATAGCTACCGGAATATTTACTTTACTTTAGCTATCTAGGGCGGAATTAAGGTCAATATTATCACTGTGTGCTTGCTTTGTAAATGGAAATTATAAACCTCATATACCTACCTAGTTGTATGAATACATGTGTGCACAGTTTTGCTTTGAAGTAAAGTGTTTGTGTTTGCAGCGTAGGATTAACATTTATATCATTTAGTATTTATGTATATGATTTGGTTGGTACACGTAGAAAAAAGATTTGCAACAAAATAGATTTTATCACAGGTATTTATTTAAAGCAAATCATAATTAGTTTAGACTAATATATTCGACTATTTGGCGATACAATGATATTTTATCAGCAAAAATCAGTTGAATCAAACAAATATTTATTAAAAAGTATTAAGATATCATTCAAATACATGATTATAGCTATTTTGGGTCAAAAAGGTATACCGTTGCCAATATACTAATTAATTCTTAACGCAGAAATAGTATTCCTTTTATTTAACACTGAAATATTATTATAAATACCAATTTTAAAAAATTGTGATTTATGGTAAACTTAATAAGAAATCAAGAAGATGATGATCTTAAATATAGGTAACTATATCGAGAGCGCACTTTCAATTTGACGATTGCCGTAATAAGAAAAGAGAAGAATGAAGGATGCTTCTCTACTCTTCTCTAACTGCTACAAAATGTTATTATCACATTGATGTTTTCAATTTAAACTAATTCAATATAGCCCTCATTCCGTCTTCTGCGAGGTGAGGGGAACGATTCGTTAGACATGCATAATTCGTTTATTTTCTAAAAAGGGCATGGGGGCTGGGTGTTAGGGCATGGTCCTCAAATTTTATGACGGTTAGTAAGTTTTGATAGCGGTCAGTAATTTTATAAAAAAATGGAATATTATACGCCCGAGGAAACTATTTATTGTAAAACAATTTTAAGGTGGCAATTCAGCGGTAGTACACGCGATTTATTTGCAGTAGATTATTCCGGAAAATCAATTCCTAGCTCGACTACTATTCCTAAAACGGTCGGACGTTCTGAAACAATGTTTACATTAATAAGTAATAAAAATAAAAATGTCAGTGAACCCCAGTAGCCAACTATATTTATTTCATATTCCAGAAATATTTAGAAAATATTGAATCTATCTTGAATATTAGTTTAGTAAATATAGTAATTAGTAGTTATATTAACATAATATGTATAAAATATATTATAGAAAATATATTAGGAATACGTTTTACAAATATATATGTTATTATTTATTGCAAAAGTTTCCTCAATATATTTTCCTTAACTCTGCAAGAATATTTTGCTTTATATTTCTGTAAATATTTATTTCATATAAAAAAATAAAGGTTCAATTTTTTCTTTTGTACATTTGGTGGTTATTTGGAATGGTATAGTATATTTGGAATGGTTTAGTAGTTATTTACACGGTCGGCCACATTATGTAGATATCAATGCAACATCATTCTTATTTACACCACATGAGAGTGGTGTTCCACAGGTAGCGTTATTGGGCCATTGCTATATATAATTTATGTTAACGATGCTCCGAATTTGAAAATGATTATGTATGCGACGACACTTCAACTGTTAATTACAACCAAAAAGAAAGAAGACATACGCATGACAGTGAAATGTAACAATAGTTAAATAATTATTTTTAAGTACGCCTTACACTTGAATTGTAAAAAAGACTGTTTTTATTGAATTGGTTTAGTCCAACGTGCAAGGGATTCATCGCATTTGATAAGGGTTAACAGCAGGAGCATAGCTCAGTAGATTCAACAAGTTCTTGGGTATACATGTTGATGGGAATTGTCTTTCGGAAACCATTATCAGCCACTTGGTTAATTCAACTAAAAAAGTATTTGTTTTGTTATAAGTAGATTACGCCAATATGTTAACATGTTCGATTAAAGATTATTACTATTTGCTCATTTCGCAATCACGAATTTTCCCTATGGAATAATTATTTGGGGTTGCTCAACTGAAACAACCAGAGTTTTTAAAAATACAAAAAAGTTATGCGATTGATGAACAAAGTAAGCTTTAGAGCAAGTTGTAGATGTTGTTCCAGGGAAATGGGTATTATGAGGTGCCTTGTATTATATTATATATAATATATATATATGAAATTAAAACGGAAAAAATTCAGCTTACTGATTCTG
This sequence comes from Protaetia brevitarsis, assembly GCA_004143645.1. Taxonomy (NCBI): domain Eukaryota; kingdom Metazoa; phylum Arthropoda; class Insecta; order Coleoptera; family Scarabaeidae; genus Protaetia; species Protaetia brevitarsis. The sequence continues at coordinate 1,157,208 of RXPK01000257.1, forward strand.
ATGTTCCAATATGTTGATGAAATAAAACAAATTACTTGTTCCGAAATGAAACAAGAATTAGGTTTCAATAATTATATTTAATTAAGGCTTTGTACGTTTCGGGACCTTTGCAATTCGCCCCTTCTTCAGACCTAAATGATGGAAAATCACAATTTTACAAAATTATTAACTAAAAATAATGAAAGGGAACTTACAGTCGCCCAAAAATTACGGTACTAGAAACAAAATGGTGGCCTCATATCGACTGACGAAATTAAAATTTTTGTCTTGAATAGCTAACATTGGTCTTCTAATTTAAAAACTCGTAGTTTTGTCCCCTTTTACATTAAATTTTATCGCTTACTTCAAATTTAATGTGTGTTATTTGGGTTGTCCGAGTTTTTAAATTAGAAGACCAATGTAGCTATTCAAGAACAAAATTTTAAACTTCGTCAGTTCGGATATGAGGCCACCATTTTGTTTCTAGTACCGTAATTTTTGGGCGACTGTAAGTTCCCTTTCATTATTTTTAGTTAATAAGTTTTGTAAAATTGTAATTTTCATCATTTAGGTCTGAAGAAGGCTGAAGAATTTGCAAAGGTCCCGAAACGTAACAAAACCCTAATTAAATATAAATTATTGAAACCTAATTCTTGTTTCAGTTCGGAACAAGTAATTTGTTTTATTTCAATCTATATATATATATATATATATATAAATATATATTATATATATATATATTATATATATATATATATATATATAATAATATATATATATATATATATCAATTTACTTTTGTATGTTAGACAGAATTTGCATACGTTCAACAAATTAAATGACACTCATTCGTTATAATACCCGTAATAGCCATGTCTTAGAAATTCCTAAGCATAGATTAACCGCAAGCGAAAGAAGCCCCAGATATCAGGGTATTCCTTTTATTTAATAAGCTTCCAGCAGAATATAAAACGCTATCTTTTAGTAGATTTAAAACATAGTATTAAACATTTATTAATTACTAAAGCTTTTATTCAGTAGAAAGATTATCTATGGCGATCATAATATCTAATGTTATATGTGTTCTTACTGGGGTGTTATTTTGCATCTCTCTCTCTCTTTATTTCGTTTCTCATAAAAATAATTTACTGTACTGAATTATGTAATATTACGAACTTGAGATAGGTTTTTTAATTATTATTGACTTCTCCTTTTGTATCTAGGAAGGAATGTATATTTCTATCTTTATTTTAATTACAAAGTTTGTGACTTATCCTATACTGCAATGTAGTCTAAAAGGATGAAATAAAATTATTATTATTATTATTATTATTATAAATTAATAATTAATAGGTAAAATATGCATACATATTAAGTACCTATTTCAAATGATAGTTTAAAGATTAAATCAGATAATATATATCTAAAATTTTGTAGTTGGCATCTAACAATAAGTTAAGCGCTGTAACTTCTATTAATATATCTGCGTTTACGTAAAAGGTAATTATATTACGTACGAGCTAAAATAATTGCAGGGAGGTAACTGCCATATGCATCCGTTCACACGAAATCAGAAGCAGTAACATAATTCATAATCCAGAACGATATATACTTCTACTTTATCTAACTTTAGAATTCATTTTTTATTTTTTAATTATTTATTTTATTTATTATATTATATTTTTGATACAATATTAATTATTAACTTGTATACCTTCCCAAGGTATGTTGTTCTTTTTATTTTCCGGGAAAGTTTCATATAGCGTTTTGTTATTGATGTTGTACATTCTAAACAACCAAGATATGTAGGTTACTGTCCACAAATATTTTTAGTTCATTCTGGCAAATTAAATAGCTTTGTATAAATCCATAAAAAAAAAACAAATTTTCCCATAAATATTTTACAAATAATTGAAAAAATATCAAACTTACATCGATTTAAAGTATGCAATTGTATATTTTATTTATATTTAGTTAAAATATAAAAAATATATTCAAAAACCTCACGAAAAATATTTGTCAAATATATTTTTAAAAATATCCCCGGTATATTTGTGGCTGTTAGGGAAAAATTCAAGTTTGTGCAATAGTGGAATTAAATCCTAGTATGACATCTAAATCATGACGAGAGATTGTTGACGATGAATGAATACTTGAGTTGTTGTTTGGGCTATTTTCATCGTTTGTAGGATTTTGATGCTCTGACCTTTCGGCAGTTCGTCCACTGCCGTCATCAGGGTAGCGCTGAGGAAGGCTGTCTCTTCCCAAACACACTATTGCAATTAATTTGACAAATATGTCTGATAACCAATTTTTTTTATTTGTCTTGTGTGAGATTCGAACTCGGTCCCGAGATTCCGAATATTTACTAATCTAACAGTTAACCATTCAGCCATTGTCCTCCCGATTGACTGAATGGTGAACTGTTAGATTAGTAAATTTCGAGACCGATTTGTTATATAGTTTGCAATAGGGCCAAAGTAATGCTGGTTTACTAACAAAATGTAATTGTTGCTTATTAACTTGAATCTCACCATTCACGTTCTAAAATTCGCTGGGAATAAAAAAAGACGAAAGTATAGTAGAATAAAGAACATATTTATGTGCTAAAATATAATAGAAACATGTAATAAACATATTAACATTAATCGGTGTAAAGGAAATTCATATATAATAGTTCAGTACTTGTTTTATGATAATTTAACAGCTTTGAGCTGATGCTAGGATTTAATACTTATAGACAAGTTTAAGAACTGGGTTGGCTATATCTATGGTGGGTAGGAAAAACTGTGCGAGTCTAAAATTAAGGAATATTAGATAATGTCAAATGTATCAATAAAGTATTATAACACATATGTATACTAAAGCAATTAGTTTAACCACATCAATAACAAAACTTATACATTAATTGCGATATAATATTGCAATATTTTATTAATATATTTGAGATAAATTCCTTAATTCTTGACTGATACTGTTTTGCTACTCACCATAGATGGGTTGTTTTATACTTCTCTATTCTCTTGATAAGTTTTATTCTTTCTTTAATTCTTTAATTTAATTTTCTCCTAAATGTGAAAATTATTACGCATATCTTTTAATCTTTGGGCGCCATTTAAAAAACAAATGCTTTAATATACCTAACTAGGTGTGCTATCAATAATGTCCTTGCCTCATTACGATAAACGTATAGATACATACCTATACAGATGAAAGGTACTTTTATTTGTCCGTAAAAGAGCAAATGTACAATTTGTTTAAATTTACGTTCTATAAGTTATATGTAGCGTCATTTATATGCATGAGTTGTATTCGTTGGTTCGCTTACCTTCAAAGACTGTAATCAATTTGTCGGATCCAAAGCCACTAAGTAAATTACGTATAGGTACTTGCCATAATATGAACAAAACGCCTAATCTTGTTTAGGAATTCAGGAAGCACACCTTATACGCTATCACTATCTACTAATGCCTATAACACCAAACTGACGCTGCAACCACAATGCATCTCGTAAAAAATGTTTTTTTTCTCCTTTTTTAGCGGGAATGTAGTTAAGATATTGCCTCTCTGAACTTCATCAAAATATTTTGTTGCTTTGACCAAAAGCAAAAAAGAGTTGGTACTATAGTTATTCAATGAAGTTGTTCCTTATGAATATTTCCTTAAAATAGCAACGTGATATTGTGGTTATAGTTCTTTACTAAAAAAAATAATTGAGATGGCGAAACTGTTTATTATTGTAACATTGCGATTAATCTTCTAATCTAATTGAATTTTTCTTGAGAAAATGTGCTTTGTTGCGGCAAATAAATGGGTTTTTTAATGAACGTCTATGTTAGTTGTTTCCAATTATACGTGTTACATTGTCGTACCCATTGGAGAATGGGGTAGACCGGCACAATTTTGCTAGAAATTTCCCACAGAAAGGCTCTACTCCGATAACCCATTAAAATGTGCCATAGCCATAGGGCTGAAATTTAAGCGAATGAGTATTACTGTAAATACAAGAAATTAGCTCAATCGATGCCACCCCATTCGAGATATCAGCATAAGGGTGGAGAAATTGTTTTTTCTCATTAACTACTTAAACTATCACGTTCAAAAAAAGTATGTAAGTAAATATTGATTATGGACATACTATAATACATCAGAAACTAATTCCGTTTAGTTCAAAGTTATCATTATTTTCTCCTTTTGAAGAGCGGCTTCTTTGAGTTTGGTTTAAGATGCCAAGTTGGCTTTTTGTTATATTAAACTGTATACATTTAGGTTTACTATATACCGGGTGTCCAGCCTAAGATGCAACGGTCCATAGCCGATTTATTATTGTTTTTTTGGAAAAATGTTTCAAATAAATGTTGCCTCGAATCATATTCTACACATTTTAAAATTAGTTTTAGTAATGGCGGACTTCCGGTTGTATCGGAAGTAGATACTAACTTTGTTATTTTAAATGGAACACCCTGTATATTATTGTACTTTTGGATTCCTTGTTAAATTTAAATAATAATTCGTTAGGCATACATTCGGTTTCATTATTGCAGCCAGTCCCAAGCCTGGTGAAATGCGAGGGGAAGGTGGCCGGCGCTTCGCAATACGTATCTATCGTGAAAAACTGAAAAGTGGCGAATATCTCTAAAACCTTTGGAGATAGACACAATGACACTCGTATAAAATCGAAAGAAAATTAAATTTTACATCCATTTATGTAAAAATTGCTATACCATTCAATTTAGAAAAATCAAGTTATCCATGATTTTACAGTTCGAAAATTACAGAGCCCTATTTAATAATTCTGTAATTTAAACGCAACAATTTTAAAATAAAAGACGTGTGCTGTTTCATGATTAAGCGAAAAGTGAAAACCGCATCTTTCTAACTTTCGTATTTCCGGAGATATTTCCAAACACCACATACATTGCAAATGTCATTTTTTTCGAAAAACGTCATTTAATTCGGAAACGGTACAACTTAGCCCGAATGTATGCCTAACGAATTGTTATTTAAATTTAACAAGGAATCCAAAAGTACAATAATATACAGGATGTTCCATTTAAAATTTCAAAGTTAGTATCTACTTCCGGTACAACCGGAAGTCCGCCATTACTGAAACTAATTTTAAAATGTGTAAAATATGATTCGAGGCTACATTTATTTGAAACATTTTTCCAAAAAAACAATAATAAATTGGCTATGGACCGTTGCATCTTAGGCTGGGCACGCGGTATTTTTTTCAATTCTCTCTGAATGGTAGAACATGAAAGTAAAGCATAAAATCTCTTTCAATAATCTTAGTAGGAGCAATTTGTTATTGGTTACTTTATGATTAAAATAATTATCATCAATCAATTTCAGGATTATTTGTATGTATGTTTCCATCCCTAGGTAGAGTGATTCTTTGTTCAATTCTGAGGCGATAATCTTAATTCAAGAAAGTTATATTGTCCTTTCTTAAGTCACACTAGACCATCAAAACTTAAGGTGTACGACTATTTAGCAAAATTCGTTAAACTTATCTATGTAAAATCATTGTGGTGAAATTTACAAATGGAATTGTCTAAAATGCATTGACGTAACTAATCGATTAATATCAATACTTTGCATTTTTTAAATTAAAGTACATATGGCAACGTGATACAGTAAGGTTGCTTGTTTGAAGGTAAACACTAGTTGTCAATGTTTGACGTTTCTCATATACATTTAGTTGTTGAAATAAGAAAACATATGTATTGCGCTATTCTTAATAATGAACAATATTTACCTTTGGAGAATACGCTGACATGTATATGGTATTCGGATTTTGCAACGGAAATGCAAACTTGGCAAAAGAAGAATATCAAATGCGGTGACCACAACGATGACACCCGTCCACCAACACGTTCCGTTCGACTTTCGCAAATATTGGATGCTGTCTATGAAGATCCGACGTCTAACACAAGACAAATAACCCGGGAACTGAATATTCCTAGCAAAACAACGGTACTATCTCAGAATCGTTTGCGTCTATTTCATGCAAGAAAAGTGCAACCTTTGTATGTGAACGATAATGTGCACAGAAGAATGTTTTGTAATAGTATTTTAGAAAGGATTCAAGAAGAGCCGAACTTTTAATTGTATATTCTCTGGAGCGATGAATGCTTTTTTACGAGAGATGGAGTTTTTAATAGCAATAACTTTCATTTTTGGGCGGATGAAAATCTAACTGCCTTAGGATTAGGGAAATTGGCCATCAGAGAACATTTTTCATAAATGTCTGGCTTGGGATTTCAAACCTCCGAGTTGTTGGGCCAATATTTCTTCTGAATCGTCTAAATGGAATTGAGTACGTTAACGTTTTAGAAGACGTACTGGATAATATACCATTGAATCTCAGACGTAACATACATGCCTAAAGGTGCACCTGCTCACAATGCCAGAATTTCGAAGGATTGGTACGAACACTTTCCGAAGCGGTGGATAGGGTGTAACGGACCAATAGCATGGCCAGCAAGATCTTCCGATATTAATCCTCTGAACTTTTTGTTTGGGGTATTTTAAGGAAAGAGGTCTATGCAACGCCTCCAGCTAACGAATAGGATGTAATTGATAAAAATACGGCAGCAGTTCGACTAATCACCCTCGATATGAATGAAGACTACAATTATGTCTGGAAACTGATGGCTACTAATTTGAACAGTTGTTATAGTTTTTTCATATTATTTTTATATTTGAATAAAACTTTAACTATGTTAATATAAATTTTTTGCTAACTTGCGTTTTTACCTAAATCATAATAAATAACTAAATGATTACCTACTGTCACAGTATTTATCTGATTAGGTGTTGCCAAATTTACATTTCTTTTGAGCTGCTCGTGTGACTTAAGAAAGCACTGTACAACTTTTCTCAATTAAGATTATCGACTCAGAATTAAACAGAGATTTGTCTTACGTGGCGTTTGTCCGCATTTTTCTGGCCACCGTGTATAGTAAACCTAAATGTATACAATCTGATATGACAAAAAGCCAAGTTGACATCTTAAACCAATCTAAATAATATTCCTCAAAAGGGGATAATAATCACAACTTTGAACGGAGTGAACGGAATTAGCTTCTGATTTTTTATACAATGCCCATAATCAGTACTTGCTCATACTTTGAACGTGATAATTTAAGTAATTTCTGAGGAAAGATATTCAATTTTTCCACCATTATGCGAATAAGAGTTAATTTTTCGTATATGCAATATATGCGACAGTAGTATCCATTCGATATATCTCAGTTCTAAAGCTTTAGGGGCACTTTTCAATGGCTTATCGGAGTAGAGCCTTTAAGTGAAAAGGAAATCAAACTTAATTGAACTTGCTAATTCTATGCATAACAAAGATATCACCAGTTTGAGTTCGCAGAAAGGACCCAATTTATAAACAGAAAAGAAAATGAACGGCAATGGTGTTAGAGTTAAGGAAAATATTGTAATAAACAAACAGAGTTATTTTGCCAAAGCAGCTCAAATATGTGTAAAAATATGCAAAACATTTAATTTATGATTATATAAGTATAAATATGCAAAATAAAAGTAACCCTAATTGATTCTAAATATATTGTTGAGAACCAGTCCGCGATTATTATATTTTTAACCTTCAATTGCCGTTAACATAGGCATGTATGTTATGTATATTCATCGTGCCATACGGACAGGTAAGATGCTCAAAAATGCACAGCAACGTTGGAGTGTTATAAGAAGCTTGTTTCTACGTAGGCGTTCCTTACGTAAATGTTTATAAATACCTGTTTAGGAATCGAGGTTTGACCGCAACATTGTGTTGGAAATTATACACTAGGTGTTAATGTCTTGTAAAATTATACACCCGACAGTCGTGTCGCAGGGACAGCCAGATTAAATTGCAACTGTTATTGAAAACATTACAAGTTCATGACGGAAATAGCGAAACGTTTCATCATATTATGGGTTACGTCGTACGGTTAATAACTACATGGAACAAATCAAGTTATCGTTAAGGTTTGAATTATTAACTAAACATCCGCACGACCAGATGTTAAAAATATTGCTTTACAGTTGGCTTACTAAGATACAGGAAGCTGCTATTTGTGTATCATGAATTGCTGTCACTTAAGCATAAAATTATATTAATATAGAGTACGAGTTGTGGAAGCTTTTAATTAGTTATTCAGATGGGACTGTATTTATTTTAATATTGTTATTTTGCGTTAACGTTGCTTATTTATTTTGTTTGTGGAAATTTGCAGCCGTATCTCTGAAACGTTGTACAGTCCGAAAACACGGACAAAAATGCAAAATTTCAATAAGTATCTGCATTAATTTGTATGCTAGGGATGAACAAATTAGTCATAATCCCTAACATTTACCCTTCTTTCACCCGAATTGTATTTAAGAAAGACCTGAAAATTAGAGAGTCTTTTTAAATCACATTGTCTAGTGAAAAGTGTTTTGCTGCAGTGAGGTTTGATAAGGGGTTTCAAAGTGTATAAAAAAATATATGTTTGGGAGTTTTTTTTTTACAAATTGTGTACAGATATGTAGCGCATTTTTACTTAATTAACATTTGGATCTTTGTTCAAATAATATCAAAATTCAAATATGTTTTGCTCATGTTTGCGCACTGTAGAGAAAATGAAAAAAAAAATGATAGATGGAGCAAAATTTATGCAAAAACAAACCGTAATTTCTACTGTTCGTTTACAGAAATATAACCAGATACTTGTCAGTGGAAAGAATTTTTAAAACTCTTTATGCTAAGAAGAATACAAATCGCTTACTTAGTTCAGGAATTAGGAAATACCTTTGGAATATCAGACGATCAAGATACTATAAAACTACTTAGCGGTCGTGCTTGAAAAATACGTTCCAAGATTTTTGAGAAATTAGAAAAGTGTGCGCGAAGTAAATAACGCTTTTTGAAAGAAAATGTCTTATGGTTAAAGTTTGAAGTGGAGCTTCTTTGATGTGTGTCTTGTTTTTCAAGGCTGTTCCCCACACCGGGAATGCATAAAGTACCTGGGATTGAAAGATTGCGTTGCCTCCGTCCTCTCTTTGATATATCCCTATATAGGACCAATAAGTTCACATCTATCACCGTGGGAAAAAATATTACGGTTTGGCGTTAATTTGCGCTACGTCAAATATTTTAGTTGCTTGATTTTTCCAAACTTTGCCAGACGAGTGACTACGCGTATTTAATAGAACAGAAATTACTAGAATTTCGTGTGAATTCTTTGTTCAGATATGAGGATTGACTATTTTTCTAGACATTTAGAAGCGTCAACCAATCAGAATTTTTCCCTCGTATAGAAATATAGAAACTCCAACTATTCTAATACAGTATTGCATTCTACGCACCACTGCATTGCACGTGTATCTGTTTTCGTGTTTGATTCTCCGTATAAACATTATCAAACAAACCACCAAATGTGATGACTTGCAAAGTGTAACCTCGTGTTATTAAACGTTAATTCCAGTGGGCATAAAAAAATTCAACATCTTAAAGATGTATTGGAACATCTATTTACGCAATTAGTTTAGACTTGAATCAAATAGCATAAACATTCACTTAATTTTATAATGGTTCTCAAAAAATCATTTTAAAATTGGTATGTTTAGTTGAAACCAAAACTTGTGAATGAGTGGTTTTGCATATTTATAATTGAGAAAACGTCTTAAGAGAGAATATTATAGCACTAAGAAATAGGAGTTGCATATTAAAAAGACGTTGTGTTAGAAAATGGTGTTAAAACACCCAATAGATCGCATTCATTTAGTTAAACAGCTAATAAATTTGTCTAGTCTAGATCAAATAAAATGTGACTAGAAGTATTTTATAATTCCACGTGTCAGTTGGACAAAATAACCTCTTAGCAATAGACAATACTTGACTATCTTTGCTCGTCAAATTTAAACTTCTATAGTTCTCGACAAAATAACACGAAAAGAGTGTGGACCTCTTCTGACTATTAAATTAGTCAAAAAAGTGTTAAAATTTTCAACAGTGTATGATCCAAGTTCATCCCTAGGCACTTAATTTCTCTCTTTGGAAGAAACCTACTGCCGGCCAACTCAAAGCAGAAATTCCACCTCTTGCGCTATATATTTTATATTTATCCTTACATTTTAACTCACTTTAACTTAACTTTAAAAATAATTTCTTTCTACCACTTAAAATGTTTGAATATTTTGCAATAATAACTTAATACGATCTTAGAAGTTTAAACTTTTTGGCTGTAAGTACTTATATTCATCTATTCATTTTCACTATATTTTGGTATATATTAATGTAGATTCTGGCTGAAGATGGCAATTCGCCGAAACTTATTCTAGTGTAAATTCAATGGTGTAAGGATTAAGAGGATTTTATTCTTTTTACCCACTTACAATTTAACCTTACAATATGGACCAACTTACGCATGCGCTGCATAAACGACCAAGGCATGATGCTTCACAGAAACACACAAACTTTTATTTCACTTGAGGGTCATTTTATAGAAAATCAGTAGGGATTAGTATTATACTGCTTGCACTGATAACAGTATCCTTTTTATTTAAAAGGAATTGCATTAAACCAAAAGTTTTTGCGTTTTCTATATGACCAATATGATTTGATGTTTCCTTGTAAAAGGAATACCTATAATTTTGAACCCACGCATTTCCTCAGAAATAATATATTTTTCGTTGTAGCAGTTTATTTTTTTAAGTGAAAGATATTGATAATTGATTCAAGTTATCTTTATTTTGAACTTGAAAACTCTGCACATTAGCAGAAATCCGTAAGCATTTTGAATCAAGAGGTTTTTCATTTTCTTATAACATTTATTCACTTTAGACTAGTTTTACCGAAAAGCGTAAACACAACAAAATGTGATCATTTCTGATTGAAATAAAAAGAATTATTTCCAAAAATCCACGCACTTCATATTTATCATATATGGAGGATACGTGGTAAGGATGCTGAAAACCACCGAGTCTTTGCCCCTAGTGTTGGGAGTTGATCGCAGCGATTATCTCAGTAGACTCCTATTAGATATTTCTGATAAATATACCAGGTTAGTATGTTGTCATCGTATATTCCACCCTATTTGTGCGAAATATATTCTGTTACTGGAATGAAACAGGAGATGTGCCATCTATGCGACAATTTCTGTAATACACATAAGTATATTTGCTGTACTATGGGGAGACATCTGCCATAAGAAAATACTATTATATTGTTTCAAATAAACTTACTAACCAAATTATTCGCTTAAATACAGGAATATTTTTTAATATTAATTCAATCAAGTAATAATTTATTAACCAAATGCGTTAACAGAAAACGAATTTCTTCCGTGGATAACAGTTTTAAACGTTCAAACACAATATATTTCTGTAAAGTGCGTTGGCTTATAGGTAATGCAACATTAATTGAAAAGATTCCAATTGTTCCTGAAATTCCTTTAATCTGGCGCGAAAATATTTATCCTTGTTTACTATAGTTTGTGTATCTGAGATTTATGTACATGGGAACATGCATAAAACTAAAATACCTTCGCGTAAAAAAGCACTCAGCTTGCATGCAGAGGCTTGCATTTTTCCTTAAAAGCCAAATGTTTTAAATCAATGTATTCATGCGTGTCCACGGAAATAAACTAAAACGTCGGGTTTTTTTTATTTAAAGTAAAGTTAATATAATAATAGCTATACAACATGTGAATGTGGGTTGTTTTAACTTAAACAGAAATTATACAGATATAAAATATTAATCAAAACTGAGATGCATTCCATTTAATTAAATTACGCGTTATTTTCGTCCAAAAGAAAATAGTTTTCCGACAAAACAGCAGGCTACTTTCAAACAATATAAACACTTTTCTGCGAAAAGGTATCCTTTTCGTTTAACATGATAAAAACCAAACGTTATAAAACTTTTCATTTAATGCAATCTCTTTCTCATTGTACAAACTACATTTCGTTTAGAGTTTTAGAATATGTCAAATATAAACTTGCTCATTAATCAATGTGCACCCGCAATAATAGATACGCCTGGCATGGGCATTTCCTGAAAAACGGTAGAGTTAAAACGAGTTTGGTTATCGTTATCCAAGTGATAGATAAGGAAAAACAAAAATGACGTAAAGTAATTGAACGGAAGGTAACTACCGAAAGAAAGTTTAGGGTTCGGGTCGCCGAAACCTTCTGTTGGAATGACGATTCAATCTGATGCTTTCAGACAGTTAATCCTATATTCTCCTGGATCAATACAATTCAATCGCTTTCACCACGTGAGGGGATATCTAGCCACGTTGGTTTTAATAGAAGGTGTGCGCAAACTTCTATATAATATTAAAATTTTAGGTGCGGATTATGTAAATTTGTACACTCTTTGCGTGCTAAGCACGGTCACGTCTTTTAAAACGTGATATGCTGTTTTAACAGTTAATCACTTTTGTGTTATACATTCACAAATTAAATGCATGAAATTATATATACTTACTTTTTAATGTATTTCGTTTATATCGTTGAGAATTCGCGCATCATAAAATAAACGTGTTTACTGCTACATCATGTGTTCGTCATATTTCTATAATTAAAATCAAGTACAATTTTTTGCAATAATAATAATTAAAATTAAGGGAATATGTGAGAAATTATAGATACACAGATTAACATTGCGTGCATATCTGTCGGGAAATAAATTAAGCGTTGTAACCTGTAGGGTATCATCGTCGCTGTAATGTTGATCGTACGCGGTGATAAAATTTGCTATTATATTCAATGAAGCTTACTTTTAAGCGCTTAAGGTCGCGCGCTTAATCTCAGAGAAGTTTGTGGTGTACGGGGTCAGGGACTGTAGATAGTGAGACAGATCACTTACATCAATTATGTCAATTACAAGAGTAATTTTTATAAATAGTAGTGACGAGGGTGTAGGAAGCCTTAAACTAATTTGACGGTTGTTTTCTTTATTGCTTCGACAACGATGGGAACTCTTGATCGCGTTAATGGAACTCACATTACATAAACATTTATGACAATCAGTGTTAAGTACCTACATATATGTATTATTGTCTATGTGTACTTTAAATGCTACGTGTGACACTATAGTAACTAAGGAATATTGACAATTTCTAATTAATTTTCGAAAAATTAGCGGACATTTGACAAACATGTACTTCATAGAGTGTTTACAATATGGGATAAATAAAAAACCAGTAACGTTGAATTATAGTAAAAAGATTACTTTAATGAGAGTAGGTACTTTATGTAATTCAATTGTGTGGAAAATATTTCATATGCTGATCTTTCGTCATAATTTTGTTAGGATTAGTGATAAGTGAAATGCGGTAGTAAGCATTTGCTAATCGGGGTCATTTTAAATTGTAATTTATTTATTCAATTAAAAGCTATCAATTCAGTACAGATTTTGTTGAATTAATGGCCATATTCAGGTGAATATTGAAAATAATAGAATGTAATACGTATTTCTACGATAGTACTATCTTGGTGTCATCCTAGACTCCAAATCTTACCTGGACTCGACAGCTTTACAGGCTTAAAATCACATTCATGTCGTTTAGAAGAGCTCATGGTAAAACATGATGTGCTGGATATACATCACGGAGGTCAGACCCATGATCAGTTATGCGTTTCTGATATGTGGACAAAGATGCAGCAGCAAACTGCTATGGCTGAACTACAACAAGATACAGAAGCTTGGGTGTTCAGAAATAACAGAAACAATAAGCAATAGTCCTACAGCAATAATGGTATGCTCCTATACCACCCTCCTCTTCATTTGGTGATAATGGACGAGGCAAGAATGGAGCACCTCAAATTGCAAGAACTACCAAGCGGCAGATATGCAGGATTGGGACAAAATAATATTGTCCATCATGTGGAAGGCAATTTTTGGAAATGAGATCAGACCACGTGATTTCGACATATCCTTTTAACAGAAATTTCTAGGTAGAAATCACGGATTGGAATCAATCCAATCACAGAGGTTCGGAGAATTGATGTGATTTACGGACGAAAAAACCGAAAGCGGAATTGGAGCTGACATCTACAGCGGGATAAGCAATATATTGATCACCCTTCCACTAGGAAAATATGCCATGTCTTTCAAGATGAATGTATGTATATGTACATATTGCAAGGGTAATATTACGCTGCGACCTAAAAGGTCTATTGTGTACCCTGTTCTTGCTGTTTTACAGCTGGCCTTTCAGAAAGTGTGGAATTTAAAGCCCCCAGAAATTTAAGTCTCCCCTCTTTCATGTGTCCCCGGTGCAACACTCTTGAGTTGCACAGTGCTACGCAATTTGAGAGGGGATGAATGCCATCCTGTTCCCCAATCTGCTGCAGTCGTTTTGCTTCTCCCTTTGTTCCTTCCTTGTGAGGTTACTCCCACTTTGGAAGTGGAAAACTTTATGGAGTATCCTTGCTCCAATTCCTGTTTATTAGCGGTGTCGTCCCGCTAATAAACTTCTCCTCCATGGTTTGATCCGACGAGTAGCTAGAGAAGAAAAGGTCCACGTCCACAGAGCCCCGCATGCAGAGGTAAGGCTAAATACAATGGGTTGCGCCAGATGCCCCAAGGTTGAACTAGTAGACTGGTCTTTTATCCAGCAACGCATTCCCATAAGCCTTATCGTCACCTTAGGATTCAGTTTTTGTTGAGGTGTCTCCTCTCCGTCGTGCAGTTAGCAAGACCCTTCATCCTTTCGGACCGTGGTTTAATATGGGGCTTTCAAACATGCATCATTGGTGGAACCCTGTGCAAGCCCTTAGCCACGACACGACAGCTTGGGAGGAGGGAGTGTGTTACGGCAACGGTCTCATTCACCATGCTCCGGTTTTAAGCAGAGAGGACGAACTTATAGCCGCCACTAACCATCTCGTCTTGAGCGAACCCTGACAAGATGGACTTTCCCCCATCCACCCGGGGTGGTGGACGCGCCTTGTACGTACTCCCAACCCCCAGGTTTCAAGCAGAAGCATACGCAATGTTGCATTGTGCAACTGAAATCAATCAGAGGACTTATGAAAATAAGAGTACCTACATTGCAACAGACAGCCAGGCAATGCTGAGGGTTAATGATCCCTAGATCGAATCAAGACTAGTTTAGTATTCGGGAAATAAATAATCTGACAGACCGCAATAAAGTCACTTTGCTGTGGGTGCCCGGACATTCAGCAATCGAAAAAACGAAAAAGCCGATTTAGCAAGAAAGGAATCATCTGCTTCATATATATCTAATGTCTTATATTCCCCTACTATACTAATAAGGGTGCAGTAACAAAAAGCCCATGGCACCATACTCATCTCTTACCAACTTGCAAATTGTAAAAGGAATCTATATAAAATGTTGACGATTAGTTAGTTAGAGTTAATTTATTTTAATATGAATTATTGAAACGCAAATGTTAATAATCATTAAAGAAAACATACATAATTGTTTCTTTACTGTATGCATATCCTTTAAAATGCAAATACTTTAATTTAAACTCTACCGTTAATGATTTTATTAGCTACTTAATATGTAGCTTACAATCAATTTCAAATATTATCTTATGTATGTACCATTTTTAACAAATTATTGAAGCTTTACAAATCTTCGATTGTTTATGCAACCGAAACTACAAGTACTGCGTACACAGCAGTGCGTAATTCAGAATTGTTTGCAAATAATTTGTTATTACTGTTTCAGTGCGCTGTAGCTCGGATTGCATTAATAATGGAAGATTTGTGGAGCTTAAATTTGCATTTATTTGCTAAGATGGTACATATTACATAAACTTACTATTTAAAAAAAATAAACATATTATTAGTAATTTTTTTTTGTATAGGACAAACACATGACAACAATATGAAGTAATGTAGTTTGACGCTACATAATAAACAGCAAAGAGAAGTAAAACCGAATAACTGACAGATGTGAAGACAGCTTAGAAGGATCACAATACTCATTTTATGATGGAACCTTATACAACTTGCCGTACTTTAAGTGTTTAATACATGTTAATATATTTGTTTATGATTATGAAGTGCATATCAAAATGATCTACGTATGTTTACTTCTTAAAATTCATTTAATAGTGAGTTGAAGCCCAAGATGAAATTAATTTTTCTATTTCTAACTCTAACACAGGTTTTCGGGTTTAAAAGCAAACACTTTATTAGGACGGAGATTTTTCCGTCTATCGCGTGACGGATTCAACACTAAGTTATGACGCAAAACAGGTACGACTACTAATGTTGCCAAAATACTCGAGGCAGCAAAACTCAATAATATAGTTCGCATTGCTATCTTTATGAACCTGAGTTTAATGGCAATCAGTATTGTTTTACTTGTACTAATATATGCTTGTAGTTAGATACAGACTATAGTACAAGTAATACGTACTTACGAAATCAATAGTTGATTACTATTAACAAAGAGTTTGCGGTACGCCTGTAAATAATACCGTTAATAAGAACAGCTATATACATTAGTTATGTTTGTTGTCTGACCTCAGCAGATCCATGAATTGTCAAGCGTTTGTTTGTATTTAGATCCGTATTTGGCGTGTTGTTTGTTAGAGCAAGCAAACCAGTCACAAAAGGGTTGCTCTCCTGCTCGCGTCCGACGTCGACATTTACGAGGCAATTGTGCAACATAACCTACTCGCACTAACACCGTGTTGTAAAATGTCGTTGTAAATTTAATCTGATTTATTAACTGCATCAATATCACGAAATAGATAATAACGATACCAATGTGATTGATTAAAGAACGATCATTATATTTAAAAAATTCATTTGGTAGGTACTTAAATACTAGTATATGATGCATTTTTATGTATCGAGATTCATTAATTTGAAAAATTATGGTTTACTTTTTCTGTCATAATAGCGCTGACAATCTTGACAATATAAATAATAAAATTAAGCGTAATTGCAATCGAGCGGTTGTTTGTACCATCTTTAAATCCAACTCTGAGCGCTCCAAGTTACTCTGATGACGTCATAATACTGTCTAAGCAGCACAAACTAGAGCACTCTAATAAGGACTTGCATTCAGAAACTCCGGGTTAATTGCAGCATTATTGAAGAAAATAGTTTAAAGTAAAACTTTATCTATTGTAAATGATTTTTTATTAAACAGTTTACTTAAGCTATTTTTCTTAGTGTATAGCATTGAATCAATCGGTTCCTTTAGATATATGCAATATATGAAAATCGATTTCCGAAACGGTGAAGAGACTCATCTCATATGCGATTCCCCTCTCTAATAAACTTAAAGTATTGATGTATGTATGTTCCTATCGATACATATCGAGCAGTTTACTTTGGAGTTATATTCTAGGCTTTCTGAATATTAGTGTATAAATAAAATCTCATTTCCTAGCAATGATAAACTTGCAGTACGTTACTTTTAACTAAAAAAGGAGCTTTCAACTTCATGTAAAATTCAAAACTCTTGTATACGTAAATATATACATTCGTATGAACTACGCTGAACCTTATTAATTTTTAAAATTGCTTCAATCGTATACTTACATTACAGGGAACCAGTTCTCGAAATAGCTTTGCTGTATTTTCTTAGGTATAAGATTTACGCGCCTGCTAATCTACACCTACATAACTGTTGAACTGGTTGAAAAGCGTTCGCCTGTAAAATAAGCTCTTGGTGGTTCAATCTTCATATACATTTCTAAACAACAATCATTCTTTTTTCTTTTTCTTTAAATCTTTCAGTCTATAAGATTTTTAAGCCGTAGTAGGTACATTTCAAACAATTTATCGGTATTATAGACACTGTTCCTTTTAGTTACTAATTTATTATAAATTCAATCAAGGTGTAAAAAATCATGTGATTTAGTTTTTTTTCTGTTATACTTTCTAAAAATTTTATTATTTTGGTGATCACACGAAGTAACTATTAAAACAACTAAACTGTCATTATGGTTGTAGTAACGAATAAGTTATTGCGATTCTAAAAAAATTCAAGCTCATCATGTAATAATGTATGCATTGTTAAATTATGCATAATTTAAGCTATAGGCTTCAAGTTCAAGTATTTCAAGGTTCATTAAATATTTAAAAATCTTTTATATATGATTTTGTTCTACGTTTCTAATATTTTCGATGTATCTTAAGTTTTGTATAAGTATTGATCCCAATGGCAAAATTACAGAAGTGTTACTTCTTTGAGTTGTGCAATAAGATAATTTTAAATTAATTGAATTAATCCAAACCAGAAGTCTGAATTCCTAAATATATACATTTTTAAATTTTATAACAAGTGGTAATTTGCTAATATTTCTTCACAATAAAAAAATGTTTTGTATTAGTAAATTAACATTTTTTTTTCCCATCAAAACAATGTGCTAATATTGCGTAATTAATCCTATACCCTTTTATTGCAGACGGACCCTAATACTGCGTTTCTACGTGCCGCACGAGCAGGTCAACTTGACAAAATTCAAGAATACTTGGATTCTGGTACCGTCAGAGACATCAATACGTTCAATTCCGTAAGTCAGTCGAGTTGAAATTACACGTTTCGTCAATTAGCACAATTGACGTACTTCGTAACTCGTTCATTATGTTCGAGTGAAATGCGCATTCCGCAGGAAAGCCGAAACGAGTTCAGAACTCTTTAATTTACAGAACGGCTTGAACGCTCTACACTTGGCTGCCAAAGACGGCCATCTAGACGTAGCCAAGGAACTATTGAAGAGAGGTGCGATCGTAGATGCGGCCACCAAAAAAGGGAATACAGCTTTACATATAGCTTCACTCGGTATGTTGGTGTCTTTGGACCAAACTGTTTCACTTTGTAAAGATAATAGACTTGTTGCCTAATATCTACGGTATATAGAATACAGTAATTGTGGGGTCAATTTAAATTATTACAATAAGATTACATGAGACACACCAGTAAATAGAGAAAACCAAATTTTACATTTTCTCCTTTAAAATTGTTTTATTTATATGACTTTGGTTTTATTGCATGTAATTAACTATGGTGTTAACATTTATTTAAACTAACAATTCTGTTGAATTTTTGACGTTTGCGTACCTATAATAAAATCAGATAATTTATAATATGTTTTATCGATATCCATACAACAATATAGGTATTCTGGGTTGTGCCAAACATTAGTAAACCACACACAATTTTCATTTACATTTTTAAATTCGTGGATAGTATGTCAATCATAATAAACGTATTGTTTTTAAGTTTTTGTCTAAGGTCCAGGGGATTGTGTAATTATGTTGATATTAAAATTACACAAAGGCAATTCGTGTTCAATCCTTTTTTTTATTACTTTTCAAACCATCATTGGGCTAAAACGTCAATGTTTGTTCCTATGTAAGAATGATGTGTCGAAAAAAATTTTGTGGGTTGCAATAAGAGGAAATTAAATTTTTTTAAAAATTACGTTTATGTGTGTTTTTGTTTTTTCACGTTCCATCATTTTTAATTTAGTTTTTAATTACTTTAATTGTTTTGAAGAATTTAAAATATGTCCTTTGAAATTTAAGAAAAAAATGATGATGAAAAATATAAAATTTAAAATTTATCCTTTGAAAGTTAAAAAAAGAAATTATGAAAAAATATAATAATTTTTTTTTAAATTTCAAAGAACAAAACTGCACGGACCCAAATGTCTTGTGAGAAGAGAGAGAAGAAATCTTAAATTTTAAATTTTTCATAATTTTAAATATATATTGGTTTTAACATGTTTAACTTACTTATTACTTTTAAATTTTTGCCTCTGCTTAACAAGGCTGAAGATGGTTAGTCAGACGAAACATGTTATCCAGTAATTATATGTATACGTTGATTGAGTTTTTTTACACGTTGGTTTTCTTATCATTAGACATCTCTCAATTTGGATATAACCATGTACCATATAATATCGTATTTATTAAGTGAAAAAAAACTGCAGAACTAATTTTTGAGTTTCACAATCCTCAGAGTGAATTGCCGAGTTGAATAAATTCGCTAAATTAGGCGAATTTATTAATTATTAGTTATTAATTATTAGTAATGGGGCCGTGTCCTTTCGTCCGTTCTTACGATCTTCTTCCACACCATTTTAAGAGGCGAACTTGATATGCCACCTCTTCTGAACTAATATGTTCTCAGAATTACATAGTGTTTTATTTCTTGTTATTTATTGTTTGGGTATTTTTATTGCGATTAGTGGCAAAAATATTTATCAATACTGAATTAATCCAGGTTTAAATGTTCTTTAAGAAATTTACATTATTTTACTGTTTCATTTCGGTTTTTGCATTTACTTCTGCTATGCGATAGTGCGTCAATCATAATTATATTATCAAGGTATGGATAGTAATCAGTATCAGTACATCAGTAGTTATCGAAAGTTATCAATAGTCGCAACATTGCATTGTATAAGCGAAATCAGTCAGAGGGTTTTTGAAAATAAACGGATCTATAATAACAATAATAATTATTATTATTTATTGTCATGACTAATTACATTTGGTATCGACATTGTCATTCCTGTGGATGTATAACTTGATAATAATCATAAATTATTAAACAATACACCTATCTTAACAGATTTCCAAAGAAATGTAAAAATGTAAATGGGACAGTAATCACATTAAATGGTATTTAAATCCTCGTAACAATAAATATAAGCCAATATCTTTGTCTTAAATATTCATTAGTGAGTATACACTTCCATCAGCTATGTTTTGTTTGCTCTTTAAATTTAGTGAATTTGAGTGTTTTATATGTAATTGAATTGTTAAATGCTTTTATGCTATTATTTTGGGCTTTTTCACTAAAACTTAAGAGTGTTTGGAATTTAACTATATGCGCGTTCGCGTATTATAAAACTGTGTATCAAGTCTGTTCCAATATTTCATTTGTTTTGCATAAACCAGCAAATTCCCAATAACTATACATGTACAGTCATTATACCCATCTCTACAAAATGTTCTGCACTACTTCTAGATAACACCTTTCATTATACGAATTTCTTTTCTGTACACGACCCTTATAGAATATACTGGCTCCCATGCATTATCACATATGAAATTATGCATGAAATGAGAAAAATAACACATTTTTAATATAGAGCCTCTACTACCACCCTCAACTATCAATACAAAAAAATTGTGCAATTATTAATAATAAATTATGTGTTTCATTATAATCCTAAAATTTTTTTATTGTCACCCTGAGCATGCTAGTTTTGTCTATTTTAATTATGAGAGCATTCTATCCCCTTTTGTAGTTAATTTTGTCATAGTTTTTGTTAAATTTAAGTGTAGATCATTATTTTTAAAATATATTATTACAAACAGCGATAATGGGGGCACTAGTGAACCCCAAGATACAATCTATACTGGTTTGGGAATGTATTTGAGAACTGAATAGTCTTATAGCCCGCAATAAGCAATCATGAATAGAAGGAAACGAAAAAGTTTATGAGTTAGCAAGAAAGACATCATCTGCTTCATATATAGATCCAGAACTTGTTCTAGGAGTGTCTAAAAACACAGCACGAGAGCAGGTAAGAAATTGGGGCAAAGAGAAACAAAAAGTACATTGGAATAGTACAACCAGACAAACTCACCTTTATTAAGGGACCATCAAAAGAGACGGCCGAAGAACTACTGCAGCTCAATAGGGATCGTTTTCACATCGTGACAGGTCTTCTAATAGGGCACTGCACACTGAAAGGACATCTACAGAAAATTGGGATAAATACTGGAGATACCAACTGCACACTGTGTAAAGCCAAACATAAACCCAGAGGATTACTTCGATCAATCTGTCAGAGACCTGTACAGATTAGTGCAGGGTACTAGAATTCTGAACTGACTGGTGTAGTTTAATGGGCAAAAGAAATGGTAGACTAAATACAAAAAGCCAAGAGGCTACAGTGTTTCAGGAGACACCAGTTACATCGCTCCCACAAAAAAAGTCGATAGTTAAAACTATCGATAGTCATCGATAGTCGCTACCGATTTCGCCCACCACTATGTAATTTAAGTTGCAACCTGTTAGCCGGGTTGCGACTATGCCCATATCGAACCGTGTGCAGTGTTCAAACCCTTTTATAATAACCTTTGGAAGATCTATTTTTCAAGGCATTTTTCGATAGTGCTGTAATTGTTGATTATTTCCTTTGTCAGGAAATTTATACTTAATTCAGAACACTTTTTCTTTGCCAATTTCCAAGAGTAACCCCTGAGGTTATTATTAGAGCTTTCAATAAACAAATTTAGTTGTAGATCTGAAGAGTAATACTCAGTGAGTATCTTGTATGTTTCAATCAAAATAGTTGAAGCCGATCAACCCAAGGTAAATCTGTTAACTTAGCAAGTTGGATGACTATCCGTTACACATTTTCAATCAGTTTTATACCTTTAACGAAGAAAGGGTTTCACACACCCTTACAATATTCCGATTTAGATAAGTTTTACAGATTTTGGTAATTGGATAGATAGATCTATCAGTAAATGCTCCTTGATAGGAATACATTAAAGTGTTAGTACCTTTTACTATGCTAAATATATGTGCTCTAATATAGTTGCTAGTCCTTGATTCTGTTGATCATAGTTGCTAGTCCCAAATCGTCTAATGTTAAATAATTTAAATATCTTTAAAAAAAAAATTCAGCTGCATTATGGGATTGCAGTATAACTTACTGTCACCTGCGAAAAACGAATATTTCTCATTATTTTGAAATATCAGTCGCTAGTATACGCTATAAAAAGTAATGGTCCAAGTGTAGAGCGCTGTGAACTCCACTCACAATCAATACTCCAAACTTTCTACAGTAACTTTCACTTACCCTTACCATGAGTATGTGATTACGTAAGAAACTAGCTATCCATTCCAGTAGATTTTTCTTACACCTTGATATTCTAGTTTTAATAAAAGCTTCTTAAGCGGACGTCGAAAGCCTTTTCATAATCAAGGTAGATAGCATCAATCGGATTATCATTATGTATTTCCTTTGTTTATTCCTTCACATGGATTGGTTGTTATAGTTGAAAGCCATGAGGACTATTGGTAATTAAGAAATGCTTTATTTCTGGGACAATTACTTGTTTCACAATTTTATACGGCTTGCATGTTAGACTGATCGGTTTGTCATTTTGTGGGCGGAATCTACCCCCTTTTTCGTATATCGGGATCACGTAGGCCTGTGCCATTTTACCAGCATCATCTTACCATTAAGTAATGTTTGAAAGGTGATAGTTAATATTGGATTTATTCTGGGCAAGAAAAACAGCGAGTGTGACATCTGAGCCAGGGCTAGAATTTATATTTAGGCTTTTCGGAACTTGAATAACTTTCTCAATGATAATATAAATTGTTGTTAATTAACAACTATTTATACTTATTACTATTGAGAAAGTTATTGAAACAGTAAAAAAAATCGCTTAGAACAATAAATAAAGTTCTTATGCTTACTCTATATCTTTATTTATTTATACCATGGGATTAAATGAAGTAATGTAGGCTAATAACGATTTAAAATGAATTAGAAATGTTTTCAAAAATACAAATAAGAACTGATTACCTATATACAGGCAATTTTTTTGAACATAAACTCTTTTTAAACACCGTGCTGCTAACTATAGTCATAGTCTTGCTTGCAGCTGATGTAAAAAGCTTACGTAGCGATCAATTATATTATATATATCAATTATATCAAAAGAAAGCAATAATATTATTAAGTGCAATAAAGAGCTTTACAAAAACATAATTAATTAAATCATCTAGCTCCTATTTCGGCTTTCGTTTGTTTAAATATGCTATTTATGAAGTTCTGAATGGTTTTCAGTGGATTCCATTTAAGTTCAGACTTCGGAACAAATACTTTATGTTAATTGATGTTTTAGTGCTTTCTATAGACGCTCTATGAGATTTCCATCTGGCTTTTCGGTGATTCGTCTACATTCGGGGTATTTACGAATTAAAGATACTGCAATAACTCTTTAGCAATGTTAAATCACGTTTTCTCTATCATTTATATATGAAATTATCTCCGACCAGTCAGTGGGGCAAATTGTATGCATAGTCTTCTATGTGTTGGCTTCGAAGAAATGTGTATTCATTGATCTCCTATATATCGAAACCAAATCCATGCGATTATAGAACCAAATTTATCCGTAAAATATAATTAAGGAAGAGGTATCGTGAGCTGAAAAGCTTGTAATATGACGATGACAATGAAACTACATCTCATCTAAGGGTGGAAACCTTTACGCTTTCATCTCTGATAAAAGCGAGACGATCAAGCCGCCGCGTAGGTGTTTTTGATGTAATTTCGGATAAATTAATCTGTAGAGAATTCAGTGATCGTAATTTATATTGCGAGAACGGATCATTAATATCTAAGATTTTAGAGAAAATTACTTAAGGTTTGTTATAAGAAAGATGGCCGTCACGATTTTTAACGTTAGATTTTACTCTAAGCTTATAATATTTCTATAGGTCTTCGTTAGATTATTCAGTATATATTCAGTCGTCAATGGTGCAATAGTTGGTCTTGTACTGTATCCAGTTCTCCCTCATTAAAGCTTTTCGCTATCTCCTTCCAAAATTGCTACAGTTGGAGCTGCTGTTAGGAGTCCTGCTTAGCTATACACCTAAACTTTCTGGGTTCTATATATGTATACATATAGAAAGGGTGAACTGTGACCGAAAAGATCTATTGTATTGTGTCCCCTATTCTTACTGTTTTATAGCTGGCCTTCCAATCCTTTTTCTTTCAGAAAGTGTAGGATATCAGAAAGCCCCAGGTTAGGTAAATCTCCCTTTTCGATTTCACATGCTCCCAGGTGCAACACCCTTAAGTTGCACATTGCTACGCAATTTTAGAGAAGATGGATGGGTGTTTTATCCTGTTCCCCCAAAATCTACATTCAGATTCCTTTGCGAATCCAAGCTTACTCAGGTATCCTTTCAGTTAACAATGGCCTGAAAGTATTCCTGTTAATATGCGAACATTGTTCTCACTCAGGTTGATGCATTCTGTAAATCTCTCCTGGTTATAGGTTCCCCTGAGGATTTTACTTTGCCTTATTTCCTGACGATTCTCCCAGTAATTGGATTTTCTCTGCTCCATTTCTCTTTTCAGTTTCTTCAGTATTGTACTGCTACTTACCCCGCAAAAGGGTTCAGGCCCTACAAAAGGTATTCCGGCCTTTTTTGCGAGATTATTCGTTATTTCGTTTCTTTCCACTCCTGTGCGATTCGGAACCCACCGCAGGGTTACTTTTTTCTTTTGCCTAGCTCGTTTAATTTCCCTGGGCATTCCCAAACCATCTTATAACTGATTTCATATGAGTTCAGCACCTTGATGGCTGCTTGACTATCAGACATGATGATAATCTCCTTCTTTCGATAATTTTTATCAATATTGAACTGGACGCATTTTTCAATAGCGTGTATTTCCGCCTGGAAGATACTTGAATATTTTCCCAAACTTTCGAAATACTTGGTTCTAGGGCCATATATTCCCATTCCAGTTCCCTCTGCCGTTTTAGAGCCATCAATGTACCATTTGATGGCATTTCTATTCAATTTCAAGATAGTGTTATGATCCCATACGTTCTTGTTACTAAGCTTTGTGATGAATTCCTTCACAAAGTTGAATCTTTTGGACATGTCATCCCGGGGCATGTCACAGGTTGGTTATCGTCAGGAGATTGAGGCCTATGCCTAATCATTCCTTCCTTGACCATTCTGAGTGCGGTCCTTTTTGCCACGCCCTCTACTACAATATGGAGAGGGGTAAGATCCAATACAGGTGCGATAGCTGCTGTTGGGCAGATTCTCATAGCCTCCGTACACACGTGTGCCCGTAGCATGCACAATCTTTGCACTTTCGAGAGATTAATTCTCGCTGTGCCCAGATTAGTTCTTTTGCCTCAAGTTACTGATGCATGAGTGATGATCGGTTTCACTATCGCTGTGTACATCCAAAGCAGTATTTTTGGGTTGCGTCCCCAATTTTAGACCTAGATATGTAACCTCCGTTCTCCAATCTATATTTTGCCCATCCATTTTTATGGTTTTGAGATTGAACTTCTTCGTGAAGTTCAATCCCTATTTAACTATGTCACAGAGGGTATTCTCACATTTGCCTCTTGCGCATATGACAATATCATCAACGTATCCTTGACAAGGTATGCCTAGATCAGTCAGCCCGAATAAGAGTTCGTTTACTATTAAGCTCCACATAAGTGTGGATGTAACTCCCCCCTATGGACATCCTCTGGTCATACTAACCGAGATGGTCTTATGTCCCACCTCCGCCTCCAAACTTTCTGGGTTAGATGTATAGTTTGTTCCTGTAGCCTGCATTTGACATCGCTTATTTCCTGCTTTTGTAAACTTGCATATGGTTACGTTTTTTGCTAGCTAGAGTTTTACTGTAAATACATCGGTGAAAGTGTTTCATTCACTTAATAACATCAATTTAAAAAAAGAAGTCGTCAGCCAAAATTGCAATGTTAAATATCTTATTCATGAGCAATTGTAGAACGTTACTTGGTATCTGCCAAGCAAAGTCTGTCTTTACAGGTTAATGTAGAATCAGAAGGTACTTACGTAGGATGTGTATGTGCTTTCTCTCTCCATTGAGAATGTACTGACTGTTTCAGAAGACGAGGCGACAGTTGCACATACTCTGTAAGAATCAGGTATGTAACTTTTGGAAAACTGACCCTTGGTTAGAAGACCCGAAAACAACATCATTCAGCAAGATACTGAGCTACCTCAAAAAACCTGAAATTTTAAGATAACATCCGCTCTACAATAGATTCTAGTGGACGCGGGGAACGGAACGATTAGTATCCTGAGTAATAAAATGTTTTAAAGTTTAAAATATCGCAAAGTATAATTATAAGAAGTTTCATAGATGTGTTAATTTGGTCCAAGAGGTTATTATCCAGCTACAAAATAGTACAATAAAATTATTAATTGTCTTCATCGTTTCTACATGAATTGCAATTGAGATAAGAGGTTAAAAAAATATATGAGGGTTTAGCGTAGATATGAATTTTGATAAAGGAATGTTAATTATTGTGTTAATATTACAAACGGTAATGTTACACACATTCTAAGACTAAATAGAATGATTATTTCTGTTTATGGTTAAACACCAATTTTCAGCCAAAACGTTAAAGTAGGACACGGTTATGAAGATACTACGCATGAATATTCCTTTGTTTCGCAAGAGGAGACAATCCTCATGTTCATTACCAGCAATTGCAACGTTTACAGAAACGACAGTTTCTCAAACAGTTAGCGTTAAATTTATGTGTAAATGTAAGCGTACATACCTCTTACGAAGTAGTTTCTTCATTTGCTTACAGTAGTATTGTTTTCGATAACCCAAGGCATTGTGGGAAAATGGAGACACAAAAATATACACCTACATTTTTTTATTCTATAATGTTATGTGGTTATTTGGAAACCAAATTACAGTTATAGATTATTCGTGCGCGAAAATATTTTTTTATATGTATATACAAAAATAAAACATAAAATTTATTTGTATTTAAAAATCGCTGGCATGCATTCAAATAGCACTAGCGATTTTCAACTACCAAACCTTTATAAAAAAAATATATTTCGAGCATGAATAATCGGAGTTTGTATTTTGTTAAAATGTCTATTGCATATACATCCGCGTTTCCCATAAAAATAATAGGAATATAAATTATTTTACATAATTTTGGTTGGATCCAATGAACAATTAGGTTAGTATTTAAAATCTTCCAGTAGTATGAGAGATGATTGGGCTCCCAATAAATTCCTATAGTGTCCCTGGATAGATCTAACTGTACTTGTTTTAGTTATTGTTTTAAGGAAAATCATTCTCTATGAAAAATTTTACTTACTTTGAAAAAATTTATAAGGCAGTTAGGATATAGGTAAAATTATGTTAAGAATAAACTAACAATTATTCAACAGTATATTAACTATAGTATAAATAAAAGTTGTTTGGAATATTACCAGTGAAACTTTCTACTATAGTTTTCCATTCTTGATGTTAATTTTTAGATCTGGCTTTAAAATTGACCAACCTGCATTTTAAAGAAGTTATCAGATGCATTGGGATGTACATGACTAGCTCTTCTGAAAAATAGATCGCCCATTTTATAAGCATTGTCGCAGAAATGAAAAATTAAGATGTACCTACACTGAACATGTATTTTTATAGAATTTAAAAATTATGAACACTAAGATTGTTCATATAATAATATTTGTCCGAAGATGCTTATAATGACCATCGACTTCTCTACACTTATCTATCGTTGTGAATTTTTTTGTAATGCATTAATTGAATTTTTAAATATTCATATGATATTGTGAAATAATCGCAATTCTTGCAATATGAACTATTTATTTCAAACGCGATATTAAACTAGTTTACTATTAAATCTACCAATAAGACAGTAATATGATTATGATGAGCGATATCCAGATTTTATATATGAACCTTTTAGTGATATTCTAAACAACTTTATACATGCTGCTTTCAATTTACTTTCCATTAATTCGCAGTTTATTTATTTATTAATTTTACGATTCATTTTCTTTCACCCTGCATGGGGTAACCAACATTTCGATTATTATAAAAGACTTCTCAATGTAATCAAAGCAAGAGTGATTTTTTGAAATCTAGTTTTAAATTGGAAAACATTTTGGTATGACCATGGTATGAACTTGCACCCATAAAGCGGGTACGTTATATATACCATTATTTTACATGCTTTGAACGAAAATGGTAATTACAATGTGTTTAGTGTGATCCGTGTGTGTGGTCCGCGTGATAATTTTGTTTGTTAAAAGAAATTTATTAAAATCTATAGTTTTACAAAGTTTTGAAGCTTTTGGATTTTCACATATGGAGAAATCAGATAATATAATCTCCAACACTGTATTGTCAGCACTTCCAGACTCAGAAGAACTTTTATTGTCTTTGTCTTTCTGGTCTTTCTGTTAAACTTCTTTCTTTTTTGCCGCCTGGTTGATCGAAGTTTGTCAAAAATTGCCTATTTCTTTGTGTCTATAGCCTCGTATTCACACAAAATGTGATGAGCGGTCTTTGTCATCTTATTACAGTTTTCAATTGATATCTCCAGTGTTAATACCAATTTTCTGTAGCTGCCCTTTCAGTGTACAATGTGAAGGTTCCTGCTAAGCTGCAATATTTTTTTAACACTTCCTTAATAAAAGTCTATTAATGAATTCGTCTGATTATATTATTTCAGTGTTTCTTGAATTAACTCCTTACCTGCTCTCGTGCTGTCTTTTTCAAAACTACTATAATGGGTTAGAAGTCTATGATCCCTTTCTTACTAACTCGTTGGCTTTTTCGTTTCTTTAGATAGACGAATATTCTGGCAACCATAGTCAAGTCATTGCATTCTGTTAGGTTATTCAGTTCTCGAGTAGGAATATACTCGAGAACTGAATAACCAGCCTACATATCGCCAAGCTGTTCGTTGCAATTAAACGAGCTTGTCCTTATAAGTTTTATAAGTCTTCTGAGACGATGATGTTGGACATTGCAATATTGCGCATGCTTCTGCCTGAACCAACTTGGCATGTTTTGCTAATGGTGATTATTATATTTCTCACCTCACTGTGGATTTTAGCTAGAGTCCCATTCTCGATCTTTGATCCGTCTGTAAACCAGATTAGTTCCTCAAACTTGTCTCTAGCTGGATTGATTCCAATCTATCTGAACCATGATTTCTACTTCGATCTTTCTGTTAAATAGATGTACTGAAAAAATGTTTTCATTCCAGAAAGATTACCTTCCACGTGATGAATACTATTATTTGGTCGCAATCCTGCATATCTGCTACTTGATAAGTCTTCCAATCTGAGATATCATCCATCAAGCATCCTTTTCTCGCATATTATCGCTAGATGGAGAGGAGAGAAGTGTATGAGGCATTTCATTACTGCTGTAGAAGTAATCCTTATTTCGCCTATTAGTCCTTATACTTATAGCAGTTTGCTGCTCCATCTCTGTCATTAAATAAAAATCATAAGGAAAGATTAACTACAAAAAACCTGGCGAAAACAATGCAATTAGTGAGTGCTGTTAGATGAAATTTAAATTAAAACCACAGATAAAATACACGAGGATATATTGAAAAATTCTTAGCTTACTATAGAAGGATACAAAGTTTGAAAGTCAAAATATTTTATTATTCAACATACTCTCCTCTTAATTGGAAACATTTATTGCATAGAAACTGCAACGCCTCTAGACCTTTGAAACAGAAATTTCTATCTTGCTCTGCAAACCAGGCTTCCATAGCTTTTATCACCTTTTCGTTGGAAGAAAATTTATGAGCTTTTAATTTTTTTTCAGTTGAGGAAAGACATGATAGTCGCACGGAGCCAGATTTGGTGAATAAGGGGGTGTTCGAGTAATTAGAACCCTAAATCACGAATTGTATGCATGGCAACATGTGATTTGTGTGGAGGTACATTGTCCTGCAAAAACAAAACACCTTTGGACAACTTTCCGCGTCTTCTCTTCTTAACTTCTTGTCGTAGAGTGGTCAGTAACGTCGAATAATAATTAGTTATTGCTCTATCCTGATCTAGAAAATCAAAATACGGCTTAGGAAGTTTCAAACCAATTCAGATATCTGAGGATCCATTTTGCGGAAATTTTTCTCATGTTCAAATCGACGTGAACTATATGATGGACACGTTCATATGAAACACTTAGTGCCTTAGATATTCGTTTTAGCCCAATTCGACGGCCTGTTAAAATCATGTCATGAACTGCATCAACATTTTCGGAGATGTACACAGGAACTGGCGTTCCCGATTGGTGTTCATCATTTGATAATTGCGTTACCCTTTCCATTGTTTAGCGTTCATGCTCTGTTACATACCTTTGAAAATAATGAATTTACTTGCTAAACAAATTTCTCATGATTTGGATAACTGTTGATACTTTCATTGGCATTTTTTTTAATAGTGCGCGTTGCTGATGGATATTTGTACACACCTTACGTTTCAAAAATCATTTTTCTTAAGGTCATGGGGCCTTGTTAAACGTCACCCAATAATATAGGTTTGCTTTTTGTTTATAAAAGATTACATTAACGATCATATATTTGTAGATTCATTCAATCTATTACAAAAATATACTCTCAATTGTGTTAATAAAAAAATTACATTTTCATATGCATCCAAAAATGGTTGCATTTTCATGTGATCATCAAAATAAACGAATGAATTCAGATGTATGTAAGACGTATGTAATGGTTTTAATTGATAGGTACTAGAAACGTGTTTTTGAGACGATTATTGTTAATAAAACAAAAATGGTTCAAATTAGTTATAAATGACTGTTCAAGGTTCATTCAGTAATGGTTCTAACAGATATAATTGCTATAATTATTAGTTTAAGTTGTTAAACAAGACTTTATGTTTAGAGTTTAACAAACACATGCGTAGCACATTTGAAAGTATATTAAAGTTATTAAAAATCATAAACAAGCATAAATACATAGATAGATCTTGGGGATGCGCGGCGTTCGGATCACATGAGGGCCGGCATTTTGATGTATGACAGGGTCGTAAGAAAGCAATTTAAACATAAAGCAATGACGTAATGGTAATATTTTAAAATAAGAAAATAGGTAAAATGCATATACTTCCCTTTAACACTAGTATTATACTATATACATATAGGAAATTGTATTTTTACAGCTGGAAAGGCATTACATCAATATTTAATTTAAATGAATAGGCTAATACACTAATACTTGAAATTTGACGTTTTTAGGTTATTTTATATTTTTGGGGTGTAGTACACAAACACTATGTCTAATGGACAACTTTCTTATTGGTGGGCTAAACCAATATAATTTGCGTTTATAAATATTTTTATTTTATTTTATATATACACCTAAACAATTACGAAAGGCAGCACTTGCTACGATTATCCTCTGGCAATGGCATACCAAAGGGGCAAATCAGGAGAGGCTGTCCTGCACACTTTGGTGGAAGGACTCGAAAAGAGCTTATATCAAAAGGAAGTTGCCCTTGCAGTATTTTTAGACATCGAGGGCGCCTTCGATAACACATCAACGCCCTCGATCAACCGATCTTTAATGAAACGGAACATTGACCACACGACTAGCAGATGGGTTGCCTGCATGCTAAGAGGCAGAGTGGTCTATGCCAATATGCTAGATAAAAACATCACCATGAGGGTGTCCTCAAGGGGGAGTATTGTCACCACTGCTGTGGAGCTTGGTCGTGGATGATCTCATCAGATCATTAAACGACAAAAGCGATATGGACGCAGGGGTACGCTGATGACATTGATCATCGTAGCTAGAGGAAAATTCCGAGCGTGTGGCGGGCATAATGCGCAATGCACTGCGAACGGTGGAGTAATGGTGCCTTTCACGAGGACTCTCAGTTAATCCACAAAAAAAGTTGGTTGCCTGTACCAACATGAGGAAACTCGATGATCTAGGCCGCGTTAGACTATTTGGGCAGGAGTTAGAACTAACCAAGGAAGTAAAGTATTTGGGTGTTACCCTCGATGCGAAACTGAGCTGGAAAAATCACTTAGTCAAAACAACGACCAGGGGCTACGCAACTTATTCTGGCGCTGCCTGGGGGTTTGCTGCGTAAAACCTGGGATTAAAGCCGAGGTGATCCATTGGCTATATACTGCCGTGATAAGACCAGCAATAACATACGGGGCAGTTAGTCTGGTGGAGGAGGACAGAAGTGTTCTCCGCAGCGAAACTGCTAACCGCTGTTCAGAGACAGCCGTTGCTGGGTATCACTTGGCACAATTACAGCACAGGAACCGCCTGCTTTGGAGACCATTGTGGGCCTCCCCCCGCTGGAGCTTTATGTGAGAGCGGAGGCAATGAATACGATCCTTGCACTGAAAGCCAACAACCTGTGGCATCCAAACTTCAGGGTGGGAGGGCACACTTATACTACGGGCACGATACTGGACGGGCCATTGTTGCAAATGCCCACGGACAGTATGGCACCCGAAATTATCTTCACTGAAAAGGTGAAAATCTCCATACCGAACAGACCAGGCACGCAGTGAGATCGCTGCTTAATGATAACTGGTTCACGGACGATCCAAATCCAGCCAAGGCACAGGAGCCGGTATTTGTGGCCCAGTCCTCATCAAAGGATATCAATAAAGCCTGGGGAAACATTACAACGGTCTTCCAGGCAGAGGTATCCGCCCTTGCAGCCTGTGCAGAAATGATTGCAAAAAGGGGCTTCATGGGGAGGAAAATTAATATAATGACTGACAGCCAGGCTGTCATTAAGGCAGTCTCTAACCCAGTAACTGGGTCAAAACTAGTTAGAGACTGCAAACAATCCCTCAATACACTGGCACAAGACAATACGGTGTTTCTGACTTGGGTGCCGGGACATGAGGATATAAAGGGCAACGTAATAGCCGATGAACTAGTCAAGGAGGGCTCTAAGAGACACTTCATGGGTCCAGAGCCCGTATGTGGGATCACTAAGGATTCCGCCAGAAGGGAGATCTGGGCCTGGTTAGATAAAGAAAGCACAAAGCAATGGAGGTCGACTGAAGGTCAACTCCATACCAAAACGCTGATAGGGGATGGGGATGGTAGTTTCTCTGATAACCTACTCAGGCGCAGTAAGGAAGAAGTTAAGACCATTACTAGGTTGGTAACTGGACACTGTCCCCTGAAAAAGCATCTGTACAACACAGGCCGAGTAAGCGAACCGTGGTGTAGAAGATGCGAACTACAGGAGGAAACCAGTTTACATGTAATCTGCACTGGTGAGGAACTTAGGATACTTAGGCAGAAAGTACTTCGGGAGAGATCTATTGGAGCCCTCGAAAGGTCCTCAAGTTTCCCACTGGCAAGATACTGGGCTTTATAGAGAAACACCGAAGCTGCTCGAGTGGGAAAAGAGAATCAATAGGATGGGTACAATGAGCACTTGCTCAAGTCCGGACACAAGTGCCACCCTAACTGATGATAATGAAATGAATGAAGACATGTCATACTATGTTGTGTCACAGTACCTTTATTCTTTTGCTGCGACAGTGTATATTTAATTTCGCCCAGATTCTTTGCAGCAGACGTTAACTACAACAAGCGCTCTTCCTAAGGAAGAGTCTAAATAACAGTGTAAATATAAAATGTCACAAGAACCTAAGAATAATCTTAAAAACAACACGATTTATAAGCCTCCCAAAATAAAATACTACAACAGCTGATCTATTCGACACGGCATACATCAAAATGGCGACTCTTAAACTACCTGAAAGTTTGCGAATGCGCAAAAGTTTAAACTTTTTTTAATAGTATTCTTCTTGCCTATGTTAAAAATATATTAGAGCCCCTACAATTGGAGCAGAGCAACATACGATGATAACTTGAAGCTTCTTGATCGGATGTTATCCTCCTGTAATCTTACTCCACTTGTATTATGATCTAAGTATCAAGTAAAAAATAATTTATTAATTGAACATACTAGTAAGCCATTCCCATCACTCATTAAATATTATTTCCTCTACACAGCTGGTCAAGAGGAAATTGTTCGATTATTAATAAGCCATGGTGCTTCCATTAATGTACAATCCCAAAACGGCTTCACCCCTTTATACATGGCAGCACAAGAAAATCACGACGTTTGCGTTAAATATTTACTGGCCAAGGGAGCGAATCAAAGTTTATCAACAGAGGTCCGTATGATACATGTACCATATGAGTGAGGTCAAATGATTTTTTTATTTTTTCATTTAAGGACGGATTCACTCCATTGGCAGTGGCGATGCAGCAAGGCCACGATAAAGTTGTCGCAGTTTTACTAGAGAACGACACGAGAGGGAAAGTTAAATTGCCAGCTTTGCACATAGCCGCGAAGAAGGACGATTGTAAAGCGGCTGCATTACTCTTACAGGTATATAAACATTGTTTAATTTAAACAATACTGAGAAACTCTGAAATAACGATGTTTTGCAAAATAATACTTTCATAAGATATAAAAAGTTTCTATTGTAACCGCAGCATCAAATCACAAATAATGTAGAATGCATGTGTATATATTTGTTTCCAGAATGATCACAATCCGGATGTAACATCAAAAAGCGGTTTCACGCCGTTACACATAGCCGCTCATTATGGTAACGACAACGTGGCTTCCTTATTATACGAGAAAGGCGCAGATGTTAACTACACTGCGAAGCACAATATTACGACCTTTGCACGTCGCTAGCAAATGGGGTAAGATGAATATGGTATCTTTGTTGGTAGCTAAAGGAGCGGACATCCAGGCTAAGACTAGGGACGGTTTAACTCCCCTTCATTGTGCAGCAAGATCGGGTCATGATCAAGTGGTCGATATGTTACTAGATAATGGAGCACCGATGCATGCTAAGACGAAGGTAAAAAGCTTATATGTATAATTAGTTTTTTTCCCATGCATGAGGGCATTGGTTAGATTATAGTACCTAAATGATCTGACCGGTTTATTTTCAACATGCTTTAAACAACAATTGTAATTTTTGTATCATCAATCCGTTGAAGAGTAAAATGGAATTCGTGTTAGTTTAGTGTCATCTCCTTAAAAAATTACCACTGTTCTTTGGTCGAAAAGTTAATATCCCTTTTTTTCAAATTTAAAAAGCAATTTAATCGTTTTAGTATTTCTGCTAATTTACACTTGCAACACTATGCACTAAGTATTTCGTGTTTAGTCATTCAAACCAGTACCATTGACCGGTGTGAACTTTATTTAAAAAAACGTAAAATAGTGCGATTGTACTTCGTTTGTACCCGTTTGTACCACCTTCAGTTTCGTTTGTACCTCGAAGGTTAAAAAAAAAGAAAGGGTTAAAGAAATTTCAGTAAGCAAGTACAAAATATTCACAATCGCACAACTTCATTCGAAAGAGCATTATTTGTATTCATTTGTACAACCTTTTAAATCGGTTGTGCTTCAACCAAACAGGAAGTAGAAATATTTGAAAATAAATAAGTCGCAGTCTATAGTTCTTCAAGGCAACTTTATTTTTTATCACTCGTTATTACAAAAAAAATGGTTTTTAGTTATGCCTTCAATTTTATTAAAGACTGTAAGAACGTTACATGCATTTTTACAACAGTTACATAGTGCGTACACAGGCCACAGTTTTAGAAATGTTACTTTGCCCACTTTTAATATGTAGCGCATTTACAATGAATTACCATACAGGGTGTTAGGTAAACATGCGGCAAAAATCCAAGGAGTTATTTCTTGGCCTATTCCAAGAATATTTTGTCCTATGATGATTTTTGAAAAACCCGTTTGTTTCGAAGATACAGGGCGAACAAGATTTGCGACAGTAACAACATTTTATTATCAAAAAGTACATGTAAAGTTGCTCAACTACAATAAACGTTAGAAGTGGTTTCCTCCAGCCTGGATACAAGCATTCAATCTTCTCGTCATTGACTGTCGAACTCTTGCAAACACACCAGGGTTGTTTCTAATTGAGTTACACCCAGCAATTATTTGATTTCGCGAATCGTCCAAATTCTCCACTGCAGTAGCGTTAACTATTGACTTCAGAGATCCCCAGAAGAAAAAATCTAGGGGATTTAAGTCTGGGCAGGCCATGCGTGTGGCTCACCTCGACCAATCCAACGATCTCGGTATGTTGCTGTTACAAAACTGAAATGTGGTGGTGCACTATCGTGCATAAATTGCAATTCTTGTCGCATATGGTACATCCTCCAGAAACTTAGGCAGCGTTGCTTCCAAAAAGTTGCGGTACACCATGCCAGTAAGTCTAGAAATACCGGTCCAATTAGATAGTCACCCACAATTCCAACCCAAACATTCAACGATAACTGATGTTGAAAACGATCTTTAAATACGAGCGGAGGTCCAAAAGTTCGTGGAATGAAAGGGTTTTAAATAAAATAAAACAATAAATCTATTTTTCCTTTTCAATATAATCACCCTTAAGCACAATACATTTATTAGATCTATGAATTAATTTTTCTAACACCATCATAAAAATATTTTTTTATCTTTCGCCTCAAAATGGGCTACAATTGCCTCCTTTACCTCATTGTCGTCGGAAAATGTTCTTCCCCGTAAGTGTTTTTTTTAATTGGGGAACAAATAAAAATCACTAGGGGCCAGGTCTGGACTGTAGGGTGGATAGACTATTGATTGAAAGCCATGCTTGTGCAGAGCAGCCATTGCAACTCTGCTCTTGTGAACGGGCGCATTGTCTTGCAAGAGGAACACACCTTTGGTCAATTTTCCTCGACGTTTTTCCTTGATGGCCTCCTTTAATTTTCCTAATATCGCTGCGTAATATTCTCCGGTTATGCTCCTTCCTTTTTCTTTGTAATTAATCAATAATATCCCTTCACAATCCCAAAAAACAGTAGCCATTAACCTTCCAGCCGATTCTGACACTTTGAATTCCTTTGGCGGTGGTGTCCCGTTTTTATGCCATTGCATGGACTCCTGTTTGGACTCAGGCTCAAAGTGATGAACCCATGTTTCATCTCCGGTAACAATCCGCTCCAAAATGTGTGCAGGTTCGTCTCCACACAGCTCCAAAAATTGTTCGGACGCATCGGCGCGCTGTTGTTTCTGAAGTGGCGTGAGCATTCTCGGTACCCATCTTGCACTGACTTTTGTCATACCCAGGTGGTCATGTAGGATACACAAAATGGTGGTATCTGATACTCCAACTAATGCAGATAATTGTTTCTTCCAGTACAAGTTCTTCCACTTTTTCGACGATGTTTGATGTGGTGGCCTCAACTGGCCGTCCTGAGCGGGGGTCGTCTTCAATCGACTCCCGGCCCTGTTTAAAAAGACCATGCCACTTATAAATCATTGATTTACTAGGGCACTGTTCCCCATAAACGGTTTCCATTTCATTCAATATGATTTGAGCGTTCTTTCCTTGCTTGGAAAGGAATTTTATTACAGCACGGTGTTCAATTTTCTCCATAGTTTCAGTTTTCTTCCGGATTGACTTGTTTAGCAGGCAACTATTCGTAAACGACTGACGCAATGGGGCTGCAGCTTAACCTATATACTAATGATGAGTCCCCAATCAGAATAACACATAGCGAGCGCACCATTCCGCATTCCATCCCCTCGATTCCACGAAGTTTTGGACCCCCCCTCGTACCTCATACGGATTTTCATCTGCCAACAGATGGTTATTATGAAAATTCTTTATTGCATTTCTTGAGAAACTGGCTTCATCGGTAAAAAGAATCTGTGTCAGGAATAGAGGGATGCGAACTAATGTTTGCAATATCCATTGACATAATGCAATACGTGGAGGAAAATCAGCACGTAGTAGTACCTGAACGCGTTGAATGTGGTATGGACACAACAAATTGTCCTTAATAATTTTCCAAACTGCCCAATGACTTGCATTCAAAGTATTTGCAATTTTTCGCGCAGAACTACCAGAATCTTTCTCTATCATCTCCAGCACATTCTGTTCCAATTGTACCGTTCTTGCAGTCATTGATCTTCCTGGCCCTCCACTTCGTTTCAATGAGCCTGTTTCACTAAGACGTCGATGAATGTTTTCGAAGATTTCTCGGTCGGGGACATTACGGGTAGGAAATCGTTCAATGTACATGTCTAGCTTCTAATGAGTTGCCATCAGTAAGTTCATACTTGAAATGCATGTCAATCATCTCGGCGTTCGTATACATAATGATAGAGGATTTCACTAACTATTAAAGACACGTCAAACAGCTAAACGTCACTCAATCTAAACAAATGCGACCGATGAGACGTATTCAAATGAAATCCACTACTACATAAAACAGCCATTTCATGTGATCGAGATCGAAAAAATAATAACGCATTGTAAACAACGGAATAACTCCTTGAATTTTTGCCGCATGTTTATCTAACACCCTGTATAATCGTATTTATTTAAAAAAATGTTGCCATTAAGTCAATTAAAAATTGGTCCATGGTTTAGTTATTGTATCTATAGTATCTATAGTATATAGATAGATAGATATAGTATATAGTAGAAACAGTGGCGGCTTGAAGCGGTGTCATCCAAAAGCTCAAGTTTAAGCTTTGTCACCACGTCTTATAGACATTGTTTATCTACTTATATTTATAATCAATGGCCTGGCATTGTGTTTTATCCTATTTGTTATTGATTGATAATCCGGAATATTACATTCTTTTATTTATAATATTTATATTTATTACCTATACTAATACATATTATCTATGCTTTAGTTTTTAATTATAATTGACTGTATTGAATAGAAGGTATTATATAGACGATTGTACAGTAGTATCAGATAGATTATCGATAGTAATCATTATCGAAAGTGCCCATCGCCGATTATATACATAATTAACCCGAAAGAGAAATATTTATTTCAGGAAATTGTTTCTTTTTTTTGGAAAAAGCAACACTTCAATAACTATTAGTTTTTCTACTGAATTTCTTTATTCGGTGTTTGTAGTCGACAAAATTAATTAAAAGTTTCGAAAGCGCCTTATTTGAAATCAACAATAGAAACCTTCTGTTTTTGTTTTTACGTACTTACTCATTTGTATACAATACGCATTTTAGTATTTCAAATTTACAAACTTACAAAAAGTACTTGGGTTTGTTCAGAGAGCTGTCAAACCAATCACAAACTAATCATTTCAGTTGGAGCATTTCAGTCACGTTAAGAATGATATTTAGGCATTTGTGATTATTTTGGTGGTCTTACGAAATATGTAGTTGGAAACTGCCAGTGACTGCTCGTATGAGCAAAACTATTATTGCATTAATTTTAATAAAACATATCTTGGATGTCCTGAAATTTTCATTTTGTTGTTTGAATTTTTAAATTAGCTGTCATTTAATTTCCTTAAATGTAAATCATCCTTCTAAAGATAGAGATTCCCTTTTGCATGCGTAAAGATACATATTGCTATGTTCATTTAAGATTTTTCATAAACCTCACCCTTGTATGTGGAATACTTAGACTACAACTTATACTGCAAGAATCTTGCATATGAACGATATATTTTCCAGTAAATTGAAACTAAATGAAGGAATTCAAAGATATACTTAGCTGTACAAAGTAATTTTGTCGAGGTTACTTCAATCTTACCATAGGTCCAAATTAAAATGCTCCCATTTATTTTAACGCTGCATTCCGGACATTGAGTTATACGTAATTTTAATTTAATGTTCCAAATACTAATACGATGAGTGTTCGTAAAATTCACAAGTTTAATTGTGTTTGCGCACTGTCTCATAAATTTAAATTAATGTTTCCTTTCTTATTTTATGAATGAATATATTTAATACCATAGTGTCTGGATTCCAGTAAAGTTATTAATTCAGTTTGCTCCCTCGAAATTGTGAAAGATATCTTGCAGTTAAATCGATATGATTACATAAACTACTTTTGTCTTTCTTTAATTACTATATATGTCGACATATTTTACACTAATATTATTTTTTATTATCTTCTTTTCAGAATGGTTTGGCTCCATTACACATGGCAGCTCAGGGGGAACATGTTGACGCTGCTAGGATACTTTTATACCACGGAGCCCCTGTCGACGAGGTGACAGTAGATTATTTAACAGCTTTGCACGTTGCGGCCCACTGCGGTCACGTTAGGGTCGCCAAATTGCTTCTTGATCGAGGGGCCGATCCTAACGCCAGAGCTTTGAACGGTTTCACCCCGCTGCACATAGCGTGCAAAAAGAACAGGATAAAGATGGTCGAGCTGTTGCTAAAACATGGGGCGAGCATTAGCGCAACGACAGAAAGCGGCCTCACCCCTTTGCACGTCGCTAGTTTCATGGGCTGTATGAATATAGTCATTTTCTTATTACAACACGATGCTAGTCCGGATATACCTACGGTTAGAGGAGAAACACCATTGCATTTAGCAGCCCGGGCTAATCAAGTAGGTTGTTTATTTATTACAGAAAAAATATTAATGCAAATGACATATCAATAAATAAAAAATAGTGATGATTATATTTGAAGACTATTTGAAGAAAAAGGAAATAGTAACTAAACTGGCAGTAAAATAAATAAAATAAATGATAATAGGCTTTCCCTAAACTTGTATTAAAATGTGTCAACGACCGTTTTATGTACATACGCCTAAATGTTTGTTTTTCAATTTTTTAATTTCTTTTTTATCAAATAACAAGTGAATAGAAATATATTCCTGTATATTAAGCTGTGAGTAAGTGATTAATCGGGAAAGCAAGCAGCTTTTTGTGTAATTAATAAAGCAAAATTAACTCTATGATGTGTATTGTCCAATGGATTAGATATGATAATATGAGAAGTAGAATAAAGAAAAAAAATTCTGTTCTGTCCAATCTATGTTATATTTATTTAAGATTTTTTCAGATTTTTTTTTAAATTTAGTATTTTTGTATTTAAATTTAAAATAGAAAATTTTTACAATTTTACATTTTTCGTTTCTAGATTTTGTGATTTATTAATTGTAAATTTAAAGTTTGTAAATTTGTAAACAACATATAGGTACTCATATGTAGGTATACTCATACACATAAACATACAACTGCATATTAAGAATTCAATAATATGTACACACCTAAATAAAAAACTACACAAATAAAAATATATTTTCATACACATTTGGAAGATAGCACTATTTGCATATACACACAACAATATAAAACACACACGTATAAAACTTTTACAATAACATTTTGTTAATAATGTAATAATTGCGTTTATAATTTAAATTATCTATACTGTATGTGTATTAAAATCGTTGGTCATGTACGTTATAAATGAATATTTTATGGTCACATATGAAGATTGACGTTTTTGTAAGTATAATTTTATATCCCTAAAAAATTTTTATTTGGGAAGTAGATCCTGCTTATTCTGAAACTTATTTATTGTTTGCTTTTGAGTTTTTAAAATCTACTAGGCCTTTGCAACTGAATCTTTTCGTTTTAGTAAAGTATCTACTGTTAGCGTTCAGAGCACGCCAAAATGTTATTAAAAAAATGCTTAGAACAAAAAGCTATAGAGTTATGCAAATTTTCATACTGATTGGCCTATTTTTATAAACATGATTAGTTTCTACGCCTAATAACTCCACCATTATTGTCAAAGTAGGCAAATAAGTCTAAAAATTTGCGAAACTCTGTAATTTTTTACCCTAACCGATGTCTCATAGTAACATATTGGCGTATTGTGAACGCAAGGTAGGCCCATTACTCTGAAATTTTCATACCGTCATGACTTTTATTTTAAACATTTCTTAGTAATATTTTGGCATATTGTCAACGGAAAAGGTACTTTACCTGAAACGACAACAGTTTTGACTCAGCTGCAAAGGCCTACTGGATTTAAAAAAATAGAAGGCAAACGATAAAAGAGTTTCACACCAAGCAGAACTTATTTTGCAAATATTAAATTCCAATTCAGAAATTTTTCGCCTATCATACCTATTGTCAACTCCATCCGTGGACATAATATATATTTAATAATTATTAAAATATTTTAATTATAAATTTAAGTGTGTATGCATTAATGTTTAACGTTTTCCAAAGTTTTAATATAAAATTTTATCTTGTAGGGCTTGAAGATGCTCATTAAATGAGCGAAACATGTAACAGAAAGACTCGTCAAATAAATATAATAGGTACAGACTGGACAAAACAGAAATTTCTTTTTCATTCTATTTCTGATACTATTCAACTAGAATTAGTATAATATATTGGAGCAACTTTAAGACATGTTTTACACATTTCTCTTTTAATACCCTACTCAACAAAAAAAAATTATGTATAAGAAGTAGGAACTGTAACTTTTAGTTAGCTTAGCCAAACTTAGACTCTTCAGAGGTCTTTATAATTGTTTTTTAATATTACTTCGTCATCAGAAGTTACTTTAGGACGGCTTCTCCCTTGAAAAAATCGGTTGTTTTTTTTTAATAATATTACGTGTGAGCAAAGCAAATCGATCAAAGTCTTGGACTCTAACATAATTGTATATTGAAAAGATATTGGTTTTAAGGACCTTATATGTTTTAATATTTCCTCAAATTATTGCCTCAGTGGAAGCATTTTGTTTGTCATAATGACGGAAGCTCTGAACAATTTATGACTAATTAATGACATGGGTTCGTCCGCTTGCTAGGTACTGACATGGTTATTAACCTTCATATACCCGGGCGGGATCCAACTGTATGGGTAATAATATATTATGGGGTACAATTGTATTTATTACCCATACAGTTGGATCCCGCCCGGGTATATGAAGGTTAATAACCATGTCAGTACCTAGCAAGTGAACGAACCCATGTCATT
The DNA here is from genome assembly GCA_004143645.1 of Protaetia brevitarsis. Classification (NCBI taxonomy): domain Eukaryota; kingdom Metazoa; phylum Arthropoda; class Insecta; order Coleoptera; family Scarabaeidae; genus Protaetia; species Protaetia brevitarsis. The sequence continues at coordinate 1,200,563 of RXPK01000257.1, forward strand.
AATTAATAAATCAAGTTGGTAACAAAAAGCTACTATTTAGCTTTATTCTGTAAAGCTGGAAGTTTTAGTTGGAAGTAGGAGTAATACATATACTGGGTTGACTCTACGACATCTTTAACTAGGGAGGTATATAATACAACCACTTCTGTCCAATGGCAGGAGACGCTTATTAGTGGCTAGTTTTTATATATACGTTTTACTAAAGTATAGGTAAACTAAATATGGTTACTCACGCTATCATAAATAGTTTATATAAACTGTTTAAAACGAAATTATTTATTTTAAATGTTATTATAGTGAAACAACTGACTAAAGATCTGACTAAATATTTATTATTATTCTTTATGTTGTTATGCTTGCGTCTTTAAAAGTTGCATAATCATTTAATCTAATGAATAAAACATTTTTGTGCTCCATAAATAATTGAATTAGATATTCCATTCAGACCTCTCCACTTGGAGTACAAAATTGCAGCGTGCATGTTTCATAAGTTCCACTAATTTCAATTCCGATGTATCCTGGGAAAATCAATATAATGATTCTTGCAATAAACTTTAAGAACAAACAACAAATTTCGTATACAAATTTCCGAAAGACAAGGAATAACAAAGAACAGTAACAAATAAAATATTAGATATGTCAGTAGTCAGTATCCAAGCATACGATCTATTCCTGAAGATATTCCTATTAGTTGGTTTAGTGCATTAAATATTAAAAACCACTACATTATAGTGCAGATATTCGTGAGCTTCATTTCATTATTGAAGATTTTATGGAGCTTTCAGAAGTTTAAGATTTCTCCGATCTTATTCTGCTGTATGATGGTGAATAGTCCCAAAATATCGGAATCGTTGGTCGTCATAATTCATATAACTGGTCGTTTGTGAAAGGTACAAAATACAATTACACAAGAAAAACCAAAGCGAGTGGAGCATAACTGTTTGGGCTTGGAGGATCAGTACCTTCTCTAATATTTTTTTAATGGCACATTGGCTCGACTTAAAGTTGCGACAACTGATTTTTTTTTTCTTTTTTTTATTAATAAGACGGCATGATAGTAATTTGGTAAACAATCGTTTTAACGAAGTATTTCCGAAGTGGAGGGATGAAGAAGTAACAATTATCAATTTTATTGTATTCAGGTCTCCAGATCTAAATTCCTTGTTATGTAATATACCTAATGTTTTATGTACGTATTTTCTTCCCTGAAATGGCAGTTTTCCCCGCCAAAGGAAAGCATTACAGCTGCAATAAATGATTAAGATTCTTTAATAAAATACTATTTACTACTTATTTGAGTCATAATGCTTTTTAATGATTTTAAATATTTGCATAAAACGTTTGGTTCTAGCTACTTACTAGTACTGGATATGGATACATATGATATACAATAGATTAAAAAGATTTTTTAACAGTCAATGGCTCATTGACGTCGGGTTTCGCGAGATCCGATATCGTAAACTATGAAACTAGAACTTTAATATTGTATGAGCTGATAAATTTGGAAATATACCCTTTAATTTGTCAAGTTAAAATATAATTTTTGTAATCGTGTCTAACAGTAATGGAATATTATATTATACTATAGATTCAATATATCTGTCCCCTTAATTATGAGGCAAAGGGTTCCGCAGGAGTCGGGTCTTAGCCGTTTTTTTTTACTGTGTAGATACTTACACGTCCGGAATTAACAATGCCCCATATTCGTCAAATCTAATAGTATCTGAGGACGATACTCAAATTTATTACTCTTCTAAAACGACAAGATTGACAATAAGCTGAAAAAAGTAAACAAAAATTTGTCCCTTCCAAAAGTCTGTGCTTAAATTTAGTAGTAGTTCTAAAGTTCTAGCGATAATTATGCGGTAAGTCTAGAGTAGTGGAAGATCTGTCAAAAATCATGTATATCAATATTGACAATAAAAAAATCCTGCATTGCGAAAAGATAAAAAAAATTAAACCTTTGGTACGCCTATCTAAAATTACTTTATTCCTACAGGCATACTTGCACAAATATAGAGAAAAACATGTTGTGTGAGTTGTCTATATTGTCACAGTTCACTTACTGTTCGGAGATATAGGTATAGGCGTGGGCCCATAGTTTTAGCAGCACTAATCGAATTTAAGAAATTCAGAATAGTTGTTTGTGGTTTGCCTATGGCGACAGTAAACATGATCTCATAGATTACAGTATCCGGGTTGGATAAATATGAACAATAGGAGAGAGTGGAATGCTCAAGACTCTATAACAAAATATAATTAATGAATGCTCCAACCTACCCGTAAGATCCGGTTCAAATCGGATGTGCATAATATCATTGCACGTTTCAGAGGCTTTATCTCTCCCCCAATAGTATTACCTAAAAACTGAATTCCGTCTTGTGATTAAGTTTAAACAAGTTTTGATGTTTTCTTTTCCTTTAACACAATAAAGATAGTAAAAAGTAGCGAAGTATTCCAAAACTCCACCGAAGAATACTGAGAGAGAAAGAACAATCTAATCAACCATACCAAATTATAATATATGCAGTTTGTTTATAACATTCTTTTATTTCAGACGGATATCATTCGAATACTTCTGCGAAATGGAGCGGTAGTGGACGCCAGAGCCAGAGAAGAACAAACACCTCTTCATGTAGCTTCCCGCTTGGGAAATGTAGATATCGTTATGCTATTATTACAGCATGGAGCGCAACCTCACGCCACCACGAAAGATTTGTATACACCACTGCACATTGCCGCTAAGGAAGGACAAGAAGAGGTTGCTTCCGTGTTGCTAGATAATGGCGCCGATTTAACTGCGACTACAAAGAAAGGATTCACACCGCTTCATTCGGCTGCAAAGTATGGACACCTGAATGTTGCTAGGTTGATGCTGCAGAGAGATGCGCCTGCAGACGCGCAAGGCAAAAACGGAGTTACACCACTACACGTTGCCGCACATTATGATCATCAACCAGTTGCTTTGTTGTTGCTGGATAAAGGTGCCTCTCCACATGCCACTGCCAAAAACGGTCATACTCCACTTCATATTGCAGCAAAGAAAAATCAGGTTAGATGTTGTTCATATCGGTTTTCCATGGAATCCTTTTTTATGTTAATTTAAGACACTTGGGCTTATATCTTACTAAGAGTGGGTTTATCAATGCAAGGATAAATAAATTAACTTACAAATAAAATAGTAACAGAAAGATAAATAATCTAAACCGTTTATCATGTGCAATTACCTGCTAGATAACGGTTATATGGAAGATAAATTTGCCCAGCACTTTATTTGAAAGGTAATGTAGATATCCATCAGATGCTTGATGATCATAACCTACAAATGTAAGCAGTTAACCAATTACAAGACACATATTTGAAAATATTACACAAAATTCATAATAATGGAGTTATTTTTTTCGTATATTTTTTATTTATGAGAATAGCAATTTTGTTTTTGTTAGGTATTTAGTTATTTACAGGATCTGAAATTGGCTCAATATGTGATATTGTTTATATTTTGGTTTACAAAATTATTGTTTATTAAAATAAATTAAAGAAGGCATTGAGAACTGTTGTTTATTTACAGAAAGAAATACATAGCTATATTATGTAACACAGCTGTTGCCATTACCACTGTTAATGTTGTTTACAATTGTAGTCTTATTTAGGAAGCTGGAACAGAAAATCTTTTCTTCCACATACCATCATCATACCAATGATCAATTCTCGGTCTCACAGTGTAGGGCCGTCGTTCGTGTCTTAATAAGTATGCAATATCTCAATCTTCATCACCACTTAACAAATAATCCAGAATATACATTCCATGATAAAATAAGCGCGACATCCCAGGCAATTCCTAAACAAACTGTTTGTGAACAACTCTATACCTATATCATATGCGTAAAATATCAAACGAGGCCACGAAACGTCAATCTATTTTCTGCTAATCAATCGTAGCGCATTATTTACTCATGAGTGTTACCAACTATTAATAATCTTGTAGACACTAAACTTAGAGTTAAAAATATAATGATAAACAGGTATAAAACTTTACCTGTTAGTTTACGATATCTGTCAGTTGCTTACCTTGCACTTTTATCCTTGATAAACCCACTTTAAATATATTAAATTATCTAGAAGTTAAGAGGTAGAATCGTTATTTATTTTAGAGTTTTGTTTATACAGATGGACATTGCTACAACGTTATTAGAGTATGGCGCCAAAGCTGATGCAGAGTCAAAAGCTGGATTCACTCCGTTACACCTTAGCTCCCAAGAGGGTCATTCCGACATGTCTTCACTGCTATTAGAGCATCAAGCAAACCCAAACCGCACATCTAAGGTAGGTAAATCTTTAAATTAATTTAACATAGCAAAGCATTTTAGTGGTTTTAACTCTGCAATAAATTAATTTTGAAAATCTTTATATTTCATGAAATCGAATTTCGCGTTATATAATAATTTTTTTTACACAAATAAGTTGAATTACAACCCCTTCTGAAGATTTACATTCTATTTTGAGATGTTAAATGACAGATAATAAAAATACGGTCCTGAGTCTGGCAGTTGTAGCAAAAAATACTATAATGTTCGATTTTCCTTTTTCTCGTTCTGTTTTACTTTCTATCTTATTTCTATTCTTTTTCTTAAAATTTAGAGTGATGTTTCATTGTCCTATACACAGATAAAAATAAGGAGTCAGATCTAACACCATTTAAACACAGTTTGGTAGTTCCCTCTGTTCCAGTCGTTTTGCGGTGTCGCTTCAACACTGACGCATTGTAAATATTGTTATTGTAAATGTTGATCGTTATAGATACAAAAGTATATCCTTAGCGATGTTAAAATCATTGTAACTCCTCAGGCATAAACTAATTTCATTATTTGGGGCACTAAAATGCAATTGTTTGTTTTTTTATTAATTAATTAGGTGATAATTTTGCTAAAATTTGTACTAGGTGCTGCTTTTTGTTGAAAATCTAATACATTTTTAATTGTGTACGATAATAGTTTTAAAGAACAAAGTTACGATTTACATTTCTTTTTTAAATTTGAGAATGAATTTATATTATGTTATTTAATTTTTTTGTTTAACATAAACAAAAACTAAAATTCGATTTATTAATTTTAAATGATATACTTCACAACAAATTTAATGTGTAGAATAAAATGTAACGTAATATAAACAAGAAAAAAAGAAAAAGAAGAAATAATATAATAAATTCATTCTCAATTCTATAAGAATGTATTAATTTTGTTCTCGTTTTAGAATTTGTTTGGTTCGCTTGTATAGCAACTTACATTAAATATATTGCCGTATTTCAAAACCTGTATCTATATGAGTAGAAAATTACCTGTAGAACTAACAAGGAAAGGCTCCAAGTATATCTCTCTGATTTTGATAAAATTTGGTAGGAATATACAACACCGAAAAATATTTGACACGTATTTTTTTTAGCGTCCCGTTTTTGGTTCTGTGGGTCTAATCGGGGTTCAAAGTTTTCCCCAAAAACACATTTTGCGCAATGTTTCAGAAACGAGAAGGGATATCGAGATCCGGTTAAAATCAAATCGTTCCTTGTTAGCAGCCGTACATTTTAGATTGAAAAAAGAACAGTGGCGCACACACGGGCTGGTTAGGGGGTTAAAAAATACCATTTTTTTCTCACGCCGTCTCTTGTATATTAAAAAATCATTTTTTTACCTAGGCCGTATTACTTGGCACACAAGAAACATATGTTTGTAGTAATATTATAGGTACCTTTGTCTCGCTGATCGCTAGAGACGTAAAAAATTTCGGTAACCACTGAGCGATTCACTTAACCCCGTTTGACGGTATATAAGTAAGCTATAAAATAAATATAATATTTGAAAGGAAGCTGTGGAAACAAATCAAATCTGACAAAACTCAAATGCAAAGAACTAAAATATTGACGAATATATAAAATGAAAATCAACCGTTGTTAGAGATTTTAAGATATGCAGAAGATAAAAGGAAGTTATTATAACAGTCATAACTAAAGCATGTGTGTGATCTGAGCTCTGGTGTCGTTTATGTTAACAAATCAGTAGAATTTAAAACAAATATAAAAAATGTTAGATATAAAAGCAGCATTTTGATAAAGTTAAAAGTTGATATGATGCAGTACAAAAATTTGTAAATTATTTCATGTACGGCCTATCTGCGCGAGCTGTTTGTAAGAGTTTAAGACATTAGAAATGACGGTAACCAGCCTCTATACGTCTATGAAATTTGCGTATTCTAATAAGCCTCAAATTCAGGATCCCAATTATCATTATGAGTGTAAAGATCATACGTTGCTTATTTACTCAATTGCAGTGTATAGCAAGATTACAGGTGCATCGATTTCGATATCAGGTAGTTACTTAATTGCACATTTGTTATTTTGAACAGAAGTTACTAAATATTAATATCAGATCCAAATTGTAATATTTAAGCGTACTGCAATATTTTAACTTATCCCTGTATATTAATAATGAAAACTTTAGGTTAGTGATTAGCAAACGTTCAAGTCATTCTTAGTAATGAGGCACTCCAGTTGGCTATAATTTTAATGTTACTTCCATATGCATGTGTGTGCATATGTAACTGTGATACTATGTAGTATAAAATTTTCTAGCATAAATTTGTTTATTGGTAAGAATTTGGCAGTAAGCATTACTAATTCTTAGTACTGTTATAGTAAAATGTATTCTATGTATTCCTCGGTGCTTTAGTGAACATTTATTTTATTTACTCACATTTATAATAATTCTACTCAATCTTTTGGTTTCATATACGATTAAGAAGTAAACACACAGAAAGCGTAGAAACACTAATATTATGTTATTATTTTAATGTTTTCTATTAAAACATCGAATGAGAAGGAAAAAATAAATTAGGTGATTAAACTTGGTATTTGAGAGATATTATAAAGATTATCATGATCTGATCTAAATATATAATTTGAAATTCAAGAGCGACTGGTACACAACATTTAATCAATAATGAATTTTCCTACAACTCAAGTTCGAGCTTCGGAAATACAGCTTTGCGTCAGCAACTCGACGGGTACAACACGTTAGTGAATTTTCGTTGCTAATGCTTTGTTTTGTTATTTTTTATTAGTGTTTACATTTTTGGTGTTCGTTTTGTTTTATAAAAAATAATTTGTTGTAAACATTCAAGAAATTACTTTGGTTAATTAATATTTCTAGATTTTGAAGGGTGTATTTCTATATCATTTCTTTCACGTGAACTTTAACGTACGATAACAGGAAAATTGATGTTATTATCGATACTTTTTAGAACGGCTTAACACCACTTCATCTTTGCGCCCAAGAAGATAGAGCATCGGTGGCCCAGTTGCTGTTGAGAGCAGGAGCAATCAAGGATACCAGAACAAATTCGGGTTACACGCCTTTACACATTGCATGTCACCAGGGACATATCAACATGGTCAGGTTGTTAATAGAACACGGTGCCGAAGTAAATCCCGTGACCAGTGCGGGATACACGCCACTCCATCAGGCTGCTCAACAAGGACACGTTCTGGTCATCAATTTGTTGTTGAAGAACAAGGCGAATCCAAATGCAATGACAAACGTAAGTACCATATCTTTTCTTACTCTATACCACAAATGTGATTTGTTATAATTTTTTCAAGAATGTTACTTTGCATACGATGAAATAAATTCAAAATGAAGTAAGCATTTACTTGGCTGTAGAAAGTTTTTCAAATGGGATTTTAGTTTTTGTCATAGGTTTGAATGATTGTTGAGGGTAGAGCATTTGTTTATATCATGTTAATTAAAAGACTGTATTTTTTCCAACTAAAGTTACTACGTAATACTACGTACTATTCTATGGAAAAACTGGTGCCTATCCAGGATATTAGATTAGATTTGATTAGGGTTTTCAGATCTATTGTAATCCCCTTTTTCCTAGAACACACTTTCTAATTTTGCCCTCTTAATTAGGCCTATCATCCTGAGAGAGGCTTCTTTTTGTAGCCGCTAGCTGTGGAGTTCTCCATGCCCATTACTATTTTCATTAGCATATCACATAAGCTGGCATTTCACCCTCCTCTTGGCAAAATCTGCAAGTAGCATCATCTACCAGGCCTATATTGTACATACGCGTATTTAGTTTACAATGACCCGTCAGCAAACCTATTATCATTCTGATAGTCTTCTTATCTTTATTCAGTAGGTCTTTAGAACATTGAGGCCTCTGTTCCTTTAGAAACTCTTTTGCCCGTCGCTATTCCGGTGACTTTTGCCACCACCCTTTGGACTCATTATGTATCCATTCATTCATGTATTTTTTAATTTGCAATTTGGTACTGCCAAAAGAAGGGTCAACCAATGATCTTGACGAACCTCTCCTGACTAGATCGCCTGCTGCCTCATTTCTCCTCGAGAGGTTGGAAACCTAGGTCAATGTTATTTTTCCACCTCATTTAGAACACTTACACAGTCTCAAATCAGCTTAGAGTTCACATTTACGAACTAAATAAAAGATACATCTAGGATATTACTCGTATTTGGATGCGTACATAAGTCAGCAGTTAATGATTTTGATGTTTGTCAGCGATCATAATTCAAATATAAGATTTAACCTTATTTTTCTAACGTTATAAAAGTTGTAGTACGCATTGGACCAACAAAATATTTTATGTTCGATGTGATTATTACACGAATATGGACTGACTTTAAGTTTTCTAGAGCCGGTAATAGAACAAATTTATGATGCAATAATCCATTATGATAAAATAAATTAAAGTTTTATGACTAAATTAGTTAGGTAGTTGACTTTAATGATTTTATCTTCAGCATTTTTGTTTTCTTGCTCATTTTTTTGGTCATTCATATCGAAGGCGAAACATTTGGGATATCAACTGCATTTGGATTTTGTATTTTAGATTGCAGAAAGCAAACACTTTTATGCTAAGGTTATTGAGTGCAAATATCACGTAGAAGTTCTAGGCAGGTCAGCCTAAATAATAAATATATTCCGGAGACTTTATGTGTTGTTCGCTGGGATTCAGCGACAGCATTTTGGTTCACCTTTCGCTAGGTCAAGGTCTCAACAGCTGTGGTTGTTTGAACGCGCCCATTTTCCCATGGTGACTAGTTAACAGTGTAGATCTTCTAAGGTCTCTCGTACTTATGATATCTTATATTTAATACAAATATCAACGGTTTCAAGATCTTCATGGTAACGATATCTGATTAATTTTGGCACTTTGGCACACCTAATTATGAGTGTACCTTGTTTAGGCCACAATAGAAGATTATTATGGGTCACAATTAGAGTTTTATTATTTTACTGGGAAATTAAATTAGAGTATGGGAGCATACAAAGATAAAAACCAAGAAGTTTCAAGATTTTTGCGTGGAGAGATCTCTTACTACTATATGTGACAATTCTGGAAATCCTAACACTTAAAACTATAGTTCGTTCACATTCCCATAATAATATAGAATTATATGACAGCGCAGATATAAATACTGATAAATCGGTCGCTAATTTTATTCAGAAAATTGTAAAACAATACTGCAATCACTAAAAATACATTTTGATTTTTTAAATATATAAAGTTACTTACAACTTCTCTTTTAAACATTTTCTTTGTACATAAAACTTATAACAAACGTTTTAAAGATTTTCTATTGTTGGATCTTTGGTTGATGATTTATTGCTAATTTAAGAAAAAAAAAAAAAAAATGTCAAAAATTCTAGGTCCAAATCCTGTACAAAATGTCAGAGGGATCTGAAATTACATTTACCCTCGCCACTCCTACCTTTCACTTGACGTCTTCTGATTGGTCGATGACAATATATAACCGTTAATTTCAGACGTCTATGCTATTTCTTGCAGGATTTTGTTCAAAACTCTAAAGATGTTCTACTTATTGACTATTTTACTAGAAATTGTTTTATTATATCGTATAACCATGAATATAATACAAATAAATACATTATAACGAAGTATATATAAATAATTTAATATGTTTGCATTAAAATTAAAATACATAATCTTTAAATAGTGAATCATAAAATGGTTCTTAAATAACCCAGATTAATTCGAGTAAAAAATAAGTACAATATCCCAAACTGTTCTTTACAAATTAGCTCAAAACAGAACGATACATATTTCTGTGTACAAATGGAAAAACTTTTCAGAGTCTGCTAGAAATAGTGGATTCAAAATTCAAAGCAAGACGGTTTTTGTTTTTTTTAGCAGGAATTAAAATAGACACATGCAAAAATATTGAAGTGTTTGTTGCTACAATTATGGAAATATTCCTATACTTCTTCCCAATAACTTATAGATTAGATTTTAGTACTGATACTTGATTTGACAAATAAGGTGAAATTTTGTCACTCATTTTTTGGTCATGTCACTTTCCTTAAGCATGTGAAAGTATCTTATGATACAGACAGTTAATAGGCGTACGCTTAGTTTCTCACCAATAGAAAACATGCGCAACAAAAATTACGAAATGTTAGTATCGCTGTTAGAAGGATATCGATATTAAAAAAGTACTTATCAGTAGCAAAGCGTCGATACCAAAAATTACTTGGTATATTCTCAAACGCTAACCTCATTTTAAAAAGAGCAAGAAAAGCAATGTTACTACTAACAATAAGTATATTGATATAAACATATCAAGTTATATTATTTTATGTGAGATATTAATATGAAATAGTTTAATTTCTTTTATTTCAGTTGGAAAAGACGGAAAAAAGTATATGTGTCTGCTGTCAGGGCACTCTGTATATTAAAAAATATTTTTAAGTTTTGCAATACTGCATTTCATATTTTTTTTAATAGAAGAAGCCTTTCTTCGAAAATGGAGCCATTTTCAAATATCCACTTTTTGCCGGAGTACCTTATACAAATGTAAAGTAAAATATATTCTAAAGGAAATTACATAATAATAATGTAACAAAAAATTACAACTATTTTGTGTAATTATTGCAAAATCGAATAATATTTGGACTAAATTTAAATTCATTAGTTTAGTAAATTACCACACTATCGTCTCCACATCTTCTATTAGGCTAATATTAAAAGCATTTAGGTATTCGCTAAAGCAAAAACTTTGACAAAATATGAATGTTTGTGTTTGGTGAGAACGGTATTGAGTTTTGTTAAAGAACCAGTGTCGAGAGCGATCACATCAATTTATACATTTATATATATAAATTGATGTGATGGGATCTCACCAAACACAAACATTCATATTTTGTCAAAGTTCTTGTTTGGAAACTATAAATTTACTGCTTTAGCGAATAACTAAATGCTTTTAATATTAGCGTAATAGAAGATGTGAAGACGAAAAAGAACTGTGACTTGCCTTAGAAGTACCTATAATGTGTTATACATACTAACGAAACAATTTATGAATTTATGTTGATTGATGATTACCTTGTAATATAAATTTCATATTTATTCGCTTCTTTTGCCTAGTGTAGGTACATAAAACACATATAAACATATATACGAGTGAACTATACAACAGTAAGTATTGTATACAATAAAGATACCTTATCAAAGTAAACATTGGGGTTGATAAAGTGCTCTTTACCTTAATCATTCCGCTATTCAATTTTCAATATTATTTAGTATTATTGTAGGTATATGTGACTTTGCTGTTAATTTGCGCGTTCCCGGTTTCTTAAAGTTTATATTTTCTTGCAGAACGGTCAAACGGCTTTAGGTATTGCCAATAAACTAGGGTACATAAGTGTAGTGGAAGAATTAAAAGTCGTGACGGAAGTCGATGTCATAACCACGACCACGGTGACTATAGAGGAGAAATATAAAGTTGTGGCACCAGAAGCAATGCAAGAAACCTTCATGTCGGATTCTGAGGATGAGGGTGGTAAGTTACAAAGATATTATTACGCTTGAATTGACATGTTTGTGTCCTATATTGGAAATAATCCCTCCATAGTAGGTTAAAAGTTGCTAAAATATTGTTTGGAGTATTCTTTTTCGATTTTTGTTTTACCGTGTGAGTCATACTTGAAGTAGACTGACTTAATGTCTGTACAAAATTTGTTGTAATAATACTAATAAATGTTTAATAATACTTGATCGTTATACTCCTGTATGTATGTTTATATTGCTGATTCACTATTGATATCTCTTTTCAATTATTATTAAAAGATACGCGCAACAAATTCAATATGTTGTTACTCACACATAAAAACGTGTTTTGCAGTTTATTGTTAACATGTATAGGAATAAAATAGAAAATATTAAATTACTTAAAATTTTGGTGAATGCGCATTCACAATATGAACGTAATAGCTTTGAAATTGCAGCTAGAAATTTAAATAGTGTATTGGAAACGATTTCGACCCTCTTTGGGTGTGTAACTATGTCAGAGATACAGTCAGGATGTGTATGATTATTTAAATATCGGTGATTCAGACGGTTAGCAGTGAAGAAATTCACAATATTCATATGAGTACCATGGTGTATAGTTTGCGAAACAATCAGTATCAATGCCATGGTTTTTATTAAACGATTGATTCAGGAAATTATTATAAATTATATATCTGGGGTTTTTTTTAATATATATTATTTATATTAATGTCTTTTATATTTGATTTTCTATTGAAATAAATTTGATGAAATTCAAATTAAATTTAATTCATTTATTACAAAAATAGATTCCAAACAATAATTTGTTTTATACAAGGGAATTTGTATTACTCTGACAGTATACTTGAAAAAGCTCTGCAGATGCGGGCAAAGAATAGGTGTATAAATTGATGGAAATGTTTAAAAATAATAAGGCAAGTCAAGTTATTGGCTTGATGTTTGTGCTTTGCATCCTAGTAGGTACGTATATTCGACTTATATGCGAAAATGAATGCAGACGACATTTGGACGTTGCTCCTTACAAAAGTTACCAAAAGGGTAAAAATTAGAATTCACTGATGTAAAAACAGTATAGAACACCCTAATAATCAAATTTGTAAAACGAAGCAAGAATGGCCGATTGAACAAAATTCTTTCGTTATTATTTTATTATTGAACTACTGTTGTGACTGGTATATAACAGTTAAAGAATTTTAATCAAGTAGCCGTCTTTGTTTCTCTTTTACAAATAAGAATGCACCCAAATAAAACACAAGTGATTTGTGTAATTTTGAATCTGAACATTTTTGTAGAAACCATCGAATGTATTGTAAATTACATAATCCTGCATTGACGATATCACACGTTTCTAGGGCCAAATCGAACCATGAAATTTTTATCATTTCTTTTTCGCGATTTTGCGAACTTGTGTTTCAGGAATAAATTCTGATTGTATTTGTAATATTTTACGCAGTTACAACTAACGGGAGATTAAATTTACAAGCAATTCTTTGAAAACGAGTGTTTTTGTGCATGGTTGCATTTTCTTCGTCTCCAATTGCCTCTAAAATAAAACCAACATGGAAATATACTGGGTAGTTTTATCTTGAGACACAACGGAACATCGGCATCAAATCAAAAAAGATCCTAAAAGATTTGTTTATAATGTGGGGGCTCGTTGAATGGTGCCGAACTTCGATTCCACCTCACCCAGAGTGGGAGGGGGAAATTTGAAATTTAATAGGAACCCCATTTTGTATTGCAGATTCGGATTCTACGCCATCAAATATGTAGTTTTTGTTTGAAATTTTTTTCGATTCGTAACGGATTGCGCTTGTAATCGCAAAAAACATGATTGTGAGCGTCTAGAAAAAATACACAAAAGAGAAAGCAAGAAAACATGGGTTTTGTTGTTTTTCTTTTACATAAACTAAACATTCAAAAAGCACATGTGTTCGAAAATGTACCCCTTCACTCTCCATACATTATTTATTCGCAAATGGAATGCCATTCAACGATACAAAACCATACTTTATTAGTACTTGACAAGCTGTGAATACTTACACTTGTCCGGTCCCCATTTAGATTATTAATTAATTAATCCAATACAAATCTAGTTTAGTGTTGAATATTTGAACAGAATGGCAGCCTAAACATTACGCAATTAAATTCCGTACGCTTTTGAAATGTTATATGTAACAATAAAAAAAAACACAAATCCTATTTGCTTGCTTCTCTTTTTTGTATATTTTTTCTAGGCGTTCACAATCACGTTTTTTTGCGACTACAGCGCAATCTGTTACGAATAGAAAAAAAAGTTTCAAACAAAAACTACATACTTAGTGGCGTAGAATCCGAATCTGCAATACAAATTGGGGGTTCCCATTTAAGATTTCAAAGTTGTCCCCCCTTCCACTGTGGGGGGGGATGAGGTGGAGGATCGATTTCGGCACCATTTAGTACAATACCTTAAAGGAGGTCAGTCACAAAGCTGAAATAATAATAAAACAACTGGCTGTAAGTAAAAAGTCGCCGATAATCATCTGTCAGAACTTCATATACGAAGAGGAAGTAGAAATTCTTCCCCTGGCCTGCACGCTCTCCGGATTTAAATTTGATGCGAGCATGATGGGTCGCTACATAAGGCGTTAACCACAAGCAGACAACTTGAAGGAACTCCGTCACCATCTACAGCAAGCCTGGGATGAGATCCCAGAAGATGTCATTGATCATCTCATTTAGAGCATGCCTTGCAGAGTAACACAACACATAAACAATCGTAGGGATGTGACATTTTATTGATAAGTTGTTGCTGACTGTTGCTATTTTTGCCAATTGTTATGATTTATTACTGAGAACTAGTAGTTATGATTTACTATTTAAAACTTGCAAAAATTTCAATTTTGTGACTCAGCTCTTTCAAAGTGTTGCAATTTTTTAGGCGCACAGTTTATATATACCTGCTTGTCATGGCAGCTGTATAGCTACTTTTTGCAATTATGCTATGTGTTATAGTATTAGGCAAGTGTTTAATTTTTGTTATTCTCTAGCTTAAGAGCTAGACTATAATTTTTAATGAAAATTTAAGATGAACCAAAAATTATTATATCTAATTATATCTCTTCTTACTCTATATAAAACTAATTTTTCACAGATACGTGGGATTTTATCACATTTGTTGAAGCGCTCATGACACATATTTAAGAGACAACAATAGTGAACCAATATAAACGATACAAAATAAATTGACAAAGAAAAGAATTTCACATGCTATTACATAAACGAGAAATCATGTATTTATAAATCCGTAATGAGTTTAAACATTAAGTGCTTGATATAAAATTAGACATAAACACAAAAGTTTATATAGTATCGCTTATAAACAACTGATAAATGCCCATTTGAGAAGTTATTTTTTCTTATCACTAATTAGCCTTGTAATTGTGAGAAATTTTGATGTTAAATGTCAGTTTTAGCAAGACTTTATTTGTGTATGTTTATAACGCTAAGTAAGTATTTAGTTCATTAGAGATAATTACAATGTTTTTCCGGTAATTTAGTATGCCGTAATTTTATTTGAAATTATGAATACAAGATCTTCTTATGTCACATTGATGGAGCACTCATCTGGGAAACTGGCGTTCCTAGTGCGTACGGCCGAACAATAGTGAAAATGTGCACATGCATGTGAAAGCAGAACCTCTGCCTTTGTCTGTTTAACATGTGCATATATATTTTACGTTGCTCGCTTATACGCATTAGGATTCCAACTTAGTACTTCGCCAGTGTGTAGGTATGTTTGAAATGAATTTGCTTTTAAAATAAAAAAATAAAATACATTTGAAATTCTTTCAATGTTTGGATATTAAAGTAGAGGAGACGCGTAGAATATGTAGCATAGTATAAAAACAGTGGGATTGTGATTTTTGAGGGGGTTAGAGTGATTGCTGTGTGCTAAGGGTGGTGGTGGTTGTTGCATGCAGGCGGAGTGGATGAGCCCCCGGTGGCTTATGGTCGGCCTGCGCATGCTCAGCACGTTTACCTACCTTACTATCAGGGACAGATGACCTATACACGTAAGTCTATATCATTTTAGTAACCACTTTTAAATAATCTGCTTTAATTCATATTTTTAATTTTCTTATTTAACTTGCTTTGTTGTGTTTACCTTCGCGCTACAATTCACCTCTTAAGCATCTTGTGTTGTACCAAAATATTATAGACATATTATCCATGGGAAATAAGCTAATATAATCACATTGTAGATCATAATTGGCACAACAAGTTCTGTTTTCCTTAATTATTTCTACATTAATACATTTTTTTTTAATTTTAAAGGGTAAGTAAACTATATTCATCATAATTGTGGAAACTGCCATTACAGCCCAATTATAGGTAATAATGAATAACTTTGATGACGGATAGGCAAGATAGAACAAAAAGCACAAAGAAAAACTGGTACACGTCAAAGTGATTTTCTCTTTCGACATATTTTGACACAAGATTATGCGACCACCTGGTGGTGAACTTTGAAAATATACCATCAATCGGCAGAGTGTGAGGGTAGAAGACATAATAACCAAAAAAGTTATTTCAAAAAAGAATGCTCAGAATGTAACTTTAGGGTTGTGCGAAGTTTTATTAAGAACAATAGGAATCATCATTTTTTTTTGTTGATATTACATATTAATTTGCTTCCAATAATTCAATTGAAATAAAATCTCTGAATTTGATTGATAGTCAAAAATGTTCCAACCTTGCAAATTATATCTAGCTAAAATTAAAAACATGTTTTCGTTATGACAGTTGGTGTTGCAATATTATACATTTATTCAATAGAAATCAATAAATTTAGAAAGATGTGTTTTTTTTTCATTTCCTTCGATTGTCGAATGTCAGGACATCCAGAGCAATGTGACTTTATAGCGGTTTGTCAGGCTGTTTGGTTCTCGAATACCAAACTAGTCTTGATTGTATTTTACGGATCACTAGTGACCTCAAGATCGCCTGGCTGTCTGTTGCAATATAGATCTGCTTCTTCTTCTTTTTTTAAGTTAGGGTGGGCACCTATAGTCCAGACACTTGAGCTAGGTGCTCATTGTACCGTCCCTATTAAGTCTCTTATTTCCACTCGAGCAACTTGGTGTTCTTTATAAAGCCCAGTATATTACCCAGTGGAAACTTGAGAACCCTCGAGGGCTCCAATAGATCCTTCCGGAAAGGTTTCTGGCCTGAGTATTTTCAATTTCTCACATGTGCAGATTACATGTAAACTCGTTTCTTCCAGTAGTTCGCATCTTTTGCACCACGGTTCGCTTACTTGACCTGTGTTGTATACATGCTTTTTCAGAGGACAGTGTCCAGTTACCAGCACAGTAATTGTTTTAGCTTCTTTCTTGCTGCGCCTGAGTAGGTTATCAAAGGATCTAGGATGCCCATCCCATATTAGCGCTTTAGTATAGAGTTTGACCTTCAGCCGACCTTCATTTCTTTGTACTTTCTTTACCTGGGGAGGCCCAAACCTCCCTTCTTGCAGAGTTCTTAGTTTTTAGTAATCACACATACGGGCTCTGGACCTATGAAGTGTCATTTAGAGCCCTCCTTGGCTAGTTCGTCGGCTATTATATTGCCCTTCATATCCTTATGTCCGCCACCCAAATCAAAGGGGTGTTGAGGAATTGTTTGCAATTTCTAACCAGTTTTGACCTAGTTACAGGGTTCGAGACATAGATCTGTTTATTTTCTGATTGATTTCAATTGGACAATCTAATACTGCGTATGCTCTCTGTTTGAAAGACTATGACATAGTTTCTTAGTGGAAGGGCGATCATTGCTTTTCTCACCTCGCTGTAGATTCCACCTCGAGTCCCGTTTTCGGTTTTTACTTCGCCTGTAAACCAAATTTATTTTCCGAACCCGTCTGTGTAGTTGAATTGATTCTAACTTATCCGATCCGTGATTTTCACCTCGAAAATTTGTTAAAAAGATTGGTATTGGTAAGATATTAAGATTGCCTTCCACAAGATGAACAATATTATTATGTCCCAATCTTGTATATCTGTCACTGGGTAGTTCTTGCAATCGTGCAATGAGCTGCCCCATTCGCCTCGCCTATTATCACCAAATGGTAAGGAGGAAGAATTAAGAGGCATTCTATTGCTGCTGCAGCAGTAGTCCTCCCTGAAAGTTTATATATTACTTCTGGAACGTAGTAGCAACAGTAGCAACACTGAAAATCTACTTTTTAGTTTTAGGTTTGCTGGTTATGCATAGATTTCAGTATTCTTTCAGTATGTACCGAAATCAGAGATCCTAGCTGAGCTATTAAAAGCAAAAAAAAAAAATATCTGTAATTTATTTAAGATATTTGAAAACAGCCTTTGTATCTTTTTGATAAGAAGTAAAGTAGTGTACCTGCGCACCTATATTACACATGGAAGAGTTAGCTCTAAAAAACACAATCTTTTGAAATGCATTTTTAAGCATATCTACGAAAATATTTAAACAAATGTATTAAAATTTCAAGTGCATGCTCGGAAACTTGACCAAACCTCTTTTACATTATCTTTGAATCGCTGCCAAAAACTTTAAAGGTTTTAGGGACTAAAATGCTTTAGTTATGACAGAATATAATCCTTCTAAGGAACAAGTATTTTATTCACTAATTTCATAAATAAAGCTATTATATCAAAGCTATATTAGTTGCATGCATGATATTGGGTTTTAAGCGCTGTAGAAAAGACCTTTATCTGGCCTTATTGTTATAAGAAATTTAGTTGTACAGTTTGGAATTCACAGTTAACTGTGTTCGGTATGTCCTCAAATAGAAGAAATAACATTTTATTGTTTTTACGTTCTTTAAGATAAACACGTAGCTAGTGATATTTGTTACTTAGGTCACAATAAAGATATTTGCAAAATTTATTGTCAGTTGGATAGAGCGTTTGGTAGCAGCAAAAAACTACTTTTTGGTTTTAGTTCTATTAATTACGCAAAATTTGAGAAAATTCTTTGAATATCTATTTTAAAACAAAGATCCTACTTCAGCTTAAAAACGAAAAAAAAAAAGTGGGAATCTGTAATTTATTTGAAGAGATGAGTATGGGAACTTCTGAGCAACATTTTCAAATACATTTTGTGGAAGCCATTACATCTAACCTCACCTTTGTTCGATTAATAGCACATTTTTTAAATTTATCCCGATATCTGTGGCCACATCACGATTGTGAAAATAAGTTTTGGGGTTGTTGAACGTGCTGAATCCTTTTCCCATGAAAACATGACCATATTTTAGTAGCGAAAAAGATTTTCCATGTTGCAGCATTTATTTCGGTCACTGTTTAGTACCTACTTTATTGGCTTATTTCCCTTACACCATCTATGTTGTTTTCATGGAACTCCGTCATGTTTAGATTAATGATGATGTCATTGAAAGTTAATAATTTGAAATTGTTGAAATTTTACGATAGATGCAGACATTCATGCGAGACGTTCAGCGACAGGTATTAATGCTGTTATTAAGTGGTCTATTGAAATTTGAATAATTTGTTTTGATGCTTATATTATACAATTTTCTAGTAGAACTATAAGGGTAGTGTTGGAACGTCTATAGAAAAAGTTATTATTAAATTCGCAAACAAACATGATTGTAATATTCCAACTCTATATCCGCGTACTAGTTAGCTAGTACTTGCTTTTTCGTTTCAATGGATTCTGGCGGCTTAGTGCGCGGATAGCCTTGTAGCATAACTTTGTTTTGAAATTTTGTGTCCATCAATTATCTGTATCGTTGTATTTCATGTTAGATAACATTATTCAAACTGTAGTTTTCATTTACTTATTCTATTTTCAAAATGAGATGGAAGCTTAAAATAAGTAGTGAAATATTATAACTTAAAAGTTATACTTATTCGTGGTGTAATTCAATGATCGATTGTAGTAAAAGTAAAAAATCGTTATGTAGTGTAATACATTTTTTCTTAGAATTGCATAGTGTTCAGCTATATATTAAATATATTAATATAGATATGCACTGAATCTAGAGCTCCTTTAGTTTTTGCAACCTTATCTTCTACTAGTTATTGTCTATTCTTTGTTATTATTTATTCTTATTTATTACTATTTTTTGGAAATTGTTAAGTAATGATTTTAAACGACATTTACATTTTCAATTTTCGTTTCGTTTTTTATCTAGTAGTTACTGTTAATAAATATAACTTGGATACCGTGTGTTGAATTTTACAGCTTTGTAATATAAATCACAACACTAAATCAGTCATTAAAGCCACTTTCGCACTAAACAACTGAAATATATTCTTAGATATGTACGTCGTTGTGTATTGTGCACTGAAAACAGTATTTTGCGAAATGACGCACAAGCGATCACAAAAATAAACACCCTTCAGTTAATTTTTTAATCATTATTTTAATTATTTAAATTCAGAAACCTAATGTGAGTTTCAAACAACATTGCAGTGTTCAAGTGATCAAGTATCGATGATGCATTTCAATTTTGATTTTACATTGAAGCATACTTTCAGACAGTATCTTTGGGCGAATTTCATATCCGTAGATAGATACTTGCTCGAGTTATTTTAAGTTCAACATTAACTATACTGCAGACACTAACAGTTAAAATCAATTGTTTAATGTTAATAAAAACTTATCAAGCTATTTCTAAAATACGGGGTACAACTAAATAGCTTTACGAAATGATGCCTTGGGATCTGAACTCTAAAAGATATACAGGGTGAAGGAAAGCGATACCGATAAACAAAAGCAGTAGATTGTAGGCGCCATTATTTCCATCTACGTCAAAATATCTTATTAAAATATGCTTCTTAAGAGAGCTAGAGCGGCACTTTGGTTTTCTCATACATCTTCGAAACGCTGTTATTTAAGAAACTGAAGCGTGCTCTTATTGATTGTTGATGCAACGTTTTCGAGAAAAATTGATTAAACTAATAATCAAAGGTAGCTTTGGCAAAATAAGATAAGGACACACGCTCCTTGTGTGTTAAATAAATTAAACACAAATTGACGGATCTCAAGATAGTTTTGTGTCACGCATTTATGTAGTGTGCATTCATTTATTTTAGAATTGCTTTCGGTTTCGTGTACCAAAGAAGAACGTATTTAAACTTACAGGTAGAGTTCTGCGGTCCTTGCCTATTTATATTACATACTGTTTAGTTTTTGGGTTGAAATCACATCCTCGAACTGCTTCTGTCAAAGTTTCGTTCTTCTTATTACGAGTATTTTGGTACCTTCAGCTACTACTGCTACTCCTGTCACTATTGTGTTATCCTGAAACTGAAGAACTAGCATATGTGACGGGGTTATATATATAGCCTCTTACTTAAAATTTGGAGAAATGGGATCGGTAATTCAAAAAATAATGAAATGGAGGAAGTATAAGGAAAGAATACGAAGAAGATATTTTAACAGAAATTGGAAATATTTCCAAAATTATTTTAAGAAGATTGGCAGAAATGTAACTTGGAAGTATAAAGCCTCTATGTCCAATATTTTGAATAGGGAATGTTATCGCCTCTTTGCAATTAAAAATTGGCAGCTAAACAAGGAATTCAAAAGAGAGATCTTTTTTCACATGTACTCTCGGTGACCTAGCTGTTTTTTTTGGACCGAATGGCACTGTTAATATTTCTGTGAAAATCATCAAGTCATAAAAGTGGGGATACATCAGAAAAGATTCAGTATAAGTGTTTGGATAGGTGTTCTTGGCCGAATGTATTGTACAGGCAGGTAAATCTTAATGTTTACCGTACGCATTTGTTTGTATCCTATATAGCCTGTTCGTATACAGCTAAACACAGGAACTACGATAATGTATTTAAAGGGGAATGATAGTGGGGATGGGTAATAAAGCTGAGTGCGCCACTGAGGTACTTCAAGCAAGCATACAGCCATGTACTATCAGCGTTTCAATGAAAATCACCAGTCGCTTATCGATTGTTGAGAGCTGTGAGACCATGATGGAGTATACAAAAAGATGAAAAAGTGCAAATAGTGGGACTAAAAGGTCACTTGTTATTCATTATAGGTTTGTTTTAAAATACATTTAACAATTGTCCTGAAAACTACGAACAACTTATTATCAATTAGTCTAGTTCTAGAAATATTATCCAATGTACGACATAATTTTGATAATCGCGTAGTTTAGTGTTTATTGAAAGCAGACGGAGGAGGATTTTCTCAGATTCTCCTTTAACAGATGTATGAGAATATCTATCTATTTTATTTAAGGTTTACTTGTTTATAAATTATGATAAAATTGATTTTATTTAATTTAATTTTGAATAAGCTTTTCCATTTTTAGCTTTATGTTTAAAGTATTTTAATTTAATACTATTTAACAATAAATATTTTTTCGAATTTTTGCTTTTTTTAGTATATTTCTGAAAATTATTTTCTTTAAGATCAGTTTTTGTTGTTGTTAAGTGTAGATTAAGATTTTCCTTTTTTTTTTTAGTATTCAGTTTAAATGTTGCTATTCTTTTT